>CM052091.1:8023515-8065921 GCA_028453745.1 Agapostemon virescens | reverse complement strand
GTGCAGTTGGTCTGATGTCAAAATTCTTTCTGAGACGTTCAAACAAAATCATTATGCGAACCCACCTCGAAAAACCGATTTTCCCACCTCGACGACGAACTACTTGATCCACCCCACGTATCTTCAAAGTTTGGATGCACCCGAAATGATACGTCTTCACGAAAATTCTGTTGTCAGTAGTATGTATTAGGAATGTAATTTTCCTGCATCTGTCATAAAATTTAACAATTTCGGAAAACCAAGTACATATTATAATTCTCGTTTAAACTTCAAAGATTCCTACGAACTATAAACTGCAAGTATCTGCAATCTCATAGTTGTTTTTCGAAAGAGCAGAAGCGAAGTGAAAATGATTATTTACTATGATGTTTCGAAGTAACAAATCTCCTTTCAGGAGGCAAACTACATGTCATTTCATAAACCGTATCATTACGACCGACCTCGGAAAATAAATTAACAGCTGCCCAGCAGCGGATCCTGTGTTAATCTCGTAAATTTCGAAATAATAAATTTCGAAACCTGTTTACCGAGCACAGCTGCATCGCCAACCTCTTCTATTTAAACCGAGCAGCAAAATAAAAGAAAAGAAGCGGCCGCGTTATTGCTACAACGTCGGTACTTACGAGTACTCGGGAAGCTTTATTAAACCATCGATACACGTTGCGTCGCGGCACGATGTATCGTAACATTTCTCGCGATCGCCATGCGATTCGCCAGACCAGTTCCTTCAAAACCCGACGGTCGAAGATGCAAAACCAGATCCAGTTCTCGTTGTTAATTAAAGCATTCGGCTTTCGGGTGTAGCATGACTTACGGCTGACCATGACAGTGTCGGTGCGCGTCTTTGACTCCCTACGAAGCTGCCTGCGTTGCTGACGTAACATTGGAAAAAGACAAATCATTGTTAAACAATTATTTCAGAGTAACTCCTGGATACGCGTCACAAAGCGTTTCTGAAATTTAAACAGGCAGTCTCAAAAATCAGTGTTCTTTTCTTAAAGAAAAATTCTTAGTATGATTTATCGTGCAATATAATCTATTTGCATGTTTCTCGATACTATGTTTTCGCAACTGTTATGAAGGATAACTAAAACGTTAGTGTAGTAATCAACCCCGGACGCAGTTCATTCGTTTCTTTACATATTTCTCTAGGAATCAAATTGGAATAATTATTTTCTTGTCAGTGAACGTAAATACTGGATGTAAAAGTAGATTGTCGATTCGGTGATCGGAATGGACTGTTCGATGACGAATAACAGTGTTCTACGAATAAAACATCATTGTACATTATTCCGGTTGCAATCTATTAGTAAAACGGATCGGAATGGACTGAACTTTTACTGTATCGATGTAAATCCGGCTTGACATCGAGACCTGTACGATGCCGGGTCGTGGAAGCTTCGAATCACCGAGAACCAGATCCCTTAATTTCTTCGGGGAAGGATATCGATTCGAAGATCACGCCTCGCGTTCAATTTCTCAATGGCGATAGCGTGACGGGCCTTGTCGATTCGACAACCGTGTAGACAAAGGTCCCTTATTAAACATACAGGGGGCCGGGGCTAAGAATTTTTTAGCGGGTCACGTCGCCGACCAGAATATCCGGACGGAATCGAGTTTCCATCAACCGGTTATCGTGAAAATCCCCCGTGCAGGATTTGTCATCCCTTGCACGAGCCCCAAAGCACTCGTGTCAAGGTAGTGACGATCGCGGAAAGCTTTGTCAGAAATACCGACCCTCCACTTAGGTGCGCACGTACGGTAGCACCTCGCGCGTACACACACACACACACACATATATCATCAGCATCGTCATCAGCACCGGCGGAAGGCAGACAGAACCACCCTTAATACAAACGCGAACACAACTGAACGCCGACTGTTTGCACAGATATATATACGGAATGCCCGCGTTCGCTGGAGATGGTGGCAATATTTGCGCGGTCCTGACAGGAAGACAATGAGCCTCGATCCGACACGCGATATACAACCCCCCTCGGTACGGATCTCTATCATCCACGATCCACCCTTCAACCACCCTGCCCTGTACCCCCGACCACTTCTTGTTATGGTACACCCATCCAGACGCATCCAGTCGTTCGTTACTGGGCGAAAAACAAGTACCAGGAAGGGCGGGAGGAACAACGACGCGTGGGAGGCTGCGAGAGGCGGAGAGACGGATTCTTGACGGTAATCCGGAATTGTAAATTAATCCTCGACCTTTCGAGATTAATTTATACCTCGGGATTACGCGTGTCTGCACGGCCGATCGATCGGAACGCGTCCTCCCGCTATTTATTTTAGTTCCAGCCGGAATCCCATTTGCAAACTGAGAAAAATCGACTTCTTTCCTTCGATTTGCGCCGATATTGGACCTTGACATTAACCCCTTGCCGTATTATGAAGAGCTAGACTTGAGGATTTTAAATGAAGTCTAACTAATGAAAATTTATTATGCCTTTTTTTTAGACGAAATCAAATGTTGTTTATTTGTAATTAATGTTCAAGCATTGAAGCAGATGTAGCGGTATATAAGGTATAGATTGTCTTTTCTCTTCGGTAACATTTTTAGCGACGAAGATGTTGTAGTAACTTTAGTTACAAAGAAAATGGTATGACAAACAGTTAATACTGAATGCACCAAACATTTCAAATGACTGAAAGGTTTTTCATGACAATGGTGAATTCATTTTGATTTCGTGCGGTTGCAATGTGTGCTCGGATAAAGAATTTATTGAATCGTTTCCCACGGGAACATATTTATAACTTTAGTCGTCATCAAATCATACATCTGGAAACGGTCATTTGATCGGCCTGATAGGTTTAACGTTAAATTTTAACGATGTGGTAACGAATATATGTTTTATCGTTTGACTTACAAGTAAGAAACTGTTTGTGTATTTCTCGTTTAACTATCAATACTTCCAGGAAGTTTGAAAGTAAAACTGGTAAGTAAATTTAATTATTATTTAATGTTAAGTTAGTTAAATTTAAGTTTAAGTAATTGAAATGTAAAATTGGATATGATCAATTAACATTCTTTTACAAATCATCTTGATAACCATTTCTCCTGCTTGCTTCTTCCCATATTTGGTCCTAATTACCTAATTATTCTATTAATTATTCATACCGCTGTGATAAATGATCGAGTGACAAACCGTTTGAAATTGATACCCTCGCATCAATTTCACATATACGTTCTCATTTATAATTTATAGAAGAAATTGAATCTAATTTATGGAAAATCTACAAATACACGAGTGCCCGAATATTAACCCTTAGCTCTCGAGTGGCGACTCTGAAGCGCCACGAAAAATGTCCACACTATTATTTATTAACATCGCTTTCTTTATGTAACAATTATGTAACAATAAAAACCCCATACACATTAAATGAAATAATTCATATAGAATGAAACTATCCTACGTCAGAAGAAATGTTTTAATTTTCTAGTTAAAACAGCTTCGAGTTCAAAGGGTTAATAGACAAAACAAAGCTGTAAAAATTTTAGTAACATGCTATTAATACAATAAAACCATATGCAAATTTTCGGATTTGTCAACTGCTCCGTTTTCTATTATAAAAAACTGCTAAAAATCGATAATTTTAGGAAGATAAACAAATGAAATTCCTACGATAGATATTTATCATGTTCGCACGATCGCTGAAAGATATCGGATGCGAATATTTGCCGCATGACTGATCGACGACAGGCAATTGTAATGTTCTGTCGCGATTTACTCAGATGAAAGTATTGCCTAGGATCCAGGCAGGGGTGTAGGCAATTTCGGTTCCCACGAAGCACGACGCTTTTATTTGTTTAACTAGTTATTCCCCGTTATATGGTGAACGCCGAGCGACGATTGGGGTGAAGAGACCCGGCTCCTATTATTGCGCTGCCAGATTTTTGGTATACAATGTGGTAGACCATAAATTAGTCATTTACCCGGATGATGCGTTATTCACGTGACATTAATTGTCGCGTCCTCGTATTTTACGTCACGAGCGTTCTACCATTATTCCTAGTGCTCGCCGAGGGGAGATGTATGATCGCGATAGCAGCCTCCTTACAGCGCATTACGCCATTGATAAATCTAGCGAATTCTTTTGCCCTTGAAACGATCCGTTTTCTACGCAATTTTAAAGCCACAATGTTTTGGCATTATCGTTTCTTGTTTACTCTCTATTTTTTCACTATTCAAATCTCTGCAGATTCCTTTTCAGAGAATCATGACATTGAGATGTATTAACACTTTAACTGCCTGACCAACAATCTCAAGAATTCCACAAAATCAAAGTAATTTATTCGATGAAGCAACAATTGAAAATTTAAAATGTATCAACCTTCTCGTATTCTCCAGATTTCAACTAAATTTAGTGCAACGAATATATTAATTTGCAAATTTATTTTTAAACATGGACAAATAATTCTGTCACCCATATATGGGTGTCATGGCAGTCATAGTGTTAATCATGTTGGCCAGTCGAAAGTAATACAGCGATAAAATGACTTAGTCATTCAATGATCTTTTATGATCATCGTAAATTGTCTGCGTTCGTCCCAACAAACTGGAGATACGCCTAACCCAAGTAACAATTTTAAAAATGCCACAAAGTCAAAGTAATTTATTTGATGAAGCAACAATTGGAAACTGAAAATATATGACACATAGTTATCCTTCAACCTTCTCGTATTCTCCATATTTCAACTAAATTTAGTGCAACGAATATATTAATTTGCAAATTTATTTTTAAACATGGATAAATAATTCTGTCACCCATATGTTAGTGACATGGCACTCAAAGTGTTAATTGGAACGTTTGGAAAACATACAAAACTACAAAATAAACGTAGCAACTAAAAAATTTGTTATTGCATGTTATTTCTATTGATATTTTTTAAAGAACATTGTACAGGTCTTTATAAATAGTTTTACCGACTGTTCATGGAAAAATACATATATATATACGCATTCAGTAACTCTTTCTTTTCAGCAGTCTAGTCCGCCGAAATGCCATCACCGACCGGAAGTACGCGCCAGAAATGTGCACAGTGCGCGTGGTTTTCGTATATACGTCCTTCTAAGTCTTAAATAATCGCTATGCTTAATAAAACAATTGTTGCTATAATATAGCACGCATTTTTCACATATTTACTATGAAAAGACTTATACAAAATTATATTAGTTATTATAAAAACATTAGACCAATTACAGTTGACATGTTTTCACAACGATGAATTTATCTTGTCCACAGATGGTACTTGTATACACATCATATGAATACTCGATATATCCGGCGCTCGAAGCGAACGGGTTAAAATACAAAATTCAATTGACAAATGAATCGAAAGCTAACAAAGTTTTCTCTTCAATTTTATACAGTTTTTCGTCAGCGTAATGAGCTTCGTGTTAACGACGTAACGTCAAATAGTGATATTTTTGTATACCGCATAAAAAAGGTCGTTCATCTCATTACTAAATCATGCTTGAATCGAGGAAAATTGAATATTCAATTGCCTGAAACGTGGAATTTCATTTCAACGTGGCTTTTAATAACCTTTACTCAATACACATACCCCAATTTCCACACTTTTCTGTCAACATCGCAGCGACCTAAAACTATCTTTCCCCTCCTACGTGCCATTTACATTATTACACAAATATAGACACCTTTTCGAGAAAACAAAAAGAAACGGACGACGAAAAACACCCGAAGAGAGGAGTACGCGATTCGATAAAGCGAAAGAGGTGTCGAACCTTTCTCCAAAATTGCTCGGTACCGTTTTAGACCGCAGCAACCGACCTATTGATAACCGAGGTTTTCTTTTCTCACGATGCGAATAAAAACGAGGACGAAACGTCCGTGTCTCCGGACTGGCTTAGAACGAAGCATCGTCTCCATCCGTTCGGGCCCGCATATCCGCCAAATCCGCGGAACGCGTTACATCCTGTTTCTCACAAATTTTCTGCGTTTCCTTCAATCGGAAGTCTCGGGTCGGCCGACGGAACGGTAGTTGTTGGAAGTTCGATTGGATGGGTCCAACCGAGGAAAATCTACGTCGACCGAAGACTTAACTGTCGGGGATAAGTAGCTGACGCTTCCGTTGCGTCAGAGAGGAGAGGTCGTGGTTCTGTTGGATCCGCGTGGACGGCGTCTGCAGAAGCCCACAGCTTTCACGGCTTTCGGACAAATTGTGAAAAGAATGATGTATTGAGCCAGTAAACGCCGTGACGTCGGGACCTCCCAGCGTCTCCAGGTCCCCGGAACAGCTTCTTACATCCGTCTGGAGATGCGAGGCGAAACGTCTGCCCGCAGCAACCGCCCATTACGTCCATTGTATTCCCGAGGAACAGCCATCGCCCAGGACACGTAGCCATCCCCCACCAATCCCCTAGTCGATTCCTCGGTGTCCTCCAAGTCTTTCCCGACCAAGGTACAATTACATTTTCACGTCCCGCAGTTTGGACAAGCAGGAGACCCTTCCGCGGTCGAAAATACGGCCGGCCCGAGAGAAAAGGACGAGATTTCCTTGGCCGATTCGAACGCCCTGCGGTTTATCTCTTTAACGATCTTTTGTGCCGAACGGACTGCTCCCGAGGACTAACGTTGGACATTTGCCGCGCGTATCGGCCCGAGGGACTGGATCGATCTTGAATGCTAATAAGGAAATAATTCGGCCACGGAATAGCTGCGAGGTGTTAGCCGGCCGCCAAGCAATTTCGCAGTTGAATTCGGTTAACGCCGAACCTCTTCAGCCAAAAATTATTGCTGACCCTCTCGGCCTCCTTTCGTTCTCTTCTTTTTCCGTTTGTTTCTCCTTTTCTCTCTTTCTCTCTTTCTCTCTCTTCTCTCTCTCTCTCTCTCTCTCTCTCTCTGTCTCTCTCTATCGCGATATCCACCCCTGCTTCGAGGGCGAATCGACTCTCCCCTGTTGCCGAATTTTCCGCGAATTGATTTCGCTGGGGATTCCCGCAGCAATCTGAATTCATTTGCGCGCCGCTGGATACCGATACGGAAACTGCAGCTTGTAAAGTGGCGGCCAGGTCGATTTTTATGCGAGCCTGCTACTTGGGAATGAAAATTATACGAGCCAATTAATCTGCAATTTCGTTCTCGCAGCCTGTTATTTCAAATTTAATTTGTCCCTCGCGTATCAAACCGACGCCACCGGAGGTTAATATAATTAAAGCCTAAACGTTAGCTTTGGGAATAATGCTTTCTTTCGACATATCAAACAGAATCTACTATTATTCGCTTCTTCCGGGCCGAAAGGTAACTCTATTTTTGCGGTACGGATATTTAGACATTTGAGTAAATGTAAATACAGGAAATATATGAGCCGTTTATTTTGAAAGTGGCTTAAGTCCATTTATGCTCGAATCAACATATTGAAGGGTTTGCGTTGGATTAAATTTAAAAATATGGTTAACAGATAACATAATAGAATAATGTTTTTGGGTTCCTAAAGGTGTCAAATTTATCATCCCAATTAGCATAATTAACATTATTGAAGAAATAATATGTTTTTGATTGCTATGAATGGACTTACGCCATTTTCAAAATCAATGAAACGACGTTTTCAATTCTTAAGAAAGCACAAGTCCATAGGAAAAGTAAATTTCCCTTGAAATTAAAATAAATGTATACACTTTTATGTTATAAAATCAAAAAAATATTCAACTTTCATTCTTTGTTAAATAATTTTTACATTAAAATTAACACAGTTTTATTAATCATTATTCAGTCTTCTCCAGTTTGTGTACGTGGGAAGGATTTAAAATAACTGTGGTGTGTAGGTGGTATATAATGTAATAAATCCATAAAATCCTTATATTTTAGGTTTGTGAGTGGTCTCGGTTTTTTGTATAGTGATGCCAACTGAATATTATTAAAGTTTTTCGGTCTTCCACGTTACGGTAGTAAATCCAATGTTTTGAACGGTGCATCCTCGTTCATTGTCGTTTCATAAAATAACTTATATGAATCGCTTCTAAAAAATCTCATGCAACATACTTTAAACCAATTTACTCTTTCACCGTCAGTATTTTTTAGACTTTTAAAAATCGCATTTTCTATGGACAGACACTGTTCCGTTGTTTAAAACAAATTCATTGCACATTGATAATTCAACTGTTACTTTGATAATTAAACATAAAGCTGGGATCTCATAAAATTTTATTGTATAATTATTTTCCATATCCATTTGAAACTCTCATAATGGGACTTACGCCACTTTCAAAATAAACGGCTCGTATCGTGTAGAATAAAAATATTCTGGGTCAGAAAAAATGTCTTAGGTTTGTAGTTAAAACAGCTTCGAGTGTAAAGGGTTAAATCGAAAAGGGGTCGAGGGTCAAATGAGAAAACACAAGCACCTGTGCCAGAGGAATAAGAGGCCGCCGTAACAGCTTCGAAGAAAGATTGGTGTGGATTATTGTTCGAACAAATTTCACACTACGGAGGATAAGATCTGGACCGGCGTTTAGGTGACAAGATTTTTTGGTGCCGGCTTATTATTCAGGTAGGCTGACGTGGGAACGAGAAATTCCGATTCCATGAGCTGTGACGTGTACTTGGATCAGTTGGACACCTACGAAACCGCTGCCTTTCTCGTCACGCTCGCCTATGCCATAATTCGGGACGGCCGACAGGTCGGAATGTTTATACCTCGAAGATACTTTACCTGGCCCCAGCACTTTGTGGTCTAAGCTCGTGATATATAACGAGTAGTTGACTAATCCCTTTCTACCCTTGCGGTCAAGGTACCTGCGTTCGGAACGTAAATATCTTCTCCCGACTACGTTTGAAATATATTCCCGAATTATACCTGTGCGGATCGCGTTCGCATTATCGCTTTAACTAGTCTTTAAACGGAGTTAGTCATGCGGGGGACAGAGGCAGAGGAACGGCAAGAATAAATCACACAATGAAGTCTGGAGAAATAAATTATTACTCCGGCTACTAGGGTTGCCGGGATTTTGACTCTCCGCTGCTAGACGATCTGGCAGGCCGCTTTATTCGTTGATGGCAATCGTGTTTATTGGAGAACGGAATGACGAATTTATGTCGCCCGCAGTGCAAAGTAATTTTAAACGACCAGACGACCTTTCATTCCGTTTAAGTACATTAATATTTAAGACAGAACGATTTAGAACAAGGGGTGGGGGGTGGAAATTATTTCGAGCGGGATTCTCGTTTGCGCAATTGCTTCCTGTTTAATAGTGCCTTAACGTTTCAATAATTTTCAATCGTTTCAAAGGAAAATTGCCAGGCAAGTCGACTCTTCGTAAAATTCTCACTTAAAAATAGAACAGTGGATGAATAATTCTGATCTTTTTAACTAAAACCGTCTGGACGGTTTTAAAATTGATTGCTCTTCGAAAAGCCGATTCACTGAAAAGTTTAACAGTACTATCTGGGCTTTTGAGAATTTTTTAAATAATATGAACGATATTGAATGAATTTCGGTTTCCGTGAAACGGGCATACACGGATCCGTAGGTATCCGTAATGCGATGCATATTTAAACGGTGAAACCGTGGGTTCGATTGGCATTAAAATTCTAGTTTTAGTTATAGCGTAATAATGTTTGTTAATTTCAACGGGACCTAGTAATAGAGGCACCGCGGTTTGTTTATGTAATCCCTTTGAGTTGCTGCGCGTGCACAAACGTATTTAGTATTTGCACATAAAATTATTCAGGACTTGTTTCCGTAGGTTCGTACGTGCTCTCGTTAATCCCGTGATTAATGCTACTTTCGCAGAGGAAGCCGCGATGAAACAACCGACGCCAAGTTATCCGAGGGAAAAGCGAGACCAACAAACACACTGCTTTGTGGCAATTACTTTTAAATATACTCCTGACGAGATGGCCGTGTTCCCGCCCTGTGCACGCCGCCTGTTAAAAGTGCACAGGGGTTTTCGCAGAGCGGCGCCAACTGGCGCGCGAGGACACCAATTGTGAGAGAGCCTTTCTGGGAATTAAACTCATTGGGAATCTAATTCCGGGTAATCAAGACTTCGCCAGGTTTCACCTATCTCTGACAAGGACCGGCTCACCTCGTGCACGCCCGCCAGGCGTCGCCATTTTGCGGGAACGAATACGCGTATAATTGCGTAACAGCCCACCTGACATAAAGGAAACCTCGGGCTCATTCCCCGTGACCTTTTTACCCGAAAGGTTAGGACGTTTCCCTCCCGCCTGCCAACTTTACCCGAGCATTCGCTAAACGGACAAACTTGTCTCCACCTTTAAATTATTTTCATCCTGTTCATCATTACCTAACGAAAAATCGCCTTAGGAGCTCAATTGGTCCAATAGATCGTTCTGTATCGTGTACACAAGATTCAGAAATGTGATATTGAGAAAAACGCGTTTAAAGTTTTTCGACTGTTAGAGTAATAGTTATTGAACACTAACTTCTGGAGGAAACTAATCCGCTATACCAGGGCCATATAGTAAGCCTTCTGTGGCTTCAAAAAATTCATTTTGCTCCATTTGGTGCATCCTACGAGAGATTCGTGCCTCTTTTGTGCTGCTTTGTCTGCGGCGTTCCTGTCTCGTTATGCGCTACGCGTCACACGTATCGGCAAAGAATTTGCATTGTTGCCCGATATTAATATTTAATACATTCATTATTTTTAATATAGCAGAGTAGCCCTCGTTAA
Source organism: Agapostemon virescens (assembly GCA_028453745.1). NCBI lineage: Eukaryota > Metazoa > Arthropoda > Insecta > Hymenoptera > Halictidae > Agapostemon > Agapostemon virescens. Next base: position 8,055,251 of record CM052091.1, on the reverse strand, counting down.
AAATGCCAGCCGCAATAAATGCGGAGGTTTTGGTAATTTTTGCTCCAGAATTTAGATGCTTTGGATTTAGGCGCCAAACCGTTGAATTGAAACTTTCATTGCAATTCTGTGCGTGTCCACCTGGACACCTGGTTAATAAATCCTCCTTTGAAAGTTCTTCATATATCGGTTCTAAATGTTTAAGGACAGCTGGGTGAAGTGGAATAGGATGATTAAAATTATCTAATTCACCTTTCGCTTCAGCTTTGCGCCACTTGCACCTGACGCTTACCTGTTCGGCTAGCTGTATCTCCCAAAATACATAAAATTTTGCTCCGTAACTTTATACACGTATTCTAGACACATACTGGAATCAATTTCAAACAAAAAAAATCGAAAATTTTCATCTTGTAAAGTGTATTGCTTCCTTAACACTTTGATTGCCATGTCACCCATATATGGGTGACAGAATTATTTGGCCGAGTTTAAAAGTAAATTTGTTGCACTAGTTGAGATCTGAAGAATAGAAGAAGGTCGAAGGATAACATTGTGTCATACATTTTAAGTTTTCAATTGTTGCTTCGTTAAATAAGTGACTTTGATTTTATGAAATTTTTGAGGTCGTTAGTTGGGCAGTTTAAGTGTTAATAGTCTAAGGGAAGAAATGGCTTTTCGGAAAAACTGCCTGCTACGACGGGGTTCGTATCGTATGATGTGCTTACAGGATTAATGAAAAAGGTAAGCAAAATGGTGTCAGCTGAAAGATAATGGGTTCTGTCGACATTCTAGATTTTCTGTAGGCTTTAACGTTGAACACATTCTTCTGTCAATATTTTCATACCTAAATACAGGAAACGCGTACAAAAATCGAGGTTGCGGAATAAATGGGGGTAAAATGTTAAAACACAAATGTTACGCCGAACGGCGAACCGAAAGACATTTTGCAACTCAATGACAAATTCCAAACAGCGGTTAGTTTAATTAAAATATTGATTTATTTATTGAAATACCAACGTCACGTTCGTCGAATAAATCGATGTTTTGGATGGCGGGCGCTTACAAATTCTACTTTAGAGGCCAGTGAATGTTAAAGTTGATGCGTACGAAATTGTCGCACAGTCGGAGTGTTATTACAGTAGACGGTGCACGAAAATATTCGACTTTCCGGATTTTGTGAAAGCGCGGATTTTATGAATTTTATTTTAAAAAATCAAGAACTACGATTTTCACCAGAACGGAGGATTGTTCAGGCGACTTTCCACGTAGAAGGGTTTCATTGAAAATATTTTTTCGCTTCGAATTGAGTTTTCCGGAGACATATTGACAGACAACATTGAACAGTTCTGGTTCTCGCTCACGCGTGTGAATCAGGATTTTAATTAAAAAATTAAGGCGACCAACATTCGTGACGGTAAAACGACAATATCATTAGATAAACATTTCCCACAGAAAAATCCGAATAAACATGTCGCTTCTCTTCTCCAACTAATTAAAAAAATCAAAGTGTTCCCATAATCAGTCCGTAATCCCGTATCCCAACAAAGGATCGACTCGTTAATTTGTTTGTCGTAAAAATTAACAGACAGTTTCTAACAGTAACAGAGATACGACCGGTCATTTGATATACGGTAATAAATTTAATCATTCCAATTGTCACAGAGTGGCATCGACAAATATTAAATTTTCTGCTCGGCGGGGCCGTTCGCGCACGATTCTCCATAAAAGTTCAAACAGACTTTTCAGCAGTTCCGTTGCAATGAGCCAGCGAATAAGCGGAATCAACAGGGATCATGATTGATATCGCGGTCGGGATTGTTGGTAAAAGAACAGTCCGTGGGGCCGGGTTTGCTCACTCGAAGGCAGACAGTCGTATTATTGATCGAAAAAGTAATTAAAACGTTGTAATGGCTACGGCAACGACGACGTCGCGCGGCCGAGCATAAATCAAATATTTAATGGACAAATACGTCGATTTAATTTCGCAGGATGCATACACATTAGATTGTCCGGCATTAGCGGGGATGATTCTTTGTCCGCGGCCGATGACGCGCGATTATTAATCGCGTTCGATTACCAGTGCCCGGGGCAATTAAACCGCGCTCGCTGTCCCGCGAGCTCTTTCTCTCTCCCCTCGTTATCCTTTTTCTCATTCCAATTAGCTATTAGGATCAACAGGAAAGACGAATGATAACGAGGACGCCGAAGCGTCCAGTCCGTGTTTTATAAAGCCATTATTGGGCCCTAAGTGAATACGTAAGCAGCGGCCATTCATCAAATCGCGGTTTGCCCGTATGCCTCGTGGTCCCCGGCCTTGTAAGGCGAGCTCGACACGCTTACACGGCTAATAAATAAGATGTACGCGGTCTTAACGATTCCGATCAGCCATTTGCCGGCCTGCGAAACATTATGCGGCCCCGTGTGTTGTTGCTGCGCGATTTCGAGTATCACACACGGGGCCGCGCAGCATTTTGTTCGAACGAGATACACGCGACGCGACGGTGTACCCGCCGCTGATCGTCATAATTTATAATGGCGAATTAATTTTATAGAAAGGGAAATATATACACGCCGCCCTGTCTGGATGCTAACCCTCCCTCCTCCCCTCCATTTACATAACATGAATAATTATTAACAGTGACCATTCGCGTCATCCTGACCAGAAGAATTTTGCGAACACCTCTCTCGCGCCTGCTCCTCTCTTCCCGCGCGACGGATTCTCCCGGAGAATTATAATCGCGAAACGCGGAAACGCGTCCGCCGGTGTCGCCTAATAGAATAACGATAACAGGCCAGGTGTCCGACACGGAAATGCATCGTTAATTATAGACAGGTCGATCGGTGAATCGATGTAAATGATTCGCCAACCGGCTATACTATCATTTAACAGCTCGCAGGACATGGTAATCAACATTTCGGCGGTATAATCACGTTATCATATTTAATTATGCGCGAATTTTTAGCGACCGCGGAAAATAGACGACGCGAGACAGCGTCGGACACTTTCGCCTGGCTCGGAATCGACTGATCGATGTTAAATATTTAAAAACGTTGTTATTTATTGAAACGTTCGAATCGTTCTTACCGGTGGGTTAATGATCGTTTCGCCGATGCCCGCAAATTGGTATGTACACCGTGCAAATTGCTTGCTGCCTAAGAGAGGAAATTAGAATATGCTTGATTTTACGTCGTTCGTTTAGCAGTAAATAGTATCGATTCGTTTTGCATGCTTTTCTTAGATTCCTATTAACCGAAACGATCGTTATAGGAATATTAATGTAGAAATAATTTAGCCGGAATAGTTTTCCTTTTATCGCATGTTTCACTGGAATATTAAAGCAACGTCGCAAATGTAATAAAATAGATATCTATGATTACGCTGTTACATAAACGATTATTCTATTAGTATCGCTATTGTTGCGGCCAGAATACAAATTACAGAAGTAAATAGAGTTATGGTATTGTAACGATACAATGGTCAGTCAACGGAGTTATAACGTGGACCATGTTGCCTGGCTCCCGTTTCTCGCAAGTACTGCCGAAAATTGTGATTTCCATAAAAATCCAAAATCGAACAATAACTACAGTGGCTCAAGAAAGTATTCGGACACTCTTTGAATTTGTATAACTTTTTATTGAACCAAATGTCTTGATTTTTCTGGAGCAATTAGAAGCATTGATTTATTAAATGATATGCGAAAAGGATTTTGTAATAGTTGCAATTGGTAAGAATTACATGAAAAATATGAAAAGCACTTTTTAAATATTTTTCATTTAAGCCACGTACACGAAAAATTTTAAAGTCACATTTTGTAGACCTATGATAATTATACACATGCAGAAAAATTTATTGGAATCGGTCGACGTACACATCAGCTGCATACCATCGAAAATTGTGAAAATCGCAATTTTTCACGATTCTCGGTCAATTTCTGTTTAAACTCAATAAATTCTTACATCTTTCTACGCGTATCGTTATTTTCTGCGCCAATCGATTTCGATGAAATTTTCAGCATGCGTATAACTAACACAAATATGCAAGACGCATAGTTTAAATTTTCATTACGAGTTCAAATAAAAATGTCTTTTTTATTTTTTCCTGTAGTTTCTTCCAATTAGAATTCTTTCGAAATTATTCTTACGTATCATTTAGTAAATCAATGCTTCTAGTTACTTCAGAAAAGTCAAGTCGTTTGGTTGAATCCTTAAAAAGTTATTTAGGTTTGAAGAGTGTGCGAATAATTTCGTTAGTCACTGTATTTTAATAATGGATAGTTGGAAAAGTATTGAAAGATTTTTGTAAGTGGATGTTGTTTGGTGTCATATATCGGACAACACTAATCAGATTGCGTCATACTGACGCGCATCTCAAACGTGACATTTCAGTCTATAATTTTCATGCAGACAGTTTTGTATTTCGTCGATCGTGTCATGTTGGTTATCAGGATGGAAATCGAGTGCAACATTTTTATAAAAACCGAAAGAGTTTTATTTAAGTGACGTAAACGGTGACGAGGTAAAGTGTAATACGTAACGTTTCGGTCTTGACTTTTCAAGGGAAAAAGCTGATGGTTGTTTTGGAGTGCTGCTATATACAGTAGCTCACGAAAGTATTCGGACACTCTTCAGTCCTAAATAACTTTTTAAGGATTCAACCAAACGACTTGACTTTTCTGGAGCAACTAGAAGTATTGATTTACTAAATGATACGCAAGAATAATTTAGAAACAATTCTAATTTGGAAGAAACTACAGGAAAAAATAAAAAAGACATTTTTTAAAACATTTTTATTTTAACTCGTAATGAAAATTTAAAATATGCATCTTGCAGACCTATGTTAGTTATACGCATGCTGAAAATTTCATTGAAATCGATTAGCGCATAAAAAAACGACACGTGTAGAAAGTTGTAAGAATTTGTGGAGTTTAAACAGAAACTGACCGAATATCGTGAAAAATTGCGATTTGCACCATTTTTGATGGCGTGCAGCTCGTGTGTACGTCGATCGATTTCAATGAATTTTTCTGCATATGTATAATTATCATAGATCTACAAAATGAGGCTTTAAAATTTTTTATACGTGACTCAAATGAAAAATGTTTAAAGAATGTTTTTTATATTTTTCATGTAATTCATACCAATTGCAACTGTTACAAAATCCTTTTCGCATATCATTTAGTAAATCAATGGTTCTAATTGCTCCAGAAAAATCAAGACGTTTGGTTCAATCTTAAAAATGTTATACAAATTCAAAGAGTGTCCGAATACTTTCGTGAGCTACTGTATATCTAGTTTTTGGAAGGAAAATGTGGAAGGAAGTGTGACGTGCAAGGAATTACGTGGAAAAGGTCTAAGGGTTGTTTTCGTCCTAGTGACTCAGATGTTTGCGATGACGTACCTATTACTTAGTAATAGGGATGCGCTGGTGCGTACGCAATTACCAGGTATACGACAGTCAAAAGTAATATTAGTGTGAAAGTGTCAGATGTTTACGATCAAGATGCTTTATCAAATGCAACAGCGTGTAGATGGTTTGCTCGCTTCCGTTCTGGGAATTTCAATCACTGAAAAATTCGATGAAACAATGCAAATGGATGAGCAAGATCGGCGTATAAGCAATCATGAGATTGCTAGGAAACTAAACATTCACCATTCAACCGTTTTGGATCGTTTGCAGAAGGCTGGATACAAAAAGAACCTCGATGTTTGGGTGCCTCATGATTTAATAAAGAAAAATTTGATGGATCGAGTTTCCATCTGCGAATTATTGCTCAAACGTAATGAAATTGAACCATTTTTGGAAAGATTGATAACAGGCGATGAAAAATGGATCACATACGACAACAATGTGGGGAAAAGATCGTGGACAAAAGCCAGTGAATCATCACGAACGGTGTGTTTGGTGGGATTGGAAGTTCATCATGAAGTGCTACCGTCTGCTCAAACGATTGATTCTAATCTTTACTGTCAACAATTAACCAGATTACAGCAATCAATTAAAAAAAAAATAGTCCAGAATAGATCAACAGAAAAAGTGTTGTGTTCCATCATGACAACGCCAGACCACACACAAGTTTGATGATTCACAAAAATTGAGGAAACTTGGCTGGGAAATTTTTATGCACCATTAGACTATAGTTTGTTTCGATCTCTGCAAAACTACCTTGATGGTAAAAAGTTGGATTGAAAAAAGGATTCCGATGAGATTAGGGCTCTACTCCAAAAATGGCAAAATGTCACAGATAATAATGGCCAATATAAACTTGAATAAAATTCATTTTGAATAAAAGAAATATTTAATTAAAAAAATGACAAAAATCTCTCAATACTTTCCCTACTAACCAATATAAGACAGATTATTATGTAACGTATCTTTTTTTTTATTTGAATTTTTTGTTGCATGAAGCCATTAGGGTCATTAGCAACAACGATATTGTTCACAGCGATAAATACAGAAATTTAGCTAAATTAAGTGAAAATATCTAGTACGCTTAACATACAGATGCAGTACAATAAACACAAAAATTAGGTTAAATTAATTGCAGGATATTTATATGTTTTAAAAATTGCAGAAGATCGATGCAGTTATATCAAATTTGACGGTGCATCGCCAAGTGGCGTATCCCTAAGCATACCTGTTAATTCTATTCGTAAAAAAGAAACAATCTAACCTGTTAAAAGTACTGAACTACGTCCCGGAAGTTCAACCACGGCAACAAATTCTTTGGTAAATCCATCGAGCGTCGGTCAAACTTTGGGAATAAATTCTACGCTGTAAGTTAATAATCCGGCCGAAGAAGTAGAAGGTCAAATAATTTTCGTGAGATATAAGAGGGGATCAGAGAACGGTCGCGAGATGGAAACAAATTTCTCGAAAGTCTGGTGGATTCTACGAGTTCAGCCGCGGCCTAAACCAAGGATCAAGACGGGTAGAAGAGCAGCATCCGGCGGCGTCGCGCGGCGCCTTAAAATTCCAAAGTTAAATCCCGACACGCGCAGTAAATCATGCCCGCGTTACGGAATCGTTCCCGACTGCGAAACGTCGAGAGATGACGCGCGGCGCGGCGCGGCGCGGCGCAGCGCGATGCGCTTGAGATCAACCGGAGAGCGAAACACCACCGAAGGGAACGAGAAGGAGAGACGGGGCCGAGAAAAAAGGGTTTCGAGAGACGCGCAAAGGCCTGGGCGCGAAGGCAGACGAGTTCCGAGGCATAATAATAATTTGAACGCCGGTCATATTTCACTAAGGCAGTCATGAGTTATGGCAGTCGTGGCCGACGCAAATGATTTAGGTTTAATAACGACGGGCCTGTCCTGTAGCGCTAGGCCCAGGTCAGCTGGCCATTGTCAGTGGAACGGCGGGGCCTCTTCGAACGAGCGGTGTCTCCTCGATCTCTCACGGGGATGACTCGAGGTCACCTTGCTCGAGGTCCCTTCATGCTGCTGGATACACCCTACGCCAACCTGCAACCTTCGCGCATCGACACGCATAACGCAAGCAGCGCGTTACGCACAGTCGATTATTGTACGAGGTGTGTTCAAAAAGTATCGCGAATTTTGTGTTTTTTCAAAAATTATTTATTTATTCATGAATACCTATTTTGTCCCCTTCAAAGTAATCCCCATGAGATATTATACACTTGTGCCAACGGTTTTTCCAATCTTCGAAGCACTTCAAAAAATCATTTTTTTTTATCTTTTTCAGCTCCTCCTTCGATGCCGTCTTTATCTCGTCAAGCGTAGCGTAACGTCGTCCTTTCATGGGCCTCTTCAGTTTAGGGAACAAGAAAAAGTCACAGGGGGCCAGATCTGGGGAATACGGTGGCTGCGGCATCATTAGTGTGTTGTTTTTGGCCAAAAAGTCGCGCACAAGCAACGATGTGTGAGCAGGGGCGTTATCGTGGTGCCGCATAAAAATCGAAGACGATCCAAAACACGTGCAAGCAAAGCAGCTGTCAACAATTAAGTGAACATTCAAAATGGCCGAGCTTGTCGGCATAAGTGAGAGACATGAGTACCAACATAAAGCCACAAAAAGATCGAAATTCGAATATACGTAACCCGCGAAAATTCAAAATTCGCGATACTTTTTGAACACACCTCGTATTAGGTTGTTCGGAAAGTAATTTCGTTTTGGACAAAACGTTTTTACGAGCTATGAGATTAAACCTAGGCGTTTCAAATGATCGTGAACGGTCGAATTCGATAAATTTCATCTCTCAATTGTTGTTCGCCGGTTTGCATCAATTAATGCCTTTATTGTGTTTTCATCAGCTTCAACTGGCCTTTCAGTACGTGGTGCATCTTCAACATCAAAATTGCCGGATCGAAATTTTGGCAAATCAGTTTTGGCACTGGCGTTCTGTCAATGCATCTTCTCCATATACATCGGATAAATTCTTTCTTGCTTGAACACCACTTTTACCATTTTCATAGTAAAAAATGTAAAATATGCCGAAAATGCTGCTTTTCACTTTCCATATTTGATCGGGCATCAACCAAAAACTACTGTGTAGAATCAATCGAACTTATTCACAAGCAAGCCTTGCTATATCAGCTGTCAAAATATATAATGTCGACTTAACGCGACTTTATCGTATTTGTAAATAGTTAACCCTTTCGTTACGAGTGCCTACTATAGTCGACAGCCGCGCGACGACCTGTGCGTACGGGTACCGACTATAGTTGACATATATGCGATGATCTGCGCCGACTCTCGGCGGTAAACAAAAATCATTTTTCTCTTACAAACAGTCGTTACGTTACGCCGTTACGTAGCTCTAAAAAAGACTTTACATACAAGAGGCTTCCAAGATGGCGTTCAAAAGACGTAACTGGGAACACTGAAAATCACCGACGTGCAATCTGCACACTTCTGCAGCGCGGTGCCCCGTTCAATGGCGTGACTTCAACAGAGCGGACTGCCGTAACGAAAGGGTTAAAGAGTTTTCCGAGAAACAAGAACTGTCGAGATCCAGAAAAAGAGTGAACAAAATTCAACCAAATAATAATTACAATAGTTACGCTTTTCTATTACACGATTGTCGGCCGAAATCAATGCACCCAGTGCCGCGGCAAAACTTTGCGCCGCAACGCGAACAGGAATAAATAAGTCTCGTTTTCACTTAGCAGCAAGTTTTGCAACTTCCCGTCCATTACTTTGCAGCCGGTGGTATCCGGATAATGGGAAAGTACCATTACAAGATTCAAATCAGCTTTTACATCGAGAGATTCCAAAGGGTTGCTGTTCTGGGAACTCGAAACAATACTCGTCTCCGATATCGGGCATCCTAGGACAATTGTAACAGAACTCCTTCACGGAAATCAGATCTCACGGACGACGGAAAATTATACGAAACTGAGTTATCGTTGAAATACCGTTTCTTCGAGGAACGAACTGGCTCGGTCCAGGGGGAGATAGAGTGGGATTCAACTTTTCCCGGGATTGAATGCATCGGCCGTAGGAGTTTCGAGCGTTCCAGAATGCAGTCTCGCGCTCAGAAGGACATCGTCCGGAGACACGTGACAATTCCTAGACGACTTGTAATACCGGGAACGAAGAAAAGCCTGCTCTCAGGGAAAGAGAGAGAGAGAGAGAGAGAGAGAGAGAGAGAGAGAGAGAGAGAAAGAGGAGGGCCAGTGAAGAGAAGAGAAAGAGAAAGAGAAGTGAGAAGAGAGGAGAGAGGAAACGAGAGAGGTTTGCTTGTCTAAATGTTCGAGCAGCGAGCAGGGAAGAGGACAGTATCTAACGCCCACGGCGACGGGCCCGTGTTCTCATACACACGCCAGCCTGCCATGTTTATGGCCACAGTGGAATTCCGGTTAGTTTCCCTATAGCCGAACAGATAACACAATTTCGTGTCCCGTGACTGCGTATCGGTGTTATTGAGACCGCAGAGGCGCGACTGTCGCATAAATACATCCTCCTTAATGTTCAAAGCCACTTTCGACTTGCCCGCTCCCCTTTCGCCATTGTTTTAAGTTAGTAAATCAGCCCTGGGTCGGTGTGTACCCGCTCGCAGAGGGTTGACCGCGCAATAGACGATGTATATCGCCGCGGGTATATGCGTTAACAAGTTCCGTTGCATTCCGGAAAACTCGGAATTCCTTTGTACGTCCGTGCACGCGGCGCTCTGATGTTCATTAACGATTGGCTTCTGCTCGAACATTTTTCAAACGCCAAGAAAAGTATTTCCTGTCATTTCTTTTGTTTTTCTCGGCTAAATAGCCGAGTTATAGATACTTCAACGAGGTGCATCTGTTATCCTGAAATTCCTCCAGGGACGTTTATAGTCTCGTTGAGAATCGTATTTTTCGTACTTCGATTTAACTGTTTGGCTATCGCGGCCGTCACCGACGCTCATACTTAAGCCCTTGCCCTACGATTTATTTCGTGGCAACAGTGACTAGATGTTCTTCGTCCCCCAAAGAACGACGAAAAGAAAAGGAAATTCTGTAGCTACCACGGACGTGGTTATTCTCCAATGGCCGCATACGAGCAATAATTAGATAAAATTTAATTTTGATTTATAGAAAATTAAGGACATGATCAGAATATGCTGTTCGAAATCTTCACCACGAGCCTGACTCGTTGTTGTAGGGCAAGGGGTTAACGCCAGGTTCACGGGATGCGTGAAAATAACGCGTTTTAATAGTTCTTTTACGATTATGCTGGCCAGTACCGGTGATCCATTGTATTGCTTACAAATGATTGTCATAATGGCATTGGACGTCGATTTGTTACCGTAAAAATTAAGTAGATTACTTTGCGAGGTGTGAAATGCATTATCCAGTAACTAACAATTATCGTTACCAAAGCTGACAGCATCTATGAGCAAATAAACGAAGCACAACATATTCACGCGGCAATGAACTTAATCTCTTAGGCACTAAGCGCCATTATAGTGGCTTTCGTGGATGTCATCTTCTTGTACGACGCGCCACTATAGTGGCTTTCGCGGATGTCATCTCAGAGATGCCGTACCATACTCAATTGTATTATTAATTATTAAAGTAAATTGTTAAAGTCAACATACGTGTATCATGTCTTTAAGAAAAATTATAATTTTATCATCAAACACATCATTCCAATGTACTCGTGTAGAGAACAGCATTATCCGTCACACATTGCAGTGCTGTATCATTTACACGTAATTCAGCCGTGCCTAAGTGGTGAACCAGTTAACTGTGTTTGACAAGACACGTTTTTCGCGACACACATAGGTGCGCGCTTTGAGAAAAGGTCGCCACAGTTAACTGGTTAATAATGTTTTACAAACATAGCCGAAATGCAAAATTGTCCCGTGACGACAACAACTACAGAAATAATAAAAGAGAAACTAATAGTAGAGAATTCGATTGTACATTGCTGCGAATAATTGCATATTTGTATAAAAGTGTTCCAAGCATTGAAAGAACGTCCGAAAGAAAACGGAAAGCTTCGCAAAGAGTTTTCGACGTGCTGTAGCAGGAGGTCTGGTGTTCCTGCGATTTATCCTTCACGGCCGATAACTGGATGCGCTGATAGTTGCTTTCACGAAGGTAGGAGGCGGCAGCTCGGTGCATGATTCGCGAAACAATGCCTCGAAGTTCGAGGTCTTCGACTAATCGGCGACGTTGAACTGCGGCTTAGCGCGCGGCGGCGCAATTTCGCGAAGATTAGCGAGCAATCAGGCCCTTTCACGATGGATTCCCTCCATTCGATTCAGCTATCCTCGGAACGGTTAGGCGCGCGAGGGTAGACCGTCCGCTTGCCACTTTCTTCGTGAGGAACATTCAATTTAATTACCCCGTGGAATGGCACGAATTCAAGTTCTTGCTCGGGAAGCTTAGTTCAACGATCTCGGCCAGGGGGAAAACGATTCATCTCTGCTCTTTTCCACGGTGTTACTTTTCAGACGCCTTTCTGCTCGCTCTAACTTCCCAAGGTAGCCCTGGAGTTACGTAACATTTACGTGGAATCCATTACTGCCCCAGTACATCGAGTCCTTTAAATTTGTTTAAGCTTTTCTCCCTTCTTTCCGACGGTTTTTTCTCCTTAGCCGGGGAACGGAGCAAGGATCCCAGGACGATTCTACTTCGGGCAATCTAAATTGCTCACGGCTAGAAGATGGGGATCGCTTTGCATCTAGAAGATTTTACGTCTCCTAATTGCTATGTACACTCGCCGATGAACCTCTAGAAAGTAATTCTGGTACCTTAACCGGCTAATTCGCTGTTTCTTATATTCCTCACCTTAACCGCCTGGCGCACAAATAAAATGGAATTTGACGCGTCCGAAGAATACTATTTAATCTGTTAACCTGGAAATAAACTTTTGTTCGACTCGTTTCGCAATGGGGACTTTTTATATTTTTTTTAATACTTATTTTTTATATAATTGTAAACTTATATAACTGATTTACTTATACAAGAACTATATAAAACATAATGTGTTCAAAATATTACGGCAAATTTCCATGACGAAAAATGTCGTCATACCCATTGTAGTAGTAGTTCTTGTACGATGAAATATTTCATCGTACCCGGTTAACAGGTTAACTGGCTCGACTGAACAGTTATGTGCACGCTCGGAACGGAACGTTTTATTTCGAAATTTACATTGCTTTATAATATTTAACACTTTGACTGCCATGTCACCCGTATATGGGTGACAGAATAATTTGTCCATGTTTAAAAATAAATTTGTACGTTAATACATTCGTTGCATTCAATTTAGTTGATATCTGAAGAATACAAGAAGGTTGATAGATGACTATATACATTTCAAGTTTTCAATTGCTGCTTCGTTAAATAAATTAATTTGATTTTATGGAATTATTGAGGTCGTCAGGTGGGTAGTTAATGCGTTAATCAGGTTGATATATAGTGTTAATGGACGGTAATCAAGTAACATTATTGTTGAAATAAAGCAATGCATGCTGGTTTATGTTTTCACTCAAAAAATAAAATTGAGTCACTTTTGTCTTTCAAAGAAACTTAATTTATTTCTTCTCCGAAATATTTGTACAGTAGATAGAAACAAACAAACAAACAAAATTACAACAATTTTGTATACAGACTTCGCACACGTGTTACTTATTTGACCGCTCGCGGAAGAAGAAGGGACAAGCGCTATGTGACCTATTATATTTACGATTAGTGCTAAACATAATGTAATTGAATTTAATATACAGAGATGGCGCAATCAGCCTGAATATCTCCAACAATTATAAAATAATAGATTAATAATTCTGTAAAGTATGATACATTTCAAAGCATTTTGGAAATTGGAATTGTTGTTAGCGTCGAAAGATTCTTTAACACTGAGCCTATCACTGCGGATAGGATCCTTTTCACAGTTTTTATTTTGCAATGTTTGAGGTTATAAAATTACCTTCATAGGAATCCATTCGATAGGTCTATAGATCTCTTTGTTCAATTATACTCTGAAATGAAAATCGCTGACAATTCAAATAAATTAAATCGTGGCATTTTTATAAGACAATATATGCAATATATGTTAAAGATTGTTCAGAGAAATAATCACAGTTAGTGTTTCAATAAAACACGCTTTAACCCCTTGACGTACAAATAAAATGGAGTTTGAAGCTTCCGAAGGGTGCTATTAAACTAGTTGAACTAAACGGTTATATATGCACGCTCAGAAACAGAACATTTTATTTCGAAATTTATATTGCTACATAATTTTTAATCAGGTTGATATATAATATTAATAGACGGTAATTAAGTAACATTATAAAATAATAAATTAATAATTCTGTAAACTATGATACATTTCAAAGCATTTTGGAATATGTAAAGGAGCTAGACATTTTTTACACTGCCAAGTTGTTTCACTTCTTACATTATTTTTTACACACACGTGGCATCTCTTTGCAGGGTGTTCCTTTTTGTTAGTGGAAGGTATATGTTCTGGAAAATGTTCTCTGAAAATGGACAAATTGTGTAGCATTGTTGTAGCACATCTTTTGCGATATTCGATCGAAAATCTACAATCGATTAGTTTGTTGAATTAGGCAACTTCGAATACAGAACGTAAACATTATAAACAGCTATGTCGAGCAGATAAAAGAACAGTTTTTTATATCCATTGATACTCGAATCGAATTGAAGTCGGTGCACGATTTTCGACGTCCACCAGAGACAGCTCTTAACGTCTCGGAGACGTCAAATGACACATGAAATAGATGACGTCTAACGGACGTCATTGTCTGCCAAAGGGTTAAACTACCGTTGTTTTCAATGTTATCTAGACGGTGTAGAGAAATCAGCATCCAAGATATAATATAATTTTTCTTTTTAACACATTGACTGCCGAACCAGCAGCCGCAAAAATTGCATAAAGTCAGAGCAAGTTATCGAGTGAAATAAAAATTGAAAGAACAAAATCTATGACACTGAGTAGTTCTCCAATCTTCTTGCATTTCTTGGACCACCGTCAGATTGGATGTAATGAATATATTAACTTGGAAATTCATTTAAAAATCGCATATATAATTGCGTCACCCTTACGTGAGTGACGTGGCAGCCAAAGTGTTAATCCAATGATGGTGTAACTTGTAAAAACAAACGTTAAAACAAGATGAAGACGCTGCACGGTGTTGGAACATTTTCTATTAGCAGCACTTACATTTTACTCGTTTCGATTCAGTGATACAGAATTTATTTATCCACCGAATGCTTTGATTAAACAATATAAATACTACTGCAATTTCGAAATTTTTGCACGGTGTAAAATGAATGCCGAAGAAAGTTGGCGGAGACGTAAAGTATGCCGCGTTCACTATGCCCTGATTTAAATTCTTTTAAGTTCGGAGGAAACCAAAATGAATTTCGTACCGGTAACTTACGCCTTGGCAACTGCGAACAAGTTTCCGTCATTGTCGCGGTATAGCCGACTGCAGTCACCGTCAAACGCTTTTTGAACAAAAGAAAGATCACAATGTTGCGCCGTTCCTTCTTCTCTTTGGCTTCAACTCGGTGCGGCACGGCCCTGTTTCCTGTTCGCGGTCTTACATTACAGCTGAAAAGCCTAAAATTTGCGGACGTTGCAAAGGTTTAATTAAGTGCGACGAGCTAC
This sequence comes from Agapostemon virescens, assembly GCA_028453745.1. NCBI lineage: Eukaryota > Metazoa > Arthropoda > Insecta > Hymenoptera > Halictidae > Agapostemon > Agapostemon virescens. The sequence goes on along the minus strand of CM052091.1, from coordinate 8,040,193 downwards.
CTTGCGGTTCGCGTTCTTCACTCGCTTTTAACGTACTTCCCCGGTGCCACATTGTTTTTAGCTCGCGTTAATAACCGTGAACGGACTGTTAAGAATAAGTAATTCGTTCTCTTGACAAGTTTCTTGAATTTTAATTCGTCGACCAGTTCCGCAAACCAGCTGCGCGAATTTCGCGAAAACGGAGTACGACGAGAGATAAAAGAATATTCATTAAGAGAATGTTTCGCGAACGGCGAGGAAAAATCCCAATATCCTTCGAACAGTTTTAATCTCCTGCACTCGACGTTTATTCAATCGTATAACAAAAGATCGGTATAATCTTCTTAATTAATTGATAACTTCTCGAACGTTCGAGCGGATCGTGCCTCAAAATTGAAATTGATTGCTGTTAAAAATAATATTTCTTCCGTTGCACGAATATTAAAGTATTTTACCATGGAGTATGAATATTACCAGAACTCATTCCTTCTTTCTAAATAATTACCGTCTCTTTTTTTATCGCGCTCGTTATCGCCGGATGCAGATATTCCTGAAATATCTGTTTGGAACGGTAATAACGAATTCTGCGGTATCCTTTAAAATTCCTATTTAAAAAATATTGAGTATATTTTTTATTTACTTTTGTCATACATACTTTCTGTATCTAATATCTACGATCTCGTAATTTCACTCAAGGTTTACGAACGTTCCGTCAAATCTTGATTTCCAATGAGGACCAATGTTAATCTCGAAGAAACAAGTTCAAAATACGTAAAATCAAAATTCAAATACAAATATTAGGTCTACCGGAAAGTTCAAATCAGACTTAAAACTCTGCATCGGTATAAAAAAGAAAAGGAGAAGTCCTTCGAGAAGATTTCAGAAGGGAAAACAATAGAATCAAGAGACGCATGAACAATTGCTCGTATACATAAGGCACCGCCTAAAATGGAGTATTCCGGGGGCATTAAGTCTGCGAGAGCGAAACTCACGGATGCCGGCGGTCTGACTTCCATCAACTTTTAAATCCGAGTAATTCCTCCTTGCCGCAAAGTTATCCGCCGTAAAGTAGTAAGTTGAGGAATGCGCAACTTTATAATTTGATCGCCGTAGGTTAGACGGGAGGCGGTGCTAGTGGGGGGACAGGGTAATTTGCGAAGAGGCACGCGTGAAACTTCGCGATATTAATTTGAATTTATACGCGACCAGTGGCTCGCTTCCATCGCCAGCCGTTGATTTCCTTGTCAAAGAGAGAGACAGAGAGAGAGAAAGACCGGAGATGAAATAGAATTTCACCAAAGAACGATATTTAAAAAGCTCCGCAACTATTTCAATTGTTGACCTCTGTCCCGACTAGTCGCTGCATCGATCTAATCGCGCGCGTCATCGAGGAAAACAATCGACGCGTTTCTTTCTGAAAGCGGATCGAACGTCGTCGACCTAAAGACTCCAAAAAAACCCGACGCCCGGAAACGTAAAGGATTGGCTATTATTTTTTCGCGGATAACACGGTCGGCTTCGGCTCCCCTAAGTGATGTACGAGCCTTCCGAGGAATTCACACGAAAAACTTGATAAAACGGCGATTCTCGTGTCCCCTTTCTTAGCCGATCGTTCAACGTTCTTGGGAACGTAGCTCGCGAGCCATCCGACGACGCGATTTGATTTCTTCGAGTACCCGAGAAATTAATGTGCGATCGCGGTTCGTATAAATCTCTAGAAATAATGGCGATCCTGGCTGCCATTACACCGTTATAATTGCATTCCTGTCAGTTAGCGGCTGGAAACATTAATTAAGTACATCGACGCTGACAGCTGGTCCTTATTACGTAAAAACGTTATTTTAAAGCAATTATTTGCTTTTGATCCCGCTACCTTGAACGGTGCATGAATGATATGTCTTTTTCAATGTTTGTGGTTTTCCGAACGTTATCTTATGGTTAATAATAATATTTAACTTAACGTAGTTGACGAAACGTCGATGAAGCGTTCCTGAAAGCGTCGCATTGGCGTTATTTCTTAGAATACCTTTCCTGGATCAATAAGTTTAGGAAATATCATAGTTCACAGCTTAGTATAGTTCGCCCTCCGTAACATTACGCTTTAATGGCCCCTCGGCATAGTATTTTTATTCTGATGGCCAGTAAATCGCAGTATAAATATGAACGACCATAAACCGGTTTAGAAAAAAGCCACTCGAGTTTGTTGATCGCGAACCCTTAAAAACAGTATTTTTCTAAAAGTCACGGATCAAGGTTAACCTTAATGTACACCGTATACCAGGAACTGTATCACTATGAAACAATATTTATGAAATGTTGCTCTTAAACGAACGTGAAAGTAGTTTCTGGAATTACTGTCGCGTGGACAGGTAGCATAAAGTTCTTTCTAAATATAAAGGTTCGAGCAAAAGATAAGGTTCACCTTATGAACACCAGCGATGGAAACTACCTCCAAGTACTCGAATTTAATTTGGACTAGAGTTTATAATTAATGAAACACCATAACATTATTTTATAATGATATAATGAAATCTGTGAAATCAGTAGTTACTCGAATTAATTGCGTTTCAGTTTACCGTACGGTTATTATTAAACTTCTCGGAATATTTCCCTTCTTCGTTGATGCAGTGTTGGTCGGGAATGTATCCATTAAATTTCGTTATTAATAAAAGTACATAATGATGTTTTATAACGATGTGATTTAAATCTCTCAGGAGCTAACGATTTGAAATACTTCCATTTTCTTGTGACACTTTGACAGGATTGTGTCCCATCGTTGGTAGAATTTTGGACCGATGCTTTTAACCGATACAGGTGATATACAGTGACTGTTATTAATATTCGGACAACGTGTTATTAAAAAAATTGTTGCTAGTTTCGATCGTTTGCAATAGTAAATTTGGAGTTATTGTTTTATAATATAACAGAACATTCATTGTAGTTTGTGATAACAGAAATTTCATTTTTTTGTTGCACATACTTTTCTTAATAACAAACAGTGAACTAAATTATGTCGAAATTTATCGTCGCAAAAATATTCGGACGCTTGACAAACTATAACTATAACTATAAGCAATAATTAATATTTCGTTGGATAGCCTTTAGCTTTAATTACGTGTCGCAACCGCTTAGGCATATTCTCTATAACTTTTTGTAAGTAACTTAGCGGTATACGTCTTTATTCGTCAATTAATCGTTTTTTTAAATTCTTCCTTCGATCTTATCGGTGTTGTTCGAATTTTCCTGTCCAAAACATCCCATAGATTTTCAATGGGATTCAAGTCTGGTGACTGTAGTGGCGGATGTAATACTTTTGGGCAATTATATAAAAAGTATTCTTGAACTATTCTGGCTTTATGTTTAGGATCGTTATCTTCATAGTATTTAAATGTGTCTTCTATATCCATTGTGATCTCACTTTTCTTAAGACTTTGTTTTAAAATATTTAGATACTTAAATGTATCTAAAATTTAAGCCGCCCGTTATAGTTTGTCAAGCGTCCGAATATTAATAAGAGTCACTGTAGATGCTGCATGCTCGGCAAGAATATTCAAAACCTGTGGTCGCAACTTGGCAATTATGGAGTCAGGAAAGTCCTTTAACGTGAGTTGTCTATGGAATTTGTACATTGGTCCAGGATTAATAGACCGTCTGTAGAAAGCGTGTCAATTCGCGTACCTATTTAACTCGTTACGACAGCTATGCCCGTGGTTAGCTTCGGTTTTCAAAGCGCATCTTCAAAGAACCGACGAGCTTTTCCACGAAGATAACGTCAATAGCAAATAGGGCCGTGGTTCATAGATGATTCCGTGGTCGGTTTTGACAAAGCACACGGACATCTTATTACCAGGACAGGATATTCGTCAGCTGGAGCGAAACGGTCTGCCTCTCGCGGTAAATGGAATCGAGAATTTATTAAAAGCAGCAAATCTTTCTCTTCTTCGTCTTCTTCCTTTTTTTTTTATCTACGGTTATAAACACCCTCGAATTTCTCTTTTTCCCTTTCCGTTCGGGGAACTTAATTAAAGCTAGGCGAGCTGTTGCGAAGATTTTATCCGTTCCTTGTTTCCGGCAGAACGAGCTCGCTCCCTCTAAAAAGGCACGAAAATTTTTGGCTTACGCACGCGACTTTATTAAAATTCTGCTGCGGAATTCCCGCGGAATTATACGTTACATGCTAGCTATGCGATAAAGAATGTTGCCCGTCGTACCTCGTTCCATTTTTAACTCTGCTTTGGACGTCGCCGGTTTCTTTAATAATTTCGCCAAGAAAGGATCCGGCAACGCCTGTGCGTTCCCGCTGCAAATTAGAACGAAAAAGCTACTGGAAATGGAAACACGTTTTATGCCACGTGATTCGAACTTTTCAAGCTTTCTTCTTTGAAGACACCGACTTCGCAGTTCCGGAAAATTAAACTATACCGGTGTATGTAAAATTTTTAGTATCCACTTCGGCGAATGCGTTCGAAAGCATTAACTTTACTACGCGAAATAAAGTTTCGAACTTCTGACTCGAAACTGGCCTTCGCACGACCGGTAGGTACGTTTGTCTGATTTCCCTTCTCGTATAATACCTTTGCATGTTCGTCCTCCGTCATTCCTCGTATGATTGACCAATTTTAATTTAATTTTGTACCACCCTCCGAACGACTAGATTGTGTTTCACCTATAATATAACGATTTAACCTTTCAACAGAGCTACTTTTCAATTATCACAGAAAGAACGGATTTTCATTCCGGCGCAGTCTTGGATTAATCAGATTGTTGGATTATTGTCTGCACCTGTTGCAGTATGTTTCTCTCCTGCAGTATAATCCTTCATCCAATCTTGATTAGACGACATATGATTTGTGGTCCCTCTTATTTGCCATTAAAACAGTCAATAAGCTCCAGTTACGATTCTTTTGACTTTCTGAAGATTTTGATTTTTCTCCTGACGACTCTGTCTGTAACTACACGTGCGAATAGACCGCTGTTTCGTTGAGTGTGATTAGCAAAGTGTGTCTCGACATACTGGAAATATAGACAGTTATTATGGCATAAATCCCTGCGTAATCAACAATTTAACGCAGATAGTGTCTGTATTTCAGAAATAAATAATTTTGTTCCCCTATAGTTAATCCCTACGAAACTTTTTATTCGTTCGGCAGAAAAGTCGCTCGTAAATTCTTTTTTTTTGTTGGGAAATGGCGTGAGCGTTTCGATTTTCACGTAGCGTGTGACAGATCAGCTCGATCATTATACGATTCCACGAGCGCCGGTCGAATGCATCGCGATGTAATATGTGTCACGGATGAGGTTCAGAAACGATAAGGGAAACGCGGCAGGTATTTCGATCGGCGGTGACACTTTTATGCCCGCCGCATAAAAACCTCGGGTAATCAAAAGCTCGTTAAGATGATTTATAATTTGCCACTGCATTTAACTCTCCCTCCACCTTCCGTGCGTACAGACGCGACTTTTTTTTTCAGAATGCCGAGCACACCCCACAACCATTTTTGTCGGCTTGTATTCCTGCGAACAGGGGTGGCTCGTCGTACTAATGTTTGCGCCACAGAAGGGTGGAATTCTGGAACTGATGGTCGATCACACCTTTCGCTTCAAACAGTATAAATCATCCCCCGAAATCTTTGGATCGCTAACATTTCTTTTATCCTGCAATATTCTGTCAAACATTGCGGTGAAAAATTGCATCGAGAAATATCTGAAATGTTCTTTTGACGATTTCCAACATTCTTTATCGTTTGTTCAACACGATTCGCATTCGAATAATTTATATACCCGCATTTATTAACACTTTACCGACCGGAAGCCTATTATTAGGACTTTCAATAGTTGCACTGTAACGAAACAAGGTCTAACAAACTGCTTTTATTGGGTTGTTCGGAAAGTAATTTCGTTTTTCCCCGACAGAGGATTTAATTGTATTTTTTTGCACCCAACTTCACACTTAAGCCGCATAATCATTATATGTTTTGAGAGCTGATATAGCAAGGCTTGTGCATGAAAAAGTCCAATTGATTCTACGCAGTAGTTTTTGGTTGGTGCCCTTTTAAATATGGAGAGCAATAAGCAACATTTTCGACATATTTTACTTTTTTACTATAGAAAAGGTAAAAATGCTGTTCAAGCCAGAAAGAAATTAACCGATGTATATAGAGAAGATGCGTTGACAGTACGCCAGTGCCAGAATTGGTTTGCAAAATTTCGATCCGGCAATTTTGATGTTGAAGATGCACCACGTTTTGGAACACCGGTTGAAGGTGATAATGTCGAAAATAGTCAACACCCGTACACACAGGTCGTTGCAATTGTAATGAAAGGGTTAAAGCGGCAAAAAAGTAACTGAATTATTGTACTCATAAAAAGTCAGTATATAAGAGTTAAACTATGCGATTCTGAATAACTAAAACGACAATCAGTGAAGCTTCTTTGGAGGATATTCCTTTGCACGATTTTTGAGGCGCGATTTGTACAGCATAAGCTAGAAGTTCATGATTAAAATAAAATAATCATCGTATTGTCCTCAGGAATATTATCTTACGAAATAATTTCGACGAAATCCAAAGTCAAATATTTGTATTATATAACGTTCCTGAATAAAAGGATTGAAAGACGGATTTAATTATCGGAAAATAAATCTCCGTTGTGAATCTGTGTGCCAACAATTTTCAATTTGCAAATTAAAAAGAAACGATCGCTTGCTTGACGAAAAGCGAGATTCCCTAGGTTACGATAAATATTCATCAAATGTACGTCTCTTATTTTCTTTCGTACCCGCGGCCGTCTTTTATTTTCGGATTTACATAAGCAGAACAGATTACTTCGGGTTCGGAACAATTTTAAAGCTTCAATTACACCCGCGCTATGTATACGCGGGATCGCGATAGTCGTTGTGCGGAAAAATAACAGTCCGCGCACACGATAATTGCGTTTCGGTGGTCCGTAGTTCGTGCATGTCAGCCTGAATTCTTGGAAATTGAAATACGAAATGAAAATGAAGCAAGAATTGGTGGTTGTGTGTGCCGGTCGGTCTGCTCGAGCTTGCGAATGTGGTGAGAATAATATTATAGCAGTTAGCGATCTTCAAGTGAAATGGCGGAGGCGATAACGTTAAAACGGTGTGTTTCGAGCAGTTGTACATTAGTGCTGGCGAAGTTCGGCTCTTAACAAGCACGGATTTTTCGTTCTTTTCCGCCTGCTTGAACTCGTCGGTGCTTTCAACCGACCGGGGAAATTGTTATTTAATTGTAGCTGTTGTTATAAAGTTCCTGGAGTCGATAATCTGGTGGGAAAAATTCTAAAAGTTCAATTTCTTTACTTTGGCATCGCTGTCTTTGTCGATGAAGCGACCTATTTTAAGCTATTAACCGTATGTAGCGACATATGATCTGAATATTAAATAAAATACCGAGTAATTAAATAAATGTAGCGAAGTCAAAAGAAAACAAGAAGGCATTAACACTTTGACTGCCATGTCACCCATATTTGGGTGACAGAATTATTTGTACGGTCTCTAAACAAATTTTTAATTTAATATACTCATTTGTACCAAAGTTAATGATTATGCAGATAGTGCAAGAAGGTGGAGAGAGCACTTGATGGCATACATTTTATTTTTTCAATTTTTATTTCAGTCAATATCTCATTTCGTTTTTATAGAAATTTTGTGGCTGCTAGTTCGGCAGTCAAAGTGTTAAACAGCAAATTAATATTGTAAAATAATAAAACGACGTGTACCATGTTTCAAAGAACATACTTGGTAGAGAAATCTTGTATACGAAACCCAAAAAATATATTACCAACGTGTTCTGGAGCACAATTACATCTTATAGGTCATCTCGTAAAGTAAGCTTCTGAAACGTTGGACAGCTGCCAAGGTTATTAAGCTTTAGAAAATGAAGTAACAGATTTTTCAGATTGTTTCGGACGTTTCCTTGCTGCTCGCGATATTCGCTCGAAGTCTCCGAAAATTGGTAAAGATTTTTGAATGATTTTTTTTCGAGAAGGGGTACAACGGCCGGCGTAATTGGACACGCGCTCGGTCCACTAGTAACGGATTTCTCAAATACTTGCTCTAACCGGCATGTTTATATTCGAGCTAACGTTGAACGGTTCAGACGACTCGCAGCGGCAGAAGAACATCAGCAAATTTACAGTGGGAATCGAAATGTTAATTATGCTTTAGCGATTTGGGTCAACCTAGGAAAATAAAGACCGCCGAACTAGAATGTTTGTGGAACTCAAGGTAAACAGCCGGCCGATCGAAACGGAATCGAAAGCGACCGGCGTAGAAAACCGCGGGTCATTAACCCCTTCGAGCCGTGCCGCGTTTTCCCTTTAAAACACCGCGTTGCGTCGAGTTCTCGCTATAAACGATACCTCCCATAAAGTTTTACCAGTTACACGCGGCCGACAGCGGTATATGATAAATCACTCTCGGCGCTCGCATCGACATCTAGCGAATTTATGAATACTAATGGCCTTTTACCCAGATACGAGGCTCCAATTACTTTCATTTAGATCGAAATTAATAAACCAACCATTACACAAATACATTTCAAGTAATGCCCGAAACACATTTACAGAAGCGCACAGCAGCGGCGGCTGTCCGATCCGTGTAATTACGGATATCCGCTTTTAAGGAAACCGATGAATGCAACGCGATAAGTTCGATCTCGCGGAGAATAAGGCCACGGACGTCGAGTGGAATCGAGAGAAACGAGAGCACGTTGTGTATCAATTAGAATTTACATCGGTCAGGCTGCCCTATGAAATCGATAGATTTTCTTCGCGGGCAACGGGATACCTATAGAAAACGCGAACGTTAAACGCGATAGTATATAGGATCGGTAAACATGTCAGCGGGGATGTTGCTCGAAAAGTCGACTACACAGAGAAGTTTTCAAGCACTTTATCGGGATTTACTCGACACAATGGTGTACGAGCCAGTCACCGATATGGTCTACGGTACTCCGGTTCAAGACAATCCTCCCTATGTACCCAATAAAAAATGGGTTTGCTTAAATTCAACGTCGACCAACAAGAAGAGTCAAGCTGCTGTACCCTCTCTATTCTCTGCTCGTCTTTTCTCTCGCTCGCTTCCGCTTTCTTTCTCGACTGCGTGCACAGTTCTTAAGGAGTTTAGCCGACCACCGATAAATAATACCGCGATTGCCGTGCGGACCTTATACCTCGTGCGGGAAAGTAATGAGAACTTTGCACCTTACCGGTCCGCGCAGTGAAATATCGGGTAGCGCATGTAGGACGTCGTCTGGATGATTTAAAATGCATGTCCCTTCGGAACTATGTTCGCGTGGCTATCGTGTGGATCCGTAAATCAGCAAGTTGTTCCGTGAATCCTTAACACTTCGCGATTTTCTCGCGTGGCAGGCAATTCTAAGGAAACCGTGGAGCTGGCTTCGCTGGAACTTGAGCATTAAGCTTCAAACTCGTTACCGGCAATTTCTGAACTTCTCGAGGGAAAGCAAAGACATTGTTATCGTCGATCTTGTATTACAGATACTCGCCGGAATGTTTTCATCGTGTTGCTCGCGCGATGTTTGATCGTAACCATTTTCTATTTCCCCTTCGTAGAGTCTAGAGAAACTCACCGAATGTACGGTGATTAACCCCTTGACGTACAAACATTGGGTTGGCAACTAAGTGAATGCGGACATGGCGACTAATGTGTTAACACTAGAACGACGGAGCATTAAACTATACCAATATACACTACTTCATAATAGTGACAAGGTTGCAATTATTCAAAGCTTCTCGAACTTCTCTGTTAATAAATGTTCTAATGACAAAGTTTATGTAAAAAGTTTCCGTGGGAACATTCTTATAATTTCAACGACTGTCAAATAAGAATTAAGTGACGAGTCATTTTCACTCGTTCCGTCGTTCTAGTGTTAAGGTGCGTACAACAATCAAGGAACGATATTCGTATATTTCTAAATCGGAATAAAAATTTGTTGAGAATGTACAGTTTACGATTAGACTGCCCGTACAATAATCTATAAATTCGTATGAAAAGACACCGTGTTCAATTTTGTCATACTATTCGCTTTTCGAAGACGATCGTGATCCAGCGTTCTAATCGTTTATTTATTTAAAATAGCACAGCAAGATTAATTCAGTCAAGATAAAGAACATATTTCGAAGCAACCATACTTGCTCGAGGATTAACAGACAGGTCCCCTCAAGAACCGGAGCCTTGCGTGACTTCCTTGCCAAGATTGAGAGATTTCTCTGGCCTAGCACAGAAAATAGAATGATAGTCATTCAGAATCAAGACACTGGGATCAGATTGCTAAAGACTCCATGACCTACATAGCTAAACTTCTATGGCCAAGAAGCAGGATAGCCAATGATATGGGCCCTAATGACTTAATGAGACCACCCGAGAACACGAAGATACGAATTAGGGTTTCCTGGATGGACAGAATCGTATCATAGCTGGGGAATCGAGTGAACCTCCGGTCCTAAACGTCCAAGCTAAACTTCCAAACGCGAAGACATTAGTTGGGGAGGGTCCTACGGTTAGAAAATCAATCCTAATTCTCCGCTACATAAATTCCGAAGCAACGTGAAACGGAAAAACTGTAACACTGTCGGACAAAGTTCCAAGTTTTTTCGAGTTTCTCCGAGGTGTGGATTCTGTGCAAGAAAAGGAACAGCCGTTTGTTATCAATTCGCCGTTTTGCACCAGTGAAGTCGTAACAGTGGGGGAGGATGAATTTGCTTTATGTTGTGAAAGAGACGTCAGACTGTCTGCGTTTAGTGAGGCAAAAAGATCCCTCCTATGCATGGCTGACAAGAAGCAAGATTATCGTCGATAAATCATCTACATATTTCTATGGAGGAAGACCATTTCCTATTATATTTGCCTCGTGTCGAAGAAACTTCCCTCTTTTTGTTAGCTATTTACGAATCTATCAATCTTAATGTTAATCGCAGCAGTACAACTGATTAATTAACAAAACTAGTAATTAACCCTTTGCACTCGAAGCTGTTTCAACTAGAAGACCAAAACGTTTCTTGTAACCTACGATATTTCCATTTTACATTAATCATTTCACCTTATGTATATGGATTTTTTTTAGTGTTACTCGCTCTTACAACCGTGCAATTTTTATCTATCTCTTGGACATAAAGATAGCGATGTTAAAATTGTTTAAAATTATTGTATCAATTTTTCGTGGCGCTTCAGAGTCGCCACTCGAGTGCTAAGGGTTCAGTGGTACTCAACCTTGTGTACATGCGCAGAAACGATATAGATTATACAAAATAGGATCCGAAAGGATATTTTTAACCCTTTCGACGATTTCAGTATGACAAAATTCATTTACTCAATTTCGACGAAGATGCATAAAAGTTGCAGTTTACAATTAAGAGTTACATCACCGATGGTGGTACAATGGTAGACAACGACGTATCGCGACGGTTCATACATCGCTTCTAATCAGCTTGATAATCGAAACCATTTGCACTCAGAATTAGAAACATCGAATTTTAATTGTCTAGCAGTAAATTCGAATCATTGGACATTTACGTTTATGTTACATTTACATGTTTAGAAGATTTACTTCGAAATCTTGATCACAAGTCTCACTCGTTGTTGTAGGACAAGGGGTTAAAAAGGTTTCAGTCATGGACTATAGACCATACAAAATCCTGAAACAATTTGACCAGTCGGTAAAGTGTTAAAATCCTGAATACGAGTCTGACTCGTTCTAATATGGCAACGGGTTAACCCTCAACACTCCGATGGCTCCTCTGAGGAGACACTAAAAATTGCCATACTATTATTCGAAACAGCTTTTCTATCACTATATTTGCGTTTAAAAAGTCGCTACATGTTCAAGTGTTGCACGTACGAGTTATAATAATAAACTTTCTGTGCACGAAAGGAAATAAACCATGTACAATGCGATTATTGTACATTGAAAAGTATCACGATTTTGGAATTAAAATTGCTTGGAGTGCAAAGGATAAATAACTGGTAATTGAAAACAAAACTGGCAGGAAAAAATTGTCATAGATTATCTGATAAAATCATCGTTTACATTTGACGCGCATAATCGGGCAGCTGGTATACTTAAATCGAAAAACGAACTGATTGTGAGGAACTTTCAGAATCAAAAAAGTTGATGTACTATTTTTTTCTTGATATGAAAATTTATCGTGAAGCGAGCTATGCGGTTCTCGGAGCTCTTCATAGAACGACGATCGTCGTCGTTCAGGTAGGGAGACGAAAAGAAAAAACGAGGAAGATCGTTCGTTGTAGGTTCGGTATAGCAATAGGGAGAAAGAGAGAGAGAAAAAGAGAGCGAAGAGAGAAGAGAGAGAGAGAGAGAGAGAGAGAGAGAGAAGGCCGTCACCAAGTCTGCGCTTACTAGACCAAGAGAATCCTCTCTGTGCGCGGCGGATAAAAAATGGGATTGCTTAAATTCAGCGTCAACCCCAAGAGCCAGCCCCTCGTTCGCAAGAAGTTTGGCGAACCATTGCGGCAATAAATAATGGCGTGCCCGCCCCTTTCGTTCCATAGATCGCGAATGGGCCAGGAAAGCAATGAGAACTTTGCACCTCCGCCCTGCTGGGTATAACGTCGATTCGTACACGTATCGCCGATTTAATGTACACTTGGGGGAACGTTGGGTTAGTTATTATTTACTGCGTGTACATAAATTTAATGGGGAGACGAGGTGGTGGAAGGGCAGAGGAAGGTTAGCCGGCACTTTAATGGTGTACTCAGAGCGAACCGCGGACGCCTCTATTAAAAAGTCTTTTATCTTGATTTATTCCCCCCTCGGAGGAATCGCGGGATATTATTGCGGGAAGATGGGCGAGGTGACGAATTATTTTATTATGCTACTGATAAACGCCCGTCATCGGGAAAATAATACCGGCCACTCTTGGCGAAATTCAACCGGTAACGAGACCAGATACGTACACTAGCTTTCCTCGTTTTCTTTGCTAACCACCGGCGATGTTACTTAAGGCGATTGCGTCCCGACAGAAACTGTGCCGTGGACAGAGCCGTTCCCAATATTATTAAGAGCGTAGGTCCGCCGTTCTACGCATCTTTGTCCGCTGAGCCGTTATAACTGTGTTAATTTATTATTCCTGATCGTTCGTCGGAACCGGGGCTCTCCGTTGATTAAGTGGGTCGCGTGATTAAGCTGAAAGCATGTATGATTCATCAGGAGTTTTCGAGCGACAACGCGGATCTAGTACATCGGCCACTCTGATTCAGAAATCAGGGCTACGCCTTGATCTATGGCACGCCGGTTTTCAACGGCCAGGTATGCAATGTACTCGTCAACTTGCGAGTCCATCGGATACGGAACCGATCCAGAAGCAACCGGTCACATCTTTGTTGACCATTTTTATCGATCATCGCCAAGTGCTATTTCGATTCATGCGGTTCCTCCACTTTGTCAGGGCATCGGGAAAAAACGCAACGTTGCTTTTCTTGCAGGGCAAATGTGACTTATTTCGGACCCTACCCGGTAGTCGGCCTTTCTGCAAATAAATCGTTTGACCCTTCAGGAACGACGCGCAGCTGCCTATTTCTTTTCGTACAACGCTGCACGATGCTACCGATTTTACCATAAGTTACAAGGGATGTAATCCTTCTAATACTTTTCACATTTATATTTAAATGTGGAAAATACTCTTTCAAGTCGATATTTCTCATCATGACGATTTTCAGGTAATCCTCGTTGTAATAATATCGTCGAACCTTCGATTAGCGTAGTTTGCCTAGAAATTGATAAACATTTGTGCAACCTACAATGAGTAACTTTAATATTCGGACACTATAAAATTTTTACTTGTCGCATTGTAATTTTGTTCATAAAGTATAAATTTTATTTATATAATTACTAGCGTTTATTAAATGTTCTATTTTAAACAAAACAATGTCTGGTTTTAACGTTACAATAATATTTGGACACTTTTAAAAACTGATAGTTTTTGCACTAATTTTTACAAACGAAAAGTAATTCAATATCGTGTAGGATATCCTTCTTGACGAATTACCTCTTTTAATAGTTGAGGCATATTGCAAATTATTTTTTCAAACATTCTGTACTAATATTATTCCATTCCTCTTTCAGTCGTTCTTTTAACATTTCTTTAGATGTTATTGCAGTTGTTCTAATTCGTCGGTCTAGTTCATCCCATAAATTCTCTATAGGATTCAGATCTGGGGAATGAGGTGGCGGGTGTAATAATTTTGGACAATTATACAGCAAATATTCCTGTACGATACGTGCCTTATGCTTGGGGTCATTACCTTAACAATACTTAAATGTATTCTGAATCTCCATTTTTATTGCACTTTTACGTAAATTATTTTTTAAAATGTTCAGGTATACATTTTTGTGCATTATGTTATCAATAAAAATTAATTCACCCGTTCCAAATGTTGAGACATCCCCATGTAAGTACATTTCCACCTCCGTGCTTTATAGTCGGCTTCGTATTTTTAATTTTGAATTCTTCATTTTTCTTTCGCCACACCATTCTTCGTCCATCCGATCCAAAAATGTTGAATTTACTTTCATCACTAAAAATAACGTCATTCCACCACGTATCTTCTTTCGAAACAAATTCTCTCGCAAAGTTTAATCTTTTCTTTCTATTAGTTTCATTCGCCTACGGTTTTTTCCGAGCAACCCGTCCATTATAACCACATTCTTTTAATGCTCTGCGTATTTTTTGGGGGTGCACTTTCTTTCCAGTCTCTTCTAATAATTCGGTAGCTAATTTTGGTGCACTTAATGTAGGATCTTTCTTTATTTTTCTTATAATTTTTCTTTTATCTCGCGTGTCCAAAATTTTTGGTTGGCCTTTTTGCAGAATAGTACTTTTACTAATTTTAAGCATTGCTGCAATTTTCCTTTACGATTCACCTTTTGCATTGTGAAAAATGACAAGTTGGCTAATGTTGTATGAAGTGTTTCTCTTACGTCCGATTATTACCAGTGAACTTAGTGAATATCTAAACACAACTGATTGTCTGAGGCTCGAGACAGTTTACACAGACTGTAATGTTTGCAAATATACCTCACAATCTCATTAAATATCACACTAGCTCACGCAAATTGTTACATTCCGAGGTGTCCGAATATTATTGTAACATTAAAACTAGACATTGTTTCGTTTAAAACAGAATACTTAGTAAACGTTAGTAATTATATAAATAAAAATTATGCATTTATTAACTAGACCCTATACAGTGACGTAATTTAGAATTAATTTTTTTGTTTCTTCATCGTGAACAAAATTACAATGCGGCAAAGTGAAAATTGTATAGTGTCCGCATATTAAAGTGACTCACTGTGTATAAGAGTTTCGAAAGCGTTCGCCACGATAAGCTCGAATCCTGCAGTTTTTCTTGTAACAACCAAATAGCTACGATTTAGTGGAATTTTGGAGAAACGAATGCTCGGCAACGATAACAACACCTAAGACGGCTGACTATAGCTTATTGTTCTCTTTTTCTAGCACCGTGTACAGCCAGTTTTCGCGAGAAAACGCATTGCCGCACCTGCTACCCCTATTCCCTCTTCCGGACACGTTTTACCGAATGCGCGTCGTAGTTTATCGAGTCGAAAGTTTTTTCTGGGCCACGTCTCTCTCTATGGAATCAGCGAAAACACCCCCCAACCTCCATAATTCATACACCCTCGACTCCCTCGAACGTTATCCACCCTCTGATTTCCAATGGTATCGGTCTATTATGCCTCGAAAACGACTGGTGCTTGTGTTGGTGGACCGTGACGATGGTAGTGGCCGTAACGGGCCGTATTGCCGTCGTTTTCGGCATCGGCTATAGTTGTTATAGTTACGCCGCGCCGCAGCGGCGAGCCAACGTTTAGGACCGATTTCTAGCGTTTTATCGACCCCTCTCGCCCCTGAAACGGCAACAAGAGGGTGGTGGGCGGGATTAAACCCGGCGTGTCAGCGATTTCCTACTGACAGCCGTAATAAGTCGCCGGTTCCGGAACAATATGATTTCCGCGAGATTCTATCGAGAACAATGATGAAGGGGGCCTCTAGCCACCCCTGGAAAATTGGCTCGCGTGTTTATGCCACCGCCCCGGCTCGTGAGCGAGCGTGACTGGTATTTTTCGAGTCGGAAGAGTTCGATACCTAGGCGGGACGGTTTGGCAGCTTGCCTGGGCTCTCCTTATCGTTAGGTAAACTTCGGACGGCCACGGTTGATCCGTTTCCCTCGTTTCTCCAGCGTGGAAACGCTTAACACGGAACAACACCGGTAAATTCCCGGTTTCGCGGATATCACACGCGGAAGACATAAACTCTGCACGCTCAAAGTTTCATCGATGTTTCCATTATTCGATGACCTGTCCAGCGAAAGAACGCCTCTGCTGTATTTTTGCGAGGGACAAACATTGTTTGCCTTCGCTGCAAGATACTGGGACTCTGCGTACGTTCGTTTCTTTCATTCAATCATTTTGACCGGTCGAAAATAGCACCGACGGTAGGATGACCTGTTCGGTGAATGAACTTTTATGCTCGTCGTAAATTGGCTGCGTTCATCGCAACATACTCGAGATACGCAAGCGTTCGTTACTTTCTTTAACTCTTTAACTGGCCAACTAACAATCTTAAAAATACCACAAAGTCAAAGTAATTTATTTGATGAAGCAACAATTGAAAACTG
>CM052091.1:7998644-8023115 GCA_028453745.1 Agapostemon virescens | reverse complement strand
TTAACACTTTAACTGGCCAACTAACAATCTTAAAAATGCCACAAAGTTAAAGTAATTTATTTGATGAAGCAACAAATTAAAAACTTAATATGTATGACACATAGTTATCCTTCAACTTTCTTGCATTCTCCAGATACCAGTTAAATAAAGTGTATCCAGTATATTAACGTACAAATTTATTTTTAAACATGATCAAATAATTCTGTCACCCATATATGGGTGACATGGCAGTCATAATGTTAATCATGTTGACCAGTCGAAAATAATACAGCAGTAGGCTGACTTAGTCGTTCAATGATCTTTTATGCCAACCATAAATTGTCCGCGTCTTCACTCCTCGCCATTTTGTTTGCAACTAAAGTTACTATAACGTCTTCGTCAGTAGAAATGCTACAAAACGGAAAAGATAATTTATATCTTTTACACTGTTACGTCTAATTCGATGCTTAAATATTGATTGCGAAAGAGCAAAATTTGATTTCGTTGGAAAAGGAAGGTGTAATATTTATATGTTTTAAACTTCGTTTCTTTGCGTTAATCATTCTGAGCGGTCGAAAATAATACAGCAGTGACCTAGTCGATGAATAAATACTTCAGCAAGGTTTTCAGACGAAATAAAGATTGCCTGTATTCATTTTTTCTTTTAATTCCAATTATGTTTATTCACAGGACAGGTCACTTTATCTCCGCGGGCTCTCCTCTCTGTGTCTCTCTCTATCAATCCCCGAACCGATAATGAATAATCAGCAGATTTTATGGCGACCGAGGGAATAAATCTTGGGAAGAGGCTTACACTGTTCGAAGTTTCGCTACGGGAAAAATAGGTGAGAGCCGTCTTCCTGTCATTTGACATCGACGTATTGACAGAAGCTACCTTTTTGATTGTGATCAATATTTCCCATCTTCCTGCAATCTCTCCTTTGAAATATTGATGCCTGACCCAGGAAATTTTTAGACAGATGTTGTTTCGCTTTTACACGGGCCTCGAAACGACGTAAGCTCTCAAATTTTATGGATACTGTACGTGGTGTGTAATTCATTTCGGAAACGATCGTATTTGCTTGCGTATACACTTCGGTTGGAATTTATGACTATACGTCGATAATAAGCTGCCACTTTCGCGTGTTATTTTTAGAAAATAACATAAGACGTTAAACGTCACCATATCTCAGGCGATAGATCTTAGGTTCAAGAATTATAAAAACGAATGCGTTCACTTTTAACCCTTTGCACTCGAAGCAATTCTACGTCAAAATCGAACCAATATTTTTACCTATAATAACTCCATTGTACATAATTTATTTCCTTTCCTTATGTATGAAATTAATTATTATTGCTCGTACTTAGGACATTCAAAGTAAAAGTTGTTTAAATAATAATATGGTAATTTTTCGTGGCGCCTCAGAGTCGCCACTCAAGTGCTAAGGGTTAAATACACTTTTACGATGACACGAAAACGTGGATTGCAAGCAGTCTATCCTTCGTCATTTTTATAAAATAGAAGGAAATATCGCATAGCATATTATATAATAGTATCTTAACCCTTTGTACTCCAAGCAATTTTAATTCCTCACTTGAGACATTTTTCTGTCCTAGATTAATTCCATTGCACGTGGTTCGTTTCCTTTCGTGCATATCAAATTTGTTATTGTTAATCTTACGGCAAGACTTCAATTTTTACTAAATTCTTAATTAGAAACATTTGTAATGTACAAATTGTTTTGAATAATAATCTGACAATTTTCAGTGTTGCCTCAGAGGAACCATTGGAGTGCGAAAGGTTAACCCCTTACCATTTTATTTGCAACTAAAGTTATTATCTACTTCAATGCTCAAATATTGATTACAAATGAATAACGTTTAATTTCGTCTAAAAACTAAGGCAACAATATTTATATTTGTTAGACTTTATTTAAACTCTTCAACACGAATCGGATTCGTCGTAACATGGCAAAGGGTTAAACAGTGATGCTTCTCTTATAGGGGTACTAATTTCAAAAAAAGCAAAGAACACCTTGAATAACATTATACAGGATATTTCATAAAACGCGTCCTTGTTTCCAGAAACGAATTCGAAGCATTAACCCCTTGACTACGGCAGACTTTGAGACAGTTATAACATATCAGTTACAACATGCGTCAAAAACGGCGTAATTTTTGGTAGGTATGCATTTTTGTGAAAACATA
Organism: Agapostemon virescens; assembly: GCA_028453745.1. Classification (NCBI taxonomy): domain Eukaryota; kingdom Metazoa; phylum Arthropoda; class Insecta; order Hymenoptera; family Halictidae; genus Agapostemon; species Agapostemon virescens. The sequence goes on along the minus strand of CM052091.1, from coordinate 8,020,928 downwards.
TTTCAATAATCAAATAACTGAATTTCACTATATTAAAACAATATTATTTATTTCTTTGTATCCTGAACCGAATTGCTATTATAAATACGAAAAATTTAATATTAATGTAAGGCTTTTTTCACAATATATCTAATAATCTAGTAAAGTTTAATATAATTGGATGCATGGATAAATAAATAATCCTATATCACATTTCTTACATTCGTAATGCGTTTCATGTCTTTTATCATGTTTTCGATCCAATACACATTTGCGTCTTGCGGGTTCCAAAATTTCTGTACTTTTTACGCATAGAAACAGAAAATGCCTTTGTATCAAGCGAAAAATCTGATTATTAGGATTTCCACCTTTTGATTTACAATCATGTAGTCTACCTGAGCAGTATTTCTATAAAACTTGTTTCATTAAATATAAATTAACTTTACCTATTTATTATTTATTAATACAAAATTACATACATATTTATATTAACACTTTAACTGCCAAACCAACAACCTCGAAAATCCTACAAAATTAAAGTAATTTATTTAATGAATCAACAATTGAAAACTTAAAATCTGTGACACAAAGTTATCTTTTAACCTTCTCCTATTCTCCAGACCTCAACTAGATTTAGTGCAACAAACATATTAATATACAAATTTACTTTTAAACATGGACAAACAATTTTGTCACCCATATATGGGTAACATGGCAGTCAAAGTGTTAATAAAACTGCGTCAAGCGCCTTTAGACGCCCTCAGTCTCAGGCAACCACAATGAGCAAAAACGCAAAATGTCTAAACGCCTATAGGCGCTCACAGTAGCCTAGGGGTTAAACAATGAAAAGTGAAATGAACGCATATCGAGCAGCCTACGAATAAATTTTCTTTCTCCTCGCAGGATGTTCGGTCTGGTACAAAGCAGCTGCTCGTGGAGGAAGCTGTACAAGGAAACCAATTTTACCACTCGTTCGCCCTACACGGGAGAAGTGCGGAGATTCCATCAAGTCGGTTAATTCCTCGGTACAAATTCATCAGCCCGCGAAATCACTGTCTCCGGGATTCCACGGGACACGTGCGTCGCAATCTGCTCAAAGGATTTCGTCGGCGGTCTAATAGATAACCGTTAATAACATCTCCACATAGCCCCGGTGCCGCGAGCAAACAGAACGCTCGTCTTGAAACATTGACGGGTCCAATTTCGCGGCTGGAGTAGAGAAACAAACGGCCAAAGTACACAACGGGAAGGGGCGAAGGGAAAGGGGTTGGAGGAACGAGGACAAGGGTCGAGGAAAAATTAGTTTGCGCGTAACCAGCGACGACTCATAACTGTTGCTTTTCCCCGAAACGGAACCGGGAGGTATACCTTGGCAGCTTGCCTAGCCGACCTGGGCACAGTCAATATTTTGGGCAGGTCCGGTTCTGGTTGTCGTAGGTATTACCGCCTTTCCTGGATTCCATTCCGGCGACGACGGGGCCCCCTCTCTCTCTCGTTCTCTCTATTTCTCTCTATTTCTCTCTCTTCCTCTCGTTCTTTCTCGCAGCAGCAGGTAGAAAACCGTAGGAACGCTCAATTGACCCCGGTTCTTGGCCGATGGGGGATCGAAAGGCTCCCTTGTGTGCGCTTCTCTGCTAGACGTTCGTCTTTGTGGAGGCGTCGATTGTGTTTGTCGACGTAGCCGGGGTGTCGAATCACATCTAAACACGAGATATCTTATTTCCGCGACGCCACCTCTCACCGGAGGACGCGTCTCCGACGTCCCCTCCTCAAAGCCACGCCCTCGCATCGTTGCTATAAATTCCCCGATACAACAGCGAGATCCCTATCTTTATGGATCCTCTTTTTACGAGTTTTACAAATAGATTTACGTATCGCGGGCCCCGCTGCGCCTGTGTTTTAAATATCCCGCCGCGATGTTTTTCGATTTTACGCCGGAGATAAGGCGCTCGCGAATCGATGGTGCCGCGATCGAATCAACGGCCGCCGGTAAGCTTTTCGCGAAACGACGTGCGGGGAATAAAGGGAACTGGAATTAACCCCTTGACTACGGCAGACTTTGAGATGGTAGAAATTCAGTTACAACGTAAGCCGAAGACGTCGAAATTTTGGGTAACGATGCATATTTGTGGAGACATATTTCAATAATTGAATAACTGAATTTCATTGTATTAAAACAATATTATTTATTTCTTTGTGTTCTGAACCGAATGGCTACTATAAATATGAAAAATTTAATATTAATGTAAAGCTTTTTCCACAATATATCTAATAATCTAATAAAGTGAGATATAATTGAATACATGGATAAATAAATAATCCTACATCACATTTCTTACATTCTTAATGCATCTCATTTCTTTTGTTATTGTTGGAGATACTCAAGCTGATTGCGGCATCTATTGAATTCAATTTAGATTATGTTTAGCACTAAGCATAAATATAATAGATCACATAGCGCTTATTCTTTCTTCTTCCGCGAGCTTTTTTGTTTCTATCTACTGTGCAAATATATCGGAGAAGAAATAAGATAAGTTTCTCTGAAAGACAAAAGGAGACTCAATTTTTTTGTGAATAAAAGCATAAACGAGCATACATTGCTTTATTTCAACAGTTATGTTTTCGACCCAATACACATTTGCGTCTTACGATATTTTTCAAATTGCTGTACTTTCTACGCATGGAAACAGAGAATGCATTCGTGTCAAGCGAAAGCCTGATTACTAAAATTTCCACCTTTTGATTTACAATCATGTACTCTACTTGAGCGGTATCTGTGTAAAACTTGTTTCATTCAATGTAAATGAAGTTTACATATTTATTATTTATTAATACAAAATTACATACATATTTATATTAATAAAACTGGGTCAAGCGCCTTTAGGCGCCCTCTGTCTCAGACGACCACAATGAGATAACCTAGGCGCACTGAATGTCACAAACGCAAAATTTGTAAGCAGCTACAGGCACCCACAGTAGCCTATCGGTTAACTAGATGTTGCGTAAAGGTTATTACAAGGGGTTAGTAACAATGCGAACGACTGCATGTAATTTTTTGTCGGTGGTTAAAGTTAAAGCGATTAAGTGCACGCACGGTGAACGCGGACAGGAGGATAGCAACGTGAGAATCGTCGCATGAAAGTAGAATGCCTGGACCTCTGCATGCAAATTAGACATTACGATTTCATTGCTTGAGAATTAGCACTGGGAAAGAGGAAGCAGTAGTTAGGAATGGTAAAAAGTTTCTGCTGCGGTAAACAATTGTGTTAAGCAACGAATGTACGTGGTTTCGCAATAAGAAGAACATGTCGCTTGTGCGTAAAATGATTGGTATGCGAAGGTTACCGCGGTCTTGGATGTAATTTGCTTCCTTTGCCTGGTACGCGTGCATCTTGCGTTGCTAAAATATCAAATCTCAAGATCAATATCAAATAACATTTGCTGTGTATACTGTTCGATCGACTTCACAGGATACTGCTACTTCGCTAATGATCAAGTAATTACTTACAACGATTAATAGACTGTATTAGACCAGTTCATAACTGGTACGTACAGTGACCCACGAAAGTATTCGGACACTCTTCAAATCTAAATAACTTTTTAAAAATTGAATCACACTACTTGATTTTTCTGGAGCAACTAGCATCATCGACTTACTAAACGATGTGCAAAAATAATTTCGAAATAATTCTAATTGCTAGAAATTACAGAAGAAAATAGAAAAAACATTTTCTAAAACATTTTTATTTTAACTCGAAATGAAAAATTAAAGTATGCGTTTTGCAGACCTGTGTTAATCATGTGCATGCTGAAAATTTCATCGAAATTGATCGACGCAGAAACAAGCATTCGGTGTAGAAAGATGTAAGAATTTGTGGAGTTTAAACAGAAACTGGCCAAGAATCGTGAAAAATTGCGTTTTTCCCCCATTTTCGATTGCACGTAGCTCGTATGTACGTCGATCGATTTCAACGAATTTTTCTGCATGCATATAATTATCATATGTCTACAAAATGGGTATTTAAAATTTTTTGTACGCAGCTCGAATGAGAAGTATTTAAAAAATGCTTGTTATATTTTTCATGTAATTCATACCAATTGCAACTTTTCAAAAGTTGAAAGTCAAGACGTTTGGTGCAATCTTGAAAAAGTTATTTAGGTTTGAAGACTGTCCGAATACTTTTGTCAGCCACTGTATATCGAGTTTATCGAAGGAAAATGTGGAAGGGAGTGGGAAAGGTGTGACATGGAATGAATAACGTGGAAAAGGTCTAAGGGTTGGTTTCGTACCCTAGTGACTCAGATGTTTATGATGACGGACCTATTGCTTAGTGATTGGGATGTACGACTAAATAGTAATAAACTTTATACGCACGAAGGGGAACGAACCATGTACAATGGAACTACTCTAGGTAAAAAATATTTCTCGATTTTGGAATTAAAATTGCTTCGAGTGCAAAGCAATCGATTACTTCGTCGAATTAGGCAACTTAGAATACAGAACGTAAGCATTATAAATAGCTATGTCAAACAGATAAAAGAACATGTTTTTATATTCGTTGGTACTCTTTCGAAAAAGTGGGAAAAAATGAAAGAAGTTGACCTTGTTTATCGACACCAGAGACAGCTTCTGACGCCTCGGAGACGTCAGAATTGTATGCCATGGGGTTAATGTTTTCATTTTCCTCGATGTTCGTCCGTATCAAGCGTAAACTCGACTGAAACAGTCATAAACAAAGTTGTCATAGTGTTTGCGTTAATCTTGCACGCGAGATAATCGACATTTATAAACGTCTACATTATTTTTGCGTGCAACCAAGTACTAAAAACCGAAGATTGCATCGGCCGGGCCGCTATCTAAAGCTATTTCGAAACGTTTTCAGGCAAAGCTATTTCCACCGTACAAATATTTTTACATTCCATCATGTGTCACTCGGGCGGACAGTTTACGTTCGAAACCGCCATCGACCGTGTCTGCGAGCCGATAGACCGGCTAAATTATTAGGTAACGACCGATAAGAAGAGGCATCGCGTGTCGCGTCCGGGGGATGCGTCATCGAAAAAAACATCGGTATAGTTATCGCGGAGGGTGACGTATCGCGTCGCCGTCCCCCAGAAGAGGCGTAATACCGCAGACAAACACTGCGAAACGCAGATTCGGTACTCGTCGTAATAATCTTGGGCTGGTCGGGCGAACGGAGACGCGACGACGTTCCTTTGTCTCTCTCGGTCTTCTGGCGTTCCACCCCCGATGCTACACCGAACGAGAAAGCAGCCGTCGCGGTGCCGACTGTCTTGTGTTTGGATAATACACACAGATAGTCGGATAATTCACTTGTCTCGTCGAAAATGAAATTACGACGACGACGGCGGCGGAGGCGGCGAGGGGGGGGGGGGGGCAGGCGGCTGGTGCAGCTATGCAAAACCCGGCAGTTGGCGAAATGGCAACGCGGGCGGCCGCCAGGCAATGCATAAAAGCAGTACAGCGTATATTATTTTACATTTCCCAGAGGGTCTTCCTATGGGGATTCCGTAGAAGAGCGCCGCCCACGTTCTCCCAACGTTTCCTCGTTCCCGTGCTCGAGAGGCCGACCCCGGACGAACTTTCCGTGTCTTTATATATTTATATTCAATAAAACCGCGTCGCGAGCTCCGCGCCCTTTGTAAAGAAAAACACGCGTCGGTACTGTTACACGACGACGAAGAATCGAGTTCCGCGGAAAGGAGCCGCTTGGGACGAATCCGCTTGTCCGAACGCGGGACGGAACGGAAAGGTAACGACCTTCGTGCAGGGCCACGATTTTGTATGGAGGGTATGCAGCGTAAATTCTGACCGTGGAAATTTACGGGATTCTAACGGGCCGGAATTTATGCAAGTCCCGAGAGGGGCCCCCCTCTCTCTCCCCGTGTATTCGGTTTCTCTTGCGTAGTAGTCCCGGTCGATTGAAAAACCGGATGAGAATCTCTCCGCCATGAAGAATGCAACGTCTGAAAAGCTTTTAATAACCAGATAATGTACAGAGCGAGGATTTTCATCCGGTGAGAGTGCAACAAACAAGAAGCCCGTCGCTTCGAGCGTTGAAAATCAAAGAGGCGACTTTACCGATGTCTCTTACATCGCCCGAACGTAATTATACCTGAAAAGGGTGATGATAAGAGTAGGGGAGGGGATGGAAGGAGGGCGAACGCGATTACGATTTCTGCTGCTCAAAGGCTGCTCGGGGAACGCAAGGGCGCCAAGGTCGCCCTTGGTTCATTTAAATGGTAATGAGTCTTTTTATTAGAGCGCGGGCGAGATCCGAGATACGTTAAAAGCAAATTCATCGGCGGGAATGAGGTTAGCCGGACTCAATTTATCGAAACGTAATTGAGTTGTACAAGCACCCACATCTTGTCCGCGCCGATCAGATAAAACACACAGGTATAATCGCTCGTTCAAGATAATCGTGTAGCGTATTACAAAAGGGTTTCGGCTAATCACGGTGACTCGACGCGAATCGCCGCGCTATGAGACGAAACGACTTGACGGCGACCAAAAATCGAATTCGTGATATTCTAAAAGAGAAAAAATCATTTGGTATTACTTGATAAAGAGTATGGATGCAGATGATTGGTTATTGTTTCTGCTCGTCGGTAGAGAAAGAAGAAACTATCCTGGAGATATTCTATCTTTGCGACGTTCTCGTCGTATCGTCGATCATCGTTGAAATATCGTAACAATATATCGCGTGTTTTGTTATTAATATATTTATATAAGTATCGTTTGCAATATATTGCATTCGTTTTGAAAATTGGGGCATTGCTTTGGGACATGGTTCTGATCTCGAGAAACGAATATCTGTATACTTATTCCATTAACCAGTTAACACGTTGAATGCGGAGCCATTTTTCATGAATCTATTTAAAATTATTTATACTTTTTATTTGTTCGTTTTATTCCGTCTTGATCTCCAAATATTCTAGACATATTGAAATTTACGAATACATTTTAGTTTTCGCTAAAATTACAATTTAAATAGCCAATGCTAACTAAATTTTATGCATGACGAGTATACTCGCCATGACACAAAAAACTGCCGATTCTCCATGACAAATATATATATATTCGTTAAATATAACTAACTGGTTAATATCGTTAAAAGTAATGAAACGCAAAGACCACGTGTAATGTAATTACTTCGTCAAACATTCGCTATAGTTGCGTGAGCAAGCAGGAGATTGTAGCATGATTAAATAGACACTCTCGTATTATAAATAAAACTTATAATTTTTATTTCGAGAGGTGAGACGTGAGAAGTCTGTCACTCCCTTGTTCCTGTTATGTCATTTCCAATGCGACGCTCTAACGCAGATTATTTTAACACTAGAACTACCGAACCAGCAAAAGGGTGGTCCCTAATATTATCTTCCACAATTATTGAAATTATAGATGTATTCTGATCAGAATAGTTCGAATGAACTTATTCATTGAAGCAGACATTACAATGATAACTGTACAAGGTCTGAATAAATGCAGTCTTGTTGTTATTACAAAGCAATATATTGTGTAAGTCGAAAAAGTATTGAGAGATTTTCTTTACTAGATGTTGTTTTGGGGCCTTATATCAGGCAACATTGATCAAATTACGTCATACAGCCGCGCATTTGAGAGGTGACATTACCGTCTACAATTTTCATGAAGAATATATACTTAAATGAAATTCATTTTGAATAAAAGAAATATTCAATCAAGCAGTGACAAAAATCTCTCAATACTTTTCCGGCAATCCAATACACCGACAGCATTTATTACTCGGTAGTTCTAGTGTTAATCGATTTCCAAATAAATATCGATACTCTCGACCAATATTCGTAACAGCGTACAAATCAGAAGCAGCGCCACAGATTTTGAATCGCCCTCGAGTCGTTTCGTCTCAGTGTGCATCGACGATTACGCATAGAAAACTCGAGCAACGCGCACCAACCGCCCTTGTGGAACACAGCAAAGCCCCAAAACGTAATAAATGATCCCTTTCTCGGTCTCCCTCGCGGTGCCGTTACGGTTCGAAGGGGTGGAGAGCAGCTACAGGAATAAATTAAGTATTCTTCGGAGGGCGGACAGACTCAGCCGCCACTTCTGCGACCGGGGATAGTTTAGTTTTAAGGAAAGTGCTCGGACAACGGGCTACCTCCTGGGACGAGGCGAACAAAGGTTCACGGCAGGACGAACTCGTTCGAAAAAACGAGCAAGAAAAGGCGTAGGCAAGGGTCGTGGGAGGAACGGTGGCCTTTCTTTCTCTTTGCATCGCACATACGCGATAATAAATCACCTAGCGAAGGATCTTGAAGGAAATTCGGTGAAATCTCATCCATTAGGATTACGAGAAAACAAAAAGAAAGCGAGCGAGCGAGAGAGAGAAAGAAAACCAAGGTGGCGAGTCCCGAGCACGGGACACCATCGAGCACGTTTTGCAAATACAACTCATGTTTATCTGTTGATACTGCGGCGAAAAAAGTTTCCCAGCTTCCCAGGCCCGCGTTATGAAAACAATATTTTCGACTTTCCCTTTTGTCGGGCCGAGTTGTGCCATGGAATATTTACCTCGAACGTCCCTCCGGCAGATCCCTTCATATTTTGTCGGCGTTCCGGTAATCCTGGAATAGCAATGCGAGTGGTTTCACCCTTGGCGTGTCGGGGTAAAAACAGAGGTAGCCCGGTTAAACGATACGAACCGACGGGCGAGAAGGGGAAAATTGATAAGTCGAGTGGCGAACGTCGTAAAACGGGGATTCGCGTTTTAAGACGCGGGAATTGTGCCTGGAGGATTCGTAAACCGACGACTAAAGCTTTTTCGCCGGTTTAATGGCTAATCCCCTGGCCTTCCCCGATCATTCGTATTATTCATCTCGAGTTCGATCGCAGGCTTCAACCGTATTGCTCTCAATCTTTTTTTCTCCCTCCCCTGAATGTTGTTCCACTTTCGCGTTCGCTTCTAATCTCGGAGTGTTCTCCCGTCGTAATTCGGCGGTGTTCCGCCATAAATTTCATAACTCCTCGCCGGCTTTGCGGTCGCGACGTCGTCGAACGTTATTACCCCTCTATAAACGCGTACATAATGACACGAAACACTTCGCCGAAATGAATATCGCCAACAGCTTTACGCATATTTAGCGAATATTCGAGGCGTCATGAAATATGTAGCCTATTTGCATGATTGTGCCGCCGGTGGAAATCGCTGACACATTCACTCCCGCTGGCTTTTCGCGTGACAGTAAATCGAGACTTTTACTGCCACGCTTCTGCGCGAAAAGTCATTACTAGGCTGCGGATGTTTATGCAAGTCCGCGCTCACCGTTGGTTCTGCAGAAAAAGAGGTGAATTGTGTTCGCCACGATATATTTTATTTGATCGAACATCGACGAGAGACTTCGCGGTTTTTATTCGATATTTATGCTCGTCTATTTTGCGTTATAACTGCGAAATGTTCCATACTTTAGTTATCGCCGTTGTTCTCGCGAAACGGATACACGCGTGACAGCGAGATCATGGTTTGATCGATTTTTCAGTTTATCAATTTCTATCGACATTCTTTGGTCATGGAAAGCGTTCGATATATACTGGATTCGCTGATATTCCGTGGGTTTAATATTTATGGCGTATACGGTATTATTAAAGCTACAGAACAATCATAATTTTTTAATTAAACTGTTGCCTGAAGGAAAGACCGATATCATCGAAAGTATGACATTATGTTATCGTATTCATTTCTATGCCTAATATTACTGCTAATACTTTATGCACTCTCGAGGAATGTATGTATCATCATTCATCTTCCTCAACAATTTTCAATGTTATAATTTTTTCTCAAGAGAAATACTGTTTTACTACTTTTACAGTGTGTACTGCGGCATTATCCTGCTTGAAAATAAACTTCTTTCTAGCAATTCTGGTGGCGTACGCGTTTATTTGTTCCTTAATCATTTCCAAATACATTTTGTTATTAATTTTTCCTGTTATAAATTTGATTTCCATTTTACCATTTTTTGAAACCGCGCCAAATCATGGCACCACCACCTCCCATTTTGTCGACGACTCAAAAACTGTTCCTCTTTTCGCATATCCTGAAAATAGTAACTCAGACCATCGGGTCCATCTAAGTTAAACCTCTTTTCATCCGCAAATATTATTCTTCGCCATTTCTTTCGCACGTGAATATTCTTTTCTGCAAGGTATAATCGATTCATCTTATGTCGCACAGTTAACCAAGGCTTTTTCTCCAATTTTCTTTGTGTTATGTATTTGCATTTTTGTAAAACACGTCTCACATCCTTTATATCAGTGTCTACACCAACGGTCTCAGTAATTTTCCTTGCAGTCGTCTTAGAATTTGATGCTGCTCTTAGTATTGCACGTCGTTCCCGAGCATTTAGATTTAGAGCATTTCTTTTTATTATAGTTTCCCGGATTTTTCAAGAAATTCATTATTACTTTCCGACTTCTATTCGTAATTTTTGCTATTTTTGTCACTGAAGATTGTTCTTCTTTCAATTTTATTGTAGTGTCAATTTCACACGCGTTCAATCTATCTCTCTGACCCATTTATGATAATATTCCGCCTTTTTTTAACAAATATACAACACGAAATAATATCACGGACTATATTAACCTCTTAGGCACTATGTGCCACTATAGTGGCTTTCGCGAATGCCATCTCTCTGAACGACTCAATTGTATTATTAATTATTAAAGTAAATGGTTAAAGTCAACATACGTGTATCATATCTTTAAGAAAAATTGTAATTTTATGATCAAACACTTCATTCCAATGTACTCGTGTAGAGAACAGCATTATCCGTCACACATTGCAGTGTTGTATCATTTACACGTAATTCGCGTTGTACTCTGCCGTGCAGAGAAACAGCACCGCGCAAAATTCAACCGTGCCTAAGAGGTTAACTATGTTCCAAGGTTGATGTTCGCAATTCGCGAGCTCCGGTTGAAATTTACTACATGTACTACCATTTTGTACTACCATGTACTACCAGAAAGAAAAGATGTATCTTAATCAGCTTTTAACACAAAATATGAGAAAACATAAGGTGTGCTATCTTTTTGTTCCGGAGTGTATGAATCAGAGTTTGCTATGAGTGGTCTGTTTGCGAGTGATTAGTACAATAGTGCGCTGATGATACAAGTGTTCGGGGGTTTTGTGTTGATCGTGATGTCACACACGCTTCTCACATCCTACATTATTGTGAAATAAGTCTTAAGCCAAGGGGTTAACCCTTTGCCCTCGAAGCTGCTTTGACCCCGAAAATCTAAGCATTTCTTCTGACCTTGGATATTTTCATTCCACCTAATTTATTTCATTTCACGTAGGTCGATGTTTTTACTATTAATCGTCTTTACAATAGTTAAATTTTTACGAATTTCGTAAATACAAGCACAGCGATGTAAAAATTATTTTACAGAGTGGTGTGAGAATTTTTACTGGCGCCTCGGAGTCGCCATTCGAGTGCAAAGGGTTAACAGAAACGTTCTTGGACAGAAGGGAACGTCTTGTCGAAGTTGGAACAGCTTCGAGTGGCAAAGGTTTAACAATTTAGCGGACCCCACTGGGAAACGGTGGAATAAAGATGCGTCGCGCGGAAGGTTCGCGCTGGCGACGCGCGTATCCACGTGCATACAAACGGCTGTTCTAAAATATACGCGAACCCGACCGGTCTGGCCCCCTTTGTCCACCCGGCGCAGTACCATCAGCGGTGCGCGGGACAGTAGTACGATCATGTTAACCCGATGCTTCGTCACCCTCGGCGCCGAGTTTCGAGTCAAGCCGGTGTTGAAATTTTGTTCGATGAGCGAAGTACATGCCGGTTTAATTTGTAGTACAGCCGGATGTGCGGCGTGGGTGGCGAACGTTGCGTGGGTGGACGGGTGGTCGAGTGGGTGGGTGTGGTGGCGGACGGGTGGTAGTCAAATTTATTGAAACGCACGCTGTTCTCTGGCTGTTCCCCGGGGACCGGATTTTGCTATTTCGCCAACGGTCTCGGCGCAGAGTCGAATTCTAACGGGCGGCCGGCTCCAAGGACTGCCGAGGGTTTGTTAAGGGATGTTCCATCGTCCCTCAAACACCCTCTTTGTATATATCGGTGTGTGTATATATGTATATCTGTATACGTACGCGTAGACGTACACATTTTGTAATTTCATTGCCGCCGGACAAGATGGAGCACGCTTCCCTTCCGGCGGAATCGATTTAAATTCCGTGGCGCGGAACTTAAGCCGCTAAATGAATTTACATTACGCGGTGACGACGAATACGCGAAGAAAGCGTTACACCGGCTAATTAGGTTTCGCGTCGCGCGACGTCTGTTCAATTTTCCTTCGAGTCTGCCCTCCGAGAATGGTCCCGCGAGGGTATCGCCTCTGCCGCACCAGTTAATTGAACGAATTCGTGCGTCGACGATTCTTCGACTTCTTCGCTACGTATTCCGGTTTTTGTATCTTTAACCCCTTGGCCTACGACTTAGTTTACAATAACAGTGACTAGACTTTCTTTGTCCTCCACAAAACGACAAAAAGAAAAGACAAATTTGTAGTTACTGCGTGCCTCGCTATTCTCCAATGACCGTGTACGATTAACAATTAAATAAAATGTTATTTCCGTTTAAAGAAAATTAAGGAAATACATGTTTAGAAGGTTCAGTTCATAATTTTGATCACGAGTCTGACTCGTTGTCGTAGGGCAAGGGATTAAACGATAACATACTTTCGTTTTCTTCGAGCAAGAGCGTATAGTCGCGTACGCGCGAACGAACCGGGATTTGTTCGAATTCGTAAGATCGATTCCGGTTGCAGACATTCGAAGAGCGCGACTCGCCGTGATGGAAAATTATTGTAAATAAATTGTTTCTGATTTTCGAGCGAACACTTAATTAATTATCATAGAATAATTTTAGCTTTTTGGCGTCCCTCGTGCAAGCAATACATTTTATTATCATCGCGATAAAACCATGCCAGCCATGAACCAATAAATTCATTGAAAACATGTGCGCGCGTGTAACGTCAACCGATTCCAATGCGAGTCTGCTAAATGATGTGGCGACTTACAGAAACGGTAATCGAATGGAAGCTTGATATCATTATTCAACGAATAAACGTAATCACTAGACTGCGTGTTTGATGCGTTTGATAGGAACAAGTTAGTAGATTTTAAATCAGTGGACAGATCAAAGACTTTAACAATGAAAAAAGAATGGTATTTCTATTTGATTTTTGTTTTATACAATTTATACAAACTGCTTTTATTTTACATAATCCGTGGTCTGGTCGTTCGAGCTTACTTAAGGGGGGAAGTCCAATTGAAAGCCAGAAATTTGCAAGATTTTGCGTAATTTTTTTCGACAGAAAGAAATGATCGTACATTTTTGAAACTCTGAAATCTATTAATATCTATATTAGAGTACAAAAATATATATTTTTTAGTCTATAAATTTAGAAAATGGACGTCTTACTGCTAACATATTCCAACAGATCTGCGCAGGAGGTGGAAATCGGCGTGACATGTAACGCCTGATCCTTCCGAGTCACTAAAAACAGAAATAACATATTATTCAAATCAATAGTTTCTAATTGTACCTACATCCAAATTAAAAAATTGAAAATTGGAAGATTTATATGGGTTTGAAAAAATATTCATTTTTTAGAGGTTTTCTTGTGCACTTTTTTAATATTTTTTGCAATAAAAAAGTACTTTTTACAAAAACAATTAGGTTTAGCGACAAGGTAGTAATGTTGTGAAGTTGTCATAAAAATTTCAGAAAGATTAGTTGAATAGTTTTTGCGTTACATTTTCCGCCAATTTGAAAAATCATGTTTCGAGAAAAACGCTTTTAAAGTTTTGATACGTGAAAACTGTATAATATTTACAACTTACCGATTAATCGGCAATTCCAGGACCATATAATAGCCCTTCAGCTTCCTCGAAAAACTCGTTCTGCTAAATTTGTTGTCCTTTTTGCCTTTTTCGGGTCTCCTTAGAGATTGAAAGGCTACGCCGTCCTTGTCTAACCAGCTGGTGCTCGTTCATTTTAGCAGAGTACTCCTTACACTGTCTTCCTATTATTAGTTGCACCTCTGCCATAAGTTGCAACATTGCAGCGTGGCCCTCATTAAAACTTGTAGCCGCAATTAAAGCGGCTATTTCTACAATTTTTGACCCTGAATTTAGGTGTTTAGGCGCGAATCGCCAGATTGTTGCATTGAAACTTTCGTTCGCATTCTGGGTATGGCTGCCTAAACACCTTTTCAATATGTCTTCCTTCGACATATCTTCATAAATAGGTAGAATATGTCTATGAACTTCTGAATTGAGGGTTTCAAGATGAACAAATTTTTCACCAGTCGCTCTGCTTTTCTGCCACTTACACCAGCTGTTTTCTCCCGGCGGACAGTAACTGTGTTGTGGATTTTCGTTTGTGCAGCACAAGTGGTAGAACGTAGCCATGATCTCCCTCTTCATATCTTCAACACTGTTAACATTCCTTCGTATGGCTAAGCCATAATTGGCGGTAAGTTTTTTTATTAACATTTCTGTTACCTTACCCTTCCCACCGAACTTTTCCTTCTTTTTAACGGCTTGGAGTCAAGTGCCCATTCTCTTTTCGACATGACCGATGCACTCACTTTTTATCACGATTAAATCGTCGTCATATGGATTGCATTGCAATTGTAATAAACTGCAAATTATCGGCGTGCTGCTTTGCCTCAGCGGCGCTCAAGAAGCGTGTCACGCTTGGAGGCTATAGCTTCAAAAGTACTTCGAATTTCTTTTTCAAATTTTAGGATTATATTCTTGACATGTTAAACTCACCATGTATGCAAAAAAATAATTGCATTTTTTTAAAGTTCTAATTGGATTTCCCCTTAAACCGTAAGAACTTATGCAAGTTCCCCCGAGAAAATGCTTAAAAATTGGTAAAAAAAATAGCATTCAAAACTGGAATACCCTCTTAACAAAGCTGTTCTTGGGACGATAGATACGACGTTGCGTATCTTTTTCTTCTGTTCGGTTGGATCGCTCTGGAAGCTTGTATTACACCGGTGACGCGGAAGCGATCCGAAACGGCGAACGGAAATCGTTCTATTCGCCTTTATAGCGATCCTCTTGCAAACGTTTCTTATCTTTGACGGAATAAAAGCGAAATGACCGCAAGTATAAAATCCTGCTGCGCTCCTCGAATTTATTTTTCTAAGCTTCAATATTCCACGATGCTCGAACAATCCGTGTTTTCCTCGATTAATACGCGGCACGGCAAGGCGGAAAGCAGAATTTTTGTTACAAGCACGGCGCGTTTCAAGTTCGGCGTTCGCGACGATCGGGTCAAAGGTGCACCTTAATTCAATTTATCGATACCGACGATTCCACCGAGATAGAAGAACGTTCTAATTTTCAAACGCGAACTTCCCGGCAAGTGATATTCAACAGAGAAAGAATGAAAGTACGTTCGGGGTGGGTTGGCGGAAGAAACCCTCTTTCGCTAATTTCGATCTCCATTTGTGTAATTGACTTTGAGGCGAAAGTTTTCGCTGCTCGTACGGTACTCCAATTTATCGGGACGTTATACGAACCTGTCCTAGGTGGTTCTCTGGTCCGTGCTTGAAAACAGTTTGCCCGATAGAGTTGAATTGTGCGGTGTGTTAGATACGAGTCTCCAGAGGAACTGACTAGACTGCTATAAAATATGTCAAGAGAACCCGGAGTATCAGAGTGAAATAGAACCGGAAGGTTTTATTGTTCGTCTCTCCTACGCTCCCCTTATTTTCTCCCGTTCCGTGTCGTCTCCGGAGAGGACGACAAGTATTTAAAAAATGAAACATGATTTTCTCCAGTCGTAATATCCTTCTTCCTCCTCCGCGTTTTCATAAATTACCCCTCTCGGTTACAAGCGGCCGCGCGAGTCAACGAGGACGATGACGAGCATTATATTATCGGTTGCATCATGGCGCACGGTAAATATTTAACAGATTTCGATCGAGAATCTAGTATTTAATATTTATCGATCCACGCTTTGCGAACGGCCAACCACGCGAAACGAGTATCGAGGGATAAGGGTGGCTCCACCGTATCAGTTATCGAGACCGAGGCTATTATTTGCGTTTGACCTAAATGCTGAGTCAAGATTTGCGTGAGGTATGAACGGTTAAGGGTCGCTAAAAGGGTGTGCTGAATCAGGTCCAGTCCACGTTCCCCGTTTAACATTTTCTTATCAATCGCTTCCGAGCTGCGGAAACCGCTGCTCGAATAAATTTCAATGGTCGACTGTACCGCGGAAATGCGGAAATTCGAGACAGCCGATTTTACCTCCGACTAGAAACAGTCGAAAAATATTGCCTCGTTACCGCGAAAAATTTCAAAGAGGCGATCCTTCAAACGTGCACCTCGAAAATAATCCTGAAGAGAGTATTTTCGAGTGACAAACGGTTTTTAAGATTCTTATTCAGATTAGGTTTAACCGTAGTCGATACCGGAAACGGAGAAAAATATTTAAAATTTAGAAAATGACTTTGAACGCAAAGTTTCGATTTATGCCTTTTTCACCCTTAGCACTCGAGAGGCGACTTCAAGGGGCCACGAAAAATTGCTATACTATTATTTAAAACAATTTTAACATCGTTGTCTACGTACCTAAGAAATTGATAAAAATTGAACATAAAACATAAAAATTGAAAATATCCTAAGTCCGAAGAAAAGCTTTGACTTTCTAGTTGAAACAGCTTCGAATGCAAAGAATTAAAATAGTTATTGAGATATCGCGTTTGATGCGTCGCACCGAGCCAGCGGTAACCACATAATTCTCTAGAGCACGATGATAAAATTATTGAAAGCATACTTTTTAAAATGCCGTGCTTTCAATGTGCCCAAAAGGAAATCAATTTTTGGAAGCCGATGCGCTTGAATACGCCATCGACGAGGCCGGAGGAATTCGTAATACTCGAACGCAAGAAATAAGGGTCTGCGATCGATTTGTCTGCGACGGGCGAACACAGACATACTTTGTAAAATCGTTTGCATCGCAGCGAGTTTTGCGAGAGTTGTTTAAGACTCCGGGCAAGCAATAAAAATCCATTTACATTGAACGAAGGACCTCTCTCCGGCGACCCAGTTATGTTCCGCAGCGGAGAGAGGCGGCGGGTTGCGCTGAGCAAAGATCAAGTTCATGGAAGCAAGTTAATCATCCCTCCGCCCCTGTAATTTCTCTAATGCACAGTTTACACGACACAGCTGGATTGTTCGTAATAGTCGAACACGAGGAGCCACGAGATTATACAAATCCGTTCTGAACTGGATCGTCGGGTGGCTATATTCAAGAACTTGTCGTACCCGGTCCCTACTTGTCTTGCCGGGTTGTTCGTTCCGTGGGAGGGTTGGTTCTACGGGTAACGAGGTTCTAGGGAAGTTCCGCGCAGCGATATTTCTCGCGCGGAAACAATGTAAAAATATGCGTCTCGGTATTTCGAGGAATAAATCGCGGAATTACGTCGCGCGGCCTCCATTACTTTTATTTATCACTCCCGGCATTAATTTTTGGAGGGAGGAGGAAATCGATCGCGAGAGTCGCCTCGCTTCTTCCACCCCCCGCCCTCCCCCCCGCGGTGTATCGATCTACATCCGACCAGGAGAAAGAAAGGAGAACGAAAAAGAGAAAGAACGTTGAAAAACGAAAGCGAAACAGAGACGAGAAAAAAGAATTTAATACGTTATTGATGGCGGAGAGATTTATCGAAATGCTTGTGCGCGCGCGCGCACGCTCACTCGCTGCTCTTCTCCCCGGGGAATAAATTCTGTACCGCACATAGTGCTTTACCAGACAGAGTCGAATTGCACGGTGCGGTAGATACGAAGGACTACGGGGGTAGCTAAAGGATGCGCCAGGGCTGTACATTTACATCGGGGACTCTCCGGCAGCACGCGCATTTTTTCCCCGGCTGATTATTAAAATAAATGGACTTTCAAATGAGCGGCATTATCAGCGCTAATTTTACTTGTAAAATCGAAAACTCCTGGCCACCGCTATTTCAAAACCAGAACCGGCAACTTCCTGCGTCTTCGCAATTAAAATACTTCGGAACTTCGCGATTAAAGCCACCATGCGCGGGACATGGTTAAAAGTGCTCAAATTAAATGCAATTGCGCGGAAGCGAAATAAATAGCTGAAATACATCTGCCGGTGTGTGTAAGCAGGCGAAACGAGGAACTCGGTTCCTTCCTGAACCAATTGCTGGTCTATTAAGTTTAAATGTCCTTACAATTTTCCATGCGGTTCGGATTTATTTATTATTGGTTTTATTAATCACGGCATTTAAGCGATACGGCTTAAAATATTGTTATGGCGGTTGTCCATACGGAGTCGCCATAGTGAAGAATTATTTCGGGGTGAACAACCCTTAAGAAAATAATAGAAAAGTGGACTGGACAGCGAATTGATCAGATTTATCTAAATTGTACTCTTGTTGTAAATAATTATTAATTTGTACAAATATATTTATTAAATGAACACGATGCAGAAGAACGTAAAACACGCAACAATATATTTGAACGCACAACGATCAGCAACCCCTTTCAACGTACGAAACCTCGAATCCCGAGCAATCTTTCAAAGCAAATCTCTCTTCGAGTGGACTATAATAAACTGTCCCCTCTGCTTAAAAGAGTTCTTTCAAAATTCCCAATTCTCCTCGGAATAGAGTCACCCTGTTTCGGAGCTAAACGGCTCGAGAAACGCTTTCCCCGCAACAATTTTCTCTAGGAAAAAAAAAAGTAACTGACTTCGCGACGGTTTCCTATTTCTCTCGCCGGGTTAGCGAACCCCGCAGTTCATACGGGAGCGGAGGGTGCAACGCGATTTCAACCCTCGAACCGACGCTCGATGGTACGAAATCGTCAAAACGTTCACCAAAATCCGTAGCATTGTTATTTATATTATATAATTCGTCATGAAAGTTTTTTCATTCAGTAAGTTTGAAACACGTTACAATTGAACCTGGTTTACCCCAATTCGTTAATAAAAGGCCGTTTCGAAACCAACGAATAACTGTGCTATTTTAAAATATTTTATACTGAAAAAGTCGACAAGTATTGGAATTTTTCAATTATTAATAATAAAATTAATTCCAAAGACAACACATTTTTAGGTAACAATCAAAGTGACCATCCCTTTAACCTTTGATTGGTATACTGGCGTCTATAACAACCCCAATAAAGTTTATGAACACCGACTTCCGCCATTGTACTGTACGATAATTGCAAAAACCCCGTTTCCTAAACTTTTTCACAACACTTAGATTATTTAATCGTTACTATTTATTTAGTCATAAATTGTACAGTTAAAACATCCAAGGAGATTAATACAGTATTTTGGAAAGGCCTGAGTATGGCACATTATAATCTGAGCGGGAACAACCTTGCCAAGTTATTTTTGCTCGATTTTTCATACAGGCCATTTGAGCCGTTTATTTTTAAAGTGGCTTAAGTCTATTTATGCTGGAATCGAGATATTGAAGGGTTTCCGTTGGATTAAATTTAAAAATATAGGTAACAGATAACGTAATAGAATTATGTTTTTGGGTTTCTAAAGGTGTCAAATTTATTATCCCAATTAGCATAATTAACATTATTGAAGAAATAATATGTTTTTGATGACTATGAATGGACTTACGCCATTTTAAGAAAGCACAAGTCCATAGGAAAAGTAAATTTCCCTTGAAATTAAAATAAATGTATACAATTTTATGTTATAAAAAAAAAAATATTCAACTTTCATTGTTTGTTAAATAATTTTTACATTAAAATTAATATAGTTTTATTAATTATTATTCAGTCTTCTCCAGTTTGTGTACGCGGGAGGGATTTAAAATAATTGTGGTGTGCAGGTGGTATATAATGTAATAAATCCATTAAGTTCTTATATTTTAGGTTTGTGAGTGGTCTCGGTTTTTTGTAAAGTGATGCCAACTAGATATTATTGAAGTTTTTCGGTCTTCCCTGTTACGGTAGTGAATCCAATGTTTTGAACGGTGCATCCTCGTTCATTGTCGTTTCATAGAATAACTTATATGAATCGCTTCTCAAAAATCTCATCCAACATACTTTAAACCAATTTACTCTTTCACCGCCATTATTTTTTAGCCTTTTAAAAATCGCATTTTCTGTGGGCAGGCGCTGTTCCGTTGCTTAAAACAAATTCATTGCACATTGACAATTCAACTGTTACTTTGATAATTGAACATAAAGCTGGGATCTTACAAAATTTTGTTGCATAATTATTTTCCATATCCATTTGAAACTCTTACAATGGGACTTACGCCACTTTCAAAATAAACTTCTTCATCGCTTTATTAACCAGCCAATTTTCGTGTTACAAAATCTTAATGATTTTAAATATATTTGTAACAAGTTGTCTCAGAATGAAAAGATCTTGTAAAAATGTAACTATTATTGTAGTTGACTCGATTTGTTTTTTAAATGTACTTACGCCACTTCAAAAATAAACGGGTTATTTAATGTGTAACCAAAGATTTATATATTTTTATATATTATTATAAATTTATTTGCTTTGTTTGATATTATATTCTTTATAATTCTTCATGCCGTTGATCTTGATTGTACTGTACCACCGGTGGTACACGTAGGACGGAACGTGTTAAGGGTTGAGTTTACCCGATTTTGAACGAGCTTGAAAACTCAACATTTTCTCTTGTCTTAGCGATTTCGGATCAGGGTGCGACGGCCCTGGGCAGGGAGTTGAACAAAGATCGGCGTGCACGTACCTTTAGCCGAGACAATCATAACAAGCGGCTTGTCGGGGCGAATGGCAGCGGCAGTGGCAACGGCAACGGCAGTGGCAGCAGCACCGGCGTCACCGGGGGTAGATGAAACACCGGCGGGCTCAAGTTCACCCTCCCAACACCAATG
Source organism: Agapostemon virescens (assembly GCA_028453745.1). NCBI lineage: Eukaryota > Metazoa > Arthropoda > Insecta > Hymenoptera > Halictidae > Agapostemon > Agapostemon virescens. Next base: position 7,999,995 of record CM052091.1, on the reverse strand, counting down.
AAAGAAGCCTGCCACCGGGAAAAGGGAGAAAGGGGGTTGAATCCGCCTGGATACGCAGCGGCGACGATTACACCGAACAGGAAGCTCCGCTGGAATTCGCCACGGAGCGAGACGGTTCAGCGAGCGGCGCGAATCGCTCCTATAAATTATCCTTGCTAAAACGACACCCGGCATTCGCAATTATTTAAATGTACCGGATAACGACGACGAGTCCATGTTGCCGCCGCGCCGTGCGCACGAAACACCAACCGGCCAACGTTGATTCGCCGGAAAATAGCGAAGGGTTCGGCGCGATCGTTTTAATACCGAAGAAGGTGTATACATAGTTCGGAGCAACACTATAACGCCTTACCTCGTTGCGCGGCCGCGTGAAATTTCTCGACGCGAATTCCCGTCCGTGTTTCAACTTATCTAATCCCCACGGTGCTTTACTTTATCCCGAATATTATTCTAATTCGACGATAGCAGCCGGCTTTTGTATAATTCTTCCATCGTGCGAAATGTTCGCGCAATTATCAATTTTTCATGGTTCTGTTACGGAGTTCGAGGTAGATTATTAGGAGAGAATCGTTCTCGGCATTTTTATACACACAGTAGCGCACGAAAATATTCGGACACTCTTCAAACCTAAATAACTTTTTTAAGATTGGACCAAACGTTTTGACTTTTCTTGAGCAATTAGTTGCATTGATTTAATAAATGATATACAAAATAAATTTTGTAAATATTGGAATTGATGTGAATTACATGACCAATAAAAATGGAACTTTTTAAATATTTTTTATTTGAGCCACGCACAAAAAATTTTAAAGACGCATCTGATAGATCTATGATAGTTATACGTATGCAGAAAAATTCATTAAAATCGATCGACGTACACACGAGCTACGTGTCATCGAAAATGCTGAAAATCGCAATTTTTCACGATTCTTGATCAGTTTCTGCTTAAACTACCGAAATTCTTACATCTTTCTACGCGTGCCATTTTTTCCCGCGTCAATCGATTTCGGTGAGATTTTCAGCATGTGTATAACTAACACAGTTCTGAAAAACGCATATTTTAAATTTTCATTACGAGTTGAAATAAAAATGTTTTAAAAAATGTCTTTTCTACTTTCCCACGTAATTTCTACCAATTAGAATTATTTCAAAATTATTATTGCATATCATTTAGTAAATCAATGCTGCTAGTTGCTCCAGAAAAGTCAAGTCGTTTGGTTCAATTTTGAAAAAGTTATTTAGGTTTGAAGAGTTTCCGAATACTTTCGTGCGCTACTTTATGTGTATACGAAGGTGTCACGTCGGTGATACCTTCTTCTCAGCGTGCAAGGAATGCCGTTGCGAACTTGGG
>CM052091.1:7970481-7987061 GCA_028453745.1 Agapostemon virescens | reverse complement strand
TTGTCGGGTTTCACCGATCTGCACATTTTCCGTGATTTCAATCCGATCGACCTGAAAATTGGCATACACTCTGTCTATTGATCTAGAAACGTGTATGCAAAATTACAAAGCAATCGGAGACCTGAAATTTTTTCCCCATTTTTTCGCGATTTTAGACAGGCATGAGTCGTCCCTTCAGCGTTTGCCAATATTTCGCAATCTTTGAAGGCGTCCCCCGACCAAACTATTAGAGCTATCGACATGAACCCAACGGCAAAATCTTCACCAAACCTTCCCGAATGCACCTACACTGGGTCGAAAGCCTAACATTTCGAGGGCCTGCTTAAAAATTCAGTTTAAATTAAAACGGCAGAGATTACGGTGGTGTGGATGTAATTTGAGAGTAATAGCGAGATCGTTTGCTAGCGCAATAACACATAACGGTTCTATTTATGTTCGAAATTAATGGTCTGTGAAACAAGCAGAATTTTCCGTCGTTCCTAATTATGTGTTGTAAAATGGAGGCTGTATTTCATCTACCGTGCCTGAGAAATATATCTATATGTACACCCACACAACAGAAAGTAGCTTTAGCACGTAATCATCGTCACCGTCGCCAGTTCCAGGGTTGTGATGGACCGGTTCGACGATATTAAACTATTTTCTCATATTAGGACGATAAAGAAAAGGCTAAGAATTTCAACGGTATAATTGTCGGCGAGGTTCACTTTCCTATATTTATGTATCGGTGGGATTACTCACTTAGACGCGTATAAACCGGTTCGATTTCCTGATATTTAATGGTGTACTGGGCAATCAAACGAAATAACCGCCCCACGATACGACTAATTTCCAACGTCTATGCCGGCCATTGCAGCCGACATTTATCACGTTGTCCACGCCGACCGCCTGTACGAAATTAAACGTCTCTTGTTAACGTATAATCTCGATCGCCTGGCTTTTATTCAGCGAGTAAAGCGCCATAGTTGCAGCAAATCGGAAACTGAAACTGTTCGATTGAAATTGGTACCCTTAGCACCTTCATGACTCATGTTGTCTTTTATTAACAACACTGAAACAAATTGACGGCTTAGAGTGAAACCCTGTTCGTTGCTACCTCTTTTGTCGTACGTAATCCTCGTTTGTTGCATACTACGGCTTCCACCACGATTTGTAAGAAATTTTGGAATTTGTAGTGGCAGAAATAGACATTTAAGGATCATTATGATTGGCCATCGCTTTCGATGCAGAATCTCTCTTTCTGAACGCGTTTTTGAGCCTGTCTTATTCAACGAGCAAAACTCTTCTGTATTTTTGTCTAAACATGCGTTCTTGTTGGTGTATTTGTCAATTAATTTTGTGGAAACTATCCAATTCAACATATTGAAATTTTAAACGTTGTTAGTAAGATGAGAAATTAAAAATTATGCGAGTTATTAATACATGTACAAATTATGTCATCAAGAAAGAGGAAAATTGAACGCATTCATTCCATTTGTTTTAGTCGTTTGAAGAAAAGAGATTCCAATGTTTTCAAGATTAATTTCTCAATAGCAAACTAATGAATGACTCCAAGTAATATAAATTGATTCTCATAAGTTCAAATGAATTTGAACGAACAATTTCAAAACATTGAATCCCATTAACTCTCATTAATCCCATTAACACGTTGACTGCCAAGCTAATAGCCACGACAACTCTACAAAATCGAAATGAGATGTTGAATGAAATAAAAATTGAAAAAATAAAATTTATAATGTAGAATACTCCTGCCACCTTCTTGCTACTTTCTAGATTACCATCAACTTTGATGCAATGAATATATCGACGTTAAAATCCATTTAGAAACGATATAAATAATTCCGTCACCTATATATGGGTGACACAGCAGTCAAAGTGTTAAAAGTTTCCAATAGGTCAAAGATTAACCCTTTGTTTTAACTTGAAAGCCAAGGCATTTGTTATGACCTAGAATATTTGCAGTTCTGCATTATTTATTTTCTCTTATGCACACGAAGTTGGTTTACTGTTACACGTTCATTGTAACAATTGAATTTTTATCAATTTCTTAGATACGAACATAGCGATGTAGAACTTGTTTGAAATAATAGAGCGGCAATTTTCACTAGTGCCTCAGAGTCACCATTCGAGTGCAAAGGGTTAAATAATTAATGGTAATTAACTATTAACCTTTTGCACTCGAAGTAATTTTAATTCCTAATTCGAGACATTATTTGTACTAGAATAACTCCATTGTACGTGGCTCATTCCCTTTCGTGCATATCTAATTTGTTATTCACTTTCTACTAACTTGGGTTTGTAATTGTTGATTTTCCATCGCATACATTTTTTTATATTTCAGAAAATAATTCGTCCAATAGTGGGTTCAGATTGTTTAAAATAATAGTGTGGCAATTTTTCGTGACGCCTCGGAGTCGTCGGTCGAGTGGCAAGGGTTAAGTCCCAAAGAACAGTTCGGTCCGAAAAGCGAAGTCGAGACGATTGGATTCTTTAACGACGATTTTATCTGCGAGCATCGAAGTTACGAATTGTCCGGTTATCTTTGAACGGTGTTTCCAGACTCCATTAGTTATCAGTCCGTCGTCTCTCCTAACGAGAGACCACTAAATTGATTTTTAATTGCTGCGAGACGTGTACTTTCGTCTTCGCACCCGCTTAGGCGTCAATAATTAGGGGAGAGGCTATCGAACTTTATACACGGGCGTATCCATGGGACGCAAAACTGCTCTCTTAGGTGAATAAACCCATACATGTAAAGCATGGATATTCAGTCGAGCGTGGTATAGCGATAAGATATAAGGAAACGTTGTACGAAGTTCCTTGGGACCAGTTGAGGTCTTAATTACTACCCTCTCATGCTGGAATGCCGCGTTATCGTGCGGTTACCTTTGCCGGGCCATGTTCGTCCGCGACTCGGACATTGAATTACACTTTCCTTTCTGGTGGACCATTCGGCCGCACATCACCGTTGGGTAAACGTGTTAATTACACCTGACATTTCAGGGTTCTGAGAAAGAAGAGGATTCTCGACCGGATGTTTAGGCGTTTAGTTCGTTGGACCAGGTAAATTATAGTGGTTGCCCTCGATCATTCGTTCATATCTTCGGAGAACGAGTACATCATGTAAAAAGTTTGCCAACTGATATACATATTGCTATTATCGTTGATACTACGAGAAAGTTGATTCGCCGTCCTCCATATTTCAGGCAGAATTATTCAATATAAACGTTCCGATTTCAACTTTCAACCGAACAACGGATTTCACTTCACCTTTTAAAGGAAAACTAAAAATTAATCGAATCTCTCGGTTGCACGTTACACGCCGAACTCTCGGCTCTTTGCATTCGAAATTAGTTTAACTACGAAATACATTTTCATTCGGAATATTCTCTAAGGAAAAGTGAATTAACCGCTTCCCGTGTTGAATCTTGAATTGTTTGTTTAGCACGGATCAATTTGATAGTGGGAAAATTGTTTCGAAGTGTATGGCAATTAGTTATGGCAGCGATACATCGTCGAAATTGAAAATTTCGTAAAAAGTAGAACGTTCTTGGAGTATTTAGAACAGGTGTAGAGCGCTCGTAAACACGCACAGAATAAATTTCTATTTTCGTTCTAGTCGTTTCAAGTTTGCACGACAAATTGATTACTCAACTATGTGCCCATATATAATGTCGGGACAGCTTTGATCGCGGGTATGGATCTTGTCAATGGCTAGGTCTAATAGACCACTAAGGAGCTACTATCTTGATATAATCCCGTACATATCCCGTTGGTGTATGTCCACAGTGGAACGTATTCAAAGTCACATTCTCATTACTTCAGCTCTAGTTAATGTGCAAAGTTTGCGTGAAAATCTGTGAAACACACTGCGCTTAGAATACCTGCGAGGTCGAGGAACAACAGTTTTTATACTGTAATACCTGCAAAACTATCAGCTGAGAAAGATTCGAAAATGTTTTTCTGAAAGTCTGCTCGTTACATTTTAACCCAATTAGTCGAGTAGGTTTCAAAATGTGTCGTTTACAAAATACATAGACCTGAGAAAAACGTGTTCCATTTTTGCTAAGTTAATTGCGTTAAATTTTTTAAAATTATATTTCTGGCTAAAGAAATAAGGAAATTCTGTTTCTCAGCATTGTCTTGGACAACAAAGAAGGATTTTCTGTCCAGTTATTTTCCTTATTTTTAAACAGTTATAAATAGACAGCGAATTATTACGCGAAATAAACATTCTGTGTCTAAATTGCAATAAATTGAAGTAAAAACGAATTTCCTTTTTGCTTTAACATGTTTAATAGGTTGGAAGTAACGTGTTCTTACATTCTTCTGAAGTTTTTACTGTATAAAATTGTAGCAACACGTTTTTGTCGTAGATGCAGACGATCCTTTCTTTAGTCGTAACTACAACGCGGATCTCTATGGTAAAACGGTAAACAAAAACCGTACACCATTCTCTTTCTTACTTCTTCTTTGAAAGCAAAATATTAATCGCGCTTAATATGTTCATATGCGTATAGAAGAATCATACTGAAAAGAAAAACAATATATTTTGTCGATAGTGTTTATTTTCGTGACAGTCAACTGTTTGAGGCATGCAGCGTTACCAAGTACTCGATAAACGAAAGTATGGCGTATGTAAATTATTGGGTAGTCGGAAAAATATTGAGAGATTTTTGTCATTTTTTTTATTAACACTTTGGCTGCCACGTCACCCACATTCAGGTAACGGAATTATTTGTGTGACAGAACAAGTCAGAGAGCGCGAACTTTCGAAATTTGTTTACTACGCTACGATAATAATTTTAAGAAAAACGCTGTTCATTCTTATTTCAGAATATTTAAAGAATAATTACTAATTTTTCAGACCCGAAATAATGAACAATTTAGTCGTGTCAGCCGTTTTAATTTTCTGGTATGCATGACATCTCACGCATACCACATGAAATTTTTATACGATACGTACTGTGAAAATAAACAATAAATAACCCCGTCGAAATACGTAAACGATATTTGAATTTAAATAATTCTGTGTCCAAACAGAATTCAACGAACGATTCGCAAAACTAATTTAATAATAAATAATCGCGTTAAAGAACATGCAGGATATGTGTGTTTAAGAATTGCTGAAGAGTGTCATTAACAGTAAACTCACCCATTCAGTTGTAAATCCACTGCATGGTTGGAAATGTGGACAGCAGGACAGTACGTTGACCCCTTATAGTGTATGCTGAACTGATCAGCTGATTCCTATTCGATGGCGAAGAACGCAGGTAGCGGACAGAGGCAGGTTATCCCAATGTTCACTTTCATTGCACTATCACTAAACACTGACACCATAAATTATTTAATAATATTTAAGACGATGTTAATATTTAACAAAATGTCTAAAACACACGTTTCACACATTTTCTCTAATCACACACAAAGGTTCACACCACACAAAAACATTTAAGAAGATATTATAATGCAATAACGCGCTCGCGACGTCCTTCCCATCGGAAGGAACTGTGTAAGACTGGCGCGAGGGTCGTGAAAAATTTTGTTTTGATCCTTGAGAGTTTCAAATGTTTACATTCGAACGCGATACATTGTTCTCGACTGGGCTTCGTTCGAGTGCGTGCCACATGCGACCGGGTCTCAAGGATGGGTCATAAATCATTGAAAGCCCTCACAGGCGACGAATTATTCCGAAAACGGTTCTATTGAGAAGTATGTATTTTCCTTTTTTGTTTTTTAGGACAAGGAATTTCTCTGTCCTCTCTCAGTTCGTTTTACAAGCTCGCTTGTAGGAAAACTCAACCATCGCGCCAGTCTTCTACATTAAATTAAGTTTGCTAATCGGTCGTTGAATTCTGTTCGGACACAGAATTATTTAAATTAAAATATCGTTTACGTATTTCGAAGGGGTTACTTATTCTTTATCTTCACAGTACAAATTTCTGATCTATCGTTTCAATAATATTATTTGATGAATGAGCAATTTTCATCCATGTCAATGCTACTTTAACACTTTGACTGCCATGTCACCCATATATGGGTGACAGAATTATTTGTCCATGTTTAAAAATAAATTTGTACATTAATAAAGTCGTTGCATTCAATTTAGTTGATATCTGAAGAATACAAGAAGGTTGATAGACAACTGTATGACATACATTGAAAGTTTTCAATCGCTGCTTCATTAAATAAATTAATTTGATTTTATAGAATTTTTAAGGTCGTTATTTGGACAGTTAACGTGTTAATATTACGATTTTGGCCTAAACAAGCATCATTGTAAGCCATTACGTGTTTTTATTTTCATTTGTCGGCTTATTAAGTAGTTCAAAAATGCGCCAAAGAGGGCCACGTGCCATTTTAACCCCTTGCACTATAACAACGAGTCAGACTCGTGATAATGATTTTTAACGGAATCAAATAAAAACATATATAATTTATTTCTTTTAAACAAAAATAGAGTTCTATTTTGTTGTTATCAATATATAGACACTGGAGAACACGTAGACATAAAATAAATATAAATTCTTTTCTTTTTTTCCGAAATTATTAACGTGAAAAATATTTTTCGTACGATAACAGTAAAATAAATCGTAGTGCAAGGGGTTAAGATAATGTTTATATAATTTCTTTAAATTTTGAGTTAAACCACTTTCATAATTATGGGCTCATATGGTATAAAAGTACATGTACGCTTTTCGAACATGAATGTTCATTCTTCGAGGACGTATATATACGCTCTTCGGAGCGAAAGAGTTAAGGAAGCGCAAAGATACATCGATCGGTAAAAAGATTTGCGCTAAACTGCAGCGGCAAAAATCCGCGGTTTTTCGAACGGATGGTTCGAATGGCACGGCGAAGGAGTTCAGAGTTAATCAAACCGAGACTAAGCAATGTCGGCTGCGGTTTCGCGGACGGATGAGCGAACGAGTGGGCAAAGTTTCAGGAAAATCTATATCGTGGCTGTTCTGTCCGTCGAGGCGTGGAGCATAGCTCTGATAAATGCGCACTCGACAGGAACGTGCGGAATCGGGTCCTGCGCGTCGGTAATAGACAGTTTACATTCAGCAATTCTGGTGAACAGCGAAACGTTTACTAGCAGTAACCGATCGTTACACCTATCATCCATTTCCCGGTGTATCCAGACCTCTCGTGAGTTAGTGGATCCACGGTCGGCCGGCACGGAGGTACGAAAATTTACAGACTAACGATCAAAGCCGCGCAAGAACCGGTATTAGTATCATCGCGTGTCGCTGACCGATTGTTTGCGCAAACCCGCGTACCCGAGGGCTCGGGTCCCATGAATAATCACAGGGACACGGGCATACGTTATCGTCCGCGGAGTTTAACGGACGAAAATATCCTGTCGGCGAAACTCGGTCACCGTTACCGCGGGTTCGCCCGAAAAATGAGATTCCGCCGTTGAAAACACGGCTCCTTCACGGACCGTCTCGGACGAAGGAGCAAAGCGAGATCGGTTGAAACTTTCGACACTCGCCTCGCTTAATTATGTCCCAGCCAGGCATGCATTATGTATTTCGCTTTATCGAAGAGTTCCACTGCCCCCGGAACTTTTGTTTCTCCCTCGCGCGGAAACTTCGCCGCGGAGTTTCAATTGTAATGTACCACTTAAAATGAATTATCGATAACTTTTCCGAAAATCTTCTTCTCGTCCGAGACACCAGGGCGGAGGGGGTGGATGGAAGGGCGACGGAGACGATCTCCCGTCGAACTTTTCCCGGTGCACGGTGAAAGGCCGCGGAAAGAAAAGTTCAGGACAAATCGAGGAGGCCCCGGCGATACTCCGATATCGAGCGGGATTGATCGATCCACCAAACACCGGTGTGTTATTTCTGCTACGGCCGTAGTGTATCCTCGGCAGGCGGATCGATGATCGTATTCGAGAGCATCCGAGGGGAACATTTTTGAAGAGGATCCTCCGCGGAGGATAACTGACGGGGAAGCAACCCCCGAAGACCGCGACACGCACCCTTGCGCTTCGACGAACGTCTTTCGAGTTTTTCGTGGCTTACCACTGACTAGCGGCCAGCCCACCGGTATCGATGAAACGCAGATGCGGGAAAGGGAAGTTAGGAGTTCAGGTGAAAAGGGACCGAGATGCGCGTGCACGGGACCGATCCTGGCTCGTTTTGAGCCCAGCCAGGCGCGAGTAAGGCACTTTGAAATGAGATAGGTTCGTTATTTTGATAGCTTCCTCGATGCTCAACGGCGCATCCACGATCGTGCATGGTTTAGGCATCGCGGAAACGGATTAACCACGGTGCAGTGAAATTCGACGAGGTCGTCAAAAGTTCACAGACTCCTTGCAGTACTGTTCCCACCGTTCAGCGATTATATTTATTTTTTACAGATTTTCGTCTTCTTAAGAGCGCTCCCTCCAATGGTAATTGTTACAGTATCTGGCAGAAGTACACACACTAGAAATTTTCCAAAATTAATTAACGTGCAATCGGTGGCAATGCGATGTACAAATCATTTTGACGAAGCTTTCAGTGTTCGATGATGACACCAGAGGATTTATATTAAAAGTAAGAATTTTAAAAATATAGAGACGTATTATAGACACTTTTACGATTATAATCTTGGTCGCGTGTTTAAAATTAGCATCTTTGCTGCTAACGGCATGCATGCGCAACATCCAGAATCTTTTAATCGAAACGAAACTAATTGAATTATTTAAAGTCGTAGAACGTTTCGTTTACTAAATTGTTTCAATACTTCACGAAGAAGACTCGTTGACCGTATTCTGCTTATATTCTCACCTTTGACGCGTGGCAAAGGTGTCTGCGAATGTTCACAGAGCGAACCGTGAATATTTTATCCGTGTAAAAAAAAAAAGAAAGAATAGAAATGCTCTGTGAATGTTTGGACACCGTGACAATTTTGCGCGCACGTTCTGAAATTGGAAAATTGAAGTTTCAACGTGCGGAAAAACGTGCAGAGGTGTTTACCAATTGCGCTGGCGAACGGGTATACGAAACGTGCAAACTTTCTGGGGCAAGTATAATACAGGACGGAGAAACGGTGGTTTGCGGAAGCAGAACTAAGGGTTGAACATGTTGGTATTTACGTACACCGGTACACCGCCTCTCTTAGGCATCATCTCGAGCATGTAATGCATCTATGGCCCTATGAACCCAAACCCCTACCCTAAATACGTATCCTCTTTTCGCTCTACACACGCCTGCCGTTTATGGACCTGTGAACAATTTGAAAAAGTTCTCGTACCGCTATTCCGTCCGATCGAACCATTTTAAATGTTTTCGTTGCCCAACTCCTCCGTCTCTTTCCTTTTTTTTTTTTTTAGCCAGCCAATAGCCACGTGTAGCGTTGCATCTCCATGCTGCGTCGATAGATCCTCTTTTATTTCGTGCCGCGTGTAACGCAGCCATACACCAGCGGCACGATTAAAAAAGGAATCTCGTCTTTCGAAGGTAAATAAATTCGTTATGGAACCGATGTTAGACGTTTCCTTCGATGTGAATTATTTCGTGAGATAAGAGTCAACAATTACTCCTTTTGCTGCAACTAACTGTATTGCAACCACTGGCTTTTGTAAACATATTTTCAATAATTTATCGAATTTTAGCCAAAAATTTGTATATGATTTCTCACTTTCTCGTCAGAGTAAGGAAAATATAATAAGCCCATTAAAACTAAAGATTTTTGGTAATTAGGAAAGCACAGACGTGTGCAGTGAATCCTTATTTGGATTTATAATACAGTAGGCTACAATTTACTAGAAAAAGAAAAGTATATTTTTAAATTAACAGTTACAGATTGACAGGTGATACCTTAATTTAATACAAATCAATTTGATTTAATACTATTAATTTAATAATATCGAATAATGATATCAAAACAGTCATGAAAGTCATTAAAAAACAAATACAATAAAAATAAAAAATCAATGCTGAAATGGTAATGCAAAACATGCGTTAGAGCTGCAAATACGTATAAACTGTATTTAAGTAACTTTCTGCGATGCGACTGCGAATTATTAACGTTACCGTATATAAATTAGTTAAATTATATATTATTGTACACGTCAATTGTTCAGAAAGATAAAAAAATAATGTAAAATAAATATCAAGCATCTCCGCTTCCGCCGTGCTTCGTAGAAACATTCTCACTAACGTTATCACACTTTCTCTCTTCTGTATTACTTTCTAAACATTCAATAATCTTTCGCGAGTCACTAGAAGTTAAAACTTTGGTTTCCTTCTTCGTATCGCTTTCTTTCAAATCAGTTTCATTTTGGACTTTGGTTTCAGAAAGTTCTATTTGCTTCAATTGCTCTACGCGTGATGCAACCGCATTGGTTTGCATTTCCGTCTCGACCGGTGCGGTCACGGCTTGCATCTAAGAAAAAATTTAATTGTATCTTTCATTTCAACATATTGAAATGAATAACGCTATCGCATGATTTTGGGAATAGCAATAATTATACTTAAGGGACAAAGCATTACCTGAGGAGGTATATCTTGCACAGGTTCTCGTTTGTTTTCATAGTCTAATGAATTACCTTTTCTATCATTTCTGTGATAACCAATCCCGAATCTCAATAAAGGCCCCACGCCTAGATTGATAGATGCACCAGACAGACAAATCGGTAGTAGAATTATAACTACAGTTACACCGAAAAAAAGCATACATCTAACAATCCATCCATACAAACATGAGAGTTCACCTAAAAGAATATATGATAAAATAATGGATTGAAACTTTTCAAGTTCGTTAAACCATAATTGTAATTATTACTCGTTGCATTATCTATAAAACCGGAAACAATGGTTCCCATATGAACAACTGGATCGAGAATCACTGTAGTAAGAAGGTGTGACAATGCGTGTGCTGGAGTAACTTTTAATTTTGGATTAGACATCATTGCTTGATGATATTTTTCGCAATCATCATTAGCTGTAACAAGGGCCCATAACTAATACTCATAAATAACCTGTATTAAATTCTATGTGATTATAATGCACTTACAATTTATATATGAAAGCAATTTATCCCACGTGCTCATTTTATGTGGCTGACACGATAGTGGTACATTTGAATATTTCATTTGATCTGTTATAGATTTAATTTCTGCCTCCTTTTGGAATGTATAACGAAGGTTTAGCAATGAGTTTCTACAACTTTGTTTGCTATCTATTAATTAAACTCACTTGTAGGAGATGCCACCACGTCATAATAAAACTCGATACGAATATGATTTGCATTATAATGAACATTGGAAATCCTCGTCCTAATTTAATCATTCTCAACATTAGCGAGAATATTAGTATTAAAGATACGAGCATAGCTATATCAGGCTAAAATATTAAGGATTGTACAATGTTATAGATGTTTATGTAATATTTAAATATGCATAGATATCAGAGAAAAAACTTGAGTACATAATTTCTTACATAGTCTTGTATAGCTCTCACTATCATTACAAATTTTTCGAATAATCCAGTGAAAGACTCTGTGACACTGTACATATTATAAAATGGTTTCTTTACTGTAGTACTGAATATTTCATCAACCTCTTTTAAAGAAACTGTTTTTCCATCAAAGTTTTGTAACATTTTCATTTGTGCATGAGGTATTTCAAATTCTAATGTTCCTACTGTTAATGTATCAGTTTCTTCCTATTATCAGAAATCAAAATGTTGAATCTACATAAATTTAGTTACCTATTTTGATATTATATTTCATATAAGTGATATATTTTTTAAGTACCTTCACATTCATATTTAACAATAATATATTAATAAGACGCTTATAAAAGACGGCTTCATGGCTTTCACAATTATATACTTGTTTTTCATATTTACATTCTTTCTTAATTTCATTGTATTTCTTTGTAGATTCATCACTAAAAAGGAAGATTCATTGCTAAAGGAAGCTTAATTATACATTTAAAATATATACTTTCAACAAGATAAATTAATATTGAACGAAAATTTATAAAATAATCTAGAATAGGAATGAATAGTCCAAACGTACCTGTTTTCAATATTTTCCACTATGTCAACCATCATTTTCTTGTGCTTATCATAGTGAAATGAATGAGGATCTACCATATCTTCAGGATCACTATAAAATAATAATGGTAATATAAAATTCATTATCATAAGAAAACGTAACCTATGTTTTATAATACTTACAACAAATTATCAAAATAATTTTCATCTTCACAACTAACACTTAAAATAATAACAAATACAGAGAACAATATATAAGTACAACGACTTAAATTCATCGCAACGCAGAGGTACTCTTTACATACAATATTTTAAACACTGTCACCTAGACAAGAACTAAAAATATCGATGTCGTTAGCTTCTCTATAACCACCTTCCTACTTCCTCCTAGTTTTAATTTAAAAAATATATATATACCAGACTCATATATCCTTACATCTCATTACCGTCACTTGTAGCACACTTAAAACTAGAATAAGTTTAAACTGAAGCTTTAAAAAATGTATACTTCAATGTTAAGAATCAAGCGTAAAATCTAACAAGTAAACATAACCTACAAATACGTTTCTACCGCGAAAACATAAGTTGATACTAGCATCACGTTACTATCGATGTATTCTTATGAAACCTCTACCTACGTTCAATATGGCTCCAAGGATGAGTAGCAGTTTATCTTCTGTGGGTAAGTTGTCCTAACACAGATAAGTCAATTACCTTACTAGTTTCACACGATTTGGAATATCCACATCGAAGGATGATGTTTCCTATACCTCGTCTGTAGCAAGAATATATTTTTTTTTATTAAAACTTTGAGCCTAATTAGCCCATTAGCTTGTACTAATTTTATTTGTACTTGTACATTTTACCTAGTAACGGTATATAACAATATAGTTTGCTCCAGAGTATGTATGCCTATAAATTATAAACTTATAAATATATTAACGTGTTTACAACTATATCTTTCGTTTCCTATAGAAAGCATCCCTTCTTGGTAAATCCAATAGCTATATCAAAGAACTCTGTAGCAACAATAGATATAGTAGGAAGTGCCATCGAAGTAGACTTAGAGAATTTTAAGTGGAATAGTAAGTCTGGCGTTCTATAGAAGATGGCGCCATCGCTATTCAATAAGATTACTATCCATCGGTATCTTTCGTTTAGAAGTTTAAGAATTTGATGACTACATCGAATGGCGCTACTCATAAATTTAACGAGCAAATGATTCTTGCCGATATTTGTATTGTTTCTTACGACTGGAGTGGTAAAAATCATTCAGGGTTAAGCTTGTAAAAAGTATTGTTAGTTTAATATTAATTAAACACGCCACATCTTGCTAATCGTTGATAGTAAATGTGATATAAAAAGATATTAAGAGAGATAGAGGTAATTATAATCCTATTCAAAATTTGGAATGTTAAAGAGATAAAGGAGATTGACATGAAAATTAAAAGATATTTATGGTAATAAAAAGTTACTTGGAAATTTGAAACGTTGCTATTGGAAATTGATAAAACATGTTTTTTCAATTCTAGCTAGGTATTTTTATAAAAAGAAAAAAATAAACGCCCCCGGGTGGGCTCGAACCACCAACCTTTCGGTTAACAGCCGAACGCGCTAGCCGATTGCGCCACGGAGGCTGTTGACTACTTCTATAAAAGATTACATGAAAAGGATTACTATATTGGTTTCTTATTATTTTCCACTATTTATTTCGGAAATTCTTTATTACAAGCTGAAAAAATTTATTCTAATCCGTATAATGTGATTTCAATCGTGTACCTTCTATTTCCACCTTTTACATTTTAAAGTATATACAGTATACTTAGAGTGCTTTCTTATTTTAAAAATCTAATTAATCTCCTTATAAGTAACAAGCATACAACAGTTTAGCATTAATCGACAATAGGTAAATTAATTTTTACGACGAACACGAATATCGATGTTGATATCTTTTATATACAACTACACTTTAAATATTTCTACAAAAAAACGTTCTGCATCAATTACAAGTTATAAGTTTTTTAGAGATTCCTCTTTTCCTTCGATCATTATAATAAAACGAGGGACAGGCACTGACATTTATAAGTTATCTTAACCTGTGATCTCTATGATTATATACAATTTAACTGCAGGAAAGTAGTATTAACACTTTAATGGTCGCTCACACAATGTAGGCGATTGCTTTAATAATTATCACACAAAGGAAAAATATTAAATTTGTTGTTCAATTGTTATTGTTTTATGTGTATGTTCGCACATATATTATTTCGTGAATTTAATAAAGTTTTTTTTAAATTAATTCTCAAAATTAAAGTGTTAAAATGAAATAATGAAATATACTTAGTTATACTGTTATATGATATTCTCAGTTATTATGACAATTTTAATGAAACGAGGGTCAGCATTAACGATAACGGTAACGTTAACGATAACGGCATTATCAGAGATTATGTTGCAAATTATTTTCTTTAATAAATTAGGAACTTCTTTCTGAAAATCAACGTTTATTTCATAAGGGATTAAATGACCCCTCATGGCAAGAATAGGTAGGTGTAAACTATCGGTACGTTTAGTGTTAACGTAAAAGTTATACAAACTTGGAATGATTGCTACCTTGTCATTATTATAAAGCGGTGTATGTTAGTATAATTTAGCGGTCCGTTGTACTTGCGTTAACAGTAGAACTACCGGATCAGCTGTTCTTCAACAATTCGAGAAATTATAAAAATATCTTCATTGGAAAGTTTCGAATGAATTTATTAAGTAATAAAAATTGGACAAGGTCAGAATAGATGCAGTCTTGTCATTATTGCAAGACAATGTACATCAGTCGCATTTATTATTCGGTGGTTCTAGTGTTAACACTTTACCGACCGGAAGCCTATTAACACTTTAATGGCCGCACGTTTACGCAGTCAAACGTTGCCAGGGGCCGGCAATATTTTTGAGAATTAATTTAAAAAAACTTTATTAAATTCACGAAATAATACGACATGTGCGAACATACACAGAAAGCAAAAAACAATAACGATTTAAAAACAAATTTAATATTTTTCCTTTGTGTGATAATTATTAAAGCACTCACCTACATGTTACAATAACAGTTATTCCGGCTATCACACACATGTTGCGTGAGCGGCCATTAAAGTGTTAATAGATTTTTCAATAATTGCCCTATAACAAAATGGGGCTTAAAAACTGCTTTTACATTGTAATTCGTAACGAAATTATTAGATAACATTACTTAGGAGGCCTCGTTGATTCGCAATAAAAATTGCTGTCGCCGTTGAGGGATCCATTAACGCTTTGACTGCCATGTCACCCATATATGGGTGACAGAATCGTTTGTCCATGATTAAAAATAAATTCGTACATTAATATGTTCGTTGCACTAAATTTAGTTGAGATTTGAAAACTAGAAGAATCTTGAAAAATAACTTTGTGTCACACATTTTAACCCTTTGCACTCCGAGCAATTTTAATTTCAAAATCGAGGCATCCTTTTTATCTAGAGTAGTTGGATTATACATGGTTCATTTCCTTTTGTGCATACTAAATTTATTACTATTGCTCATACGTGCAACACTTCAACTTTTATCAATTTCTTAAACTCGAACATTGTAATGCAATAATTGTTTCGAATAATAGTATGTCAATTTTTAATGTCGCCTCTGAGGAGCCATTGGAGTGCTATGGGTTAAGTTTTCAATCGATGCTTCGTTAAATAAACTGCTATGATTTTGTGGGATTTTTCAGGCCGTTGGTTTGGCAGTTAAAGTGTTAAAAAGTATTCAGCGATGGATTATGAACTTAAAAGATTCTGAAATAATCACCGGTCGTTAAAGTGTTAAAAAGTCAGAAACAGAGATATCGATTGCACGAAAATACGGAACGCGGTCGCTTGCTCGAACCGGAAAGGTCCACAGTGCTCTCGGGCTTTGTGCTATCTCCGATAGGTAATACGATTCTGTTTTGTCAAAGGGTTATAATCTCCGTTCAGCCCGTTCATCCTATTCGTCAGTCGCAATCTGTTTCAAATTCGATCCGAGCAATCGAAAGAAGACGTTCTCGATTTTCGAGCATAAAGAAGGATGAGAATTGAAAGCTACTACCGGCTCGAGTGTCGGTCACGATCGAGTCAAATCTACTGTGACGAGTTCGCCGATTCAGCCCGGGGCACAAATTCAGCATCGATCTCGGGTGAACACCTACCTTCTGGTACTGTTATGCCATAGAATCTTGAGTGGATGCTTAGAGGGTTCCCATCATTTTACCGACAATGTAATAGCGCCGATGGTGTGAGGGAACCGCATGAACTTTCGTCGAAATTCTGCCGTGCGCAACGCTGTGCGACACACACATAAACACACGTACGATTTACTTATTCAATTCTTCGATTCGTCAATCGGCGAATCTCGCAAACTGTTCGGATTATGGAGTCTAAATACAAATAACTGGCACCATTTTAATTTTAACACATTGCGTTTACGGCACTCTGGGGCTTCCAGGGGCCGCACATTTTTGGGCGCTCCAGAAACACTTTATTTATTTATATTCTTAAATATTACTATGCAGGCATTT
>CM052091.1:7957343-7967481 GCA_028453745.1 Agapostemon virescens | reverse complement strand
AAAAAAAAACGAAATTACTTTCCGAACAACCCAATATTTTGTTCCAGCATTAATTCGAAAATCGATACAGTTTTTTTGTTCTAGAATAATTCCTTTATACGTGGTTAATTTCCTTTCCTGCATAGCAAATTTGTTACTACCGATCGTACGCGCAGCACTTCAATTTTTACTAACTTCTTATGATACGAATATTGTAATGTAAGAATTATTTTGAATAATAGTCTGACAAATTTTAGTGTCGCCTCAGAAGAGCCATTGGAGTGCTAAGGGTTAACAATGTATTTTCTAACTTCTTGTTTTCCGGCAGGCTACTTTTTTCGAGTGTCCATTCAACGCTGAACTACTAGGGTCAATCAAATTGGCCACTCTCAGATTATTTATTTTACGGTTTTCAAAATTTTGCAGACTCCGTCGCAGGGCTGGTTGAATAATGGTAGAAGATGATTCAATTAGGTAGTAGGCTTAGCAAGGTAAAAAAGGTTAAATTAGTATATGTTATTGGATAATAGTTAGCATTAAGAAAAAGGACACAGTATGGGATATGGAAGGATGAACGAAATAAGGTGAAAATGTAAACCAAGCTCCATTTCTTGGCCGCGAGGTTGCAATTAAATAAACACACATGTACTAAATCTTTTTATTTTTACATCCAACTCTGCTTGACAGGATTGCACGTATTTTGATAGAAGTGCGGTCGTTTGACAGCGTCGACGCTCCACTTCGTCTGGCGTTGTGCTGTTAAATAGCCGACAACCATAACTCCAATGTCACCTACCTTGCTACTTAAACATCTATTTCATATTCGCTTTTTTAGATTTGTTGAACGTTCTCGTCGATAAATAGTAAACTCGCTAGGAATTTTTCAGGCGACTGTAAATTTATTAACATCTCAGTTAGTCGAAGAACGTCGTCCATAAAAGTTAGGGAATAATGGAAGAATCATATGGATCGTGTAGATTCTCGAAAAACTAAAAAGTCACGATCCGAATATCTCGTAGCACGACTGCCTTGGAAATGTTCTTTCCGTCGAATCGTGCAAGCAGATAAATAACGTCGTTAGCGAATACACCTAATCCCTGCGCGCAGCAAATACAAAATGCCTTGCCGCGTCCGACAACTTGTTAACCTCGAAGCACAGCTAATCATGTTCTAATGGATAGCAATAACTTAATAGCGAGTCGATTCTATTTCGTACAAGTTTATCGAGTAAATTGAGTTTTACATTGCTTCATTCAGCCGCGTTTCTCTACAATATTACGCTAATCAATAACCGCGCGTTGGCAAACGCACGGACACCGTAGGGGGACGCATAGCAAGAAGCATTTTGAAAATAATTAAATTCCGAATTCACGTTTGACCGGGCTCGCATCACTGACTGCGCTAATGGCTCGATCTATGATTGAACAAACAAAAAGAAAAAAATTCATTTTTACAGATATCGAAACGCAGTTTTCGAAATCGACGTGTAACGAGTGAAGTAACGTTGCGTGATCATGCTCGCGGCTAATTGAATGAGATATGCACAAGAACTTGGCAGGTCGAGCGTCGTGAACGAGTTCATGATTGAATTTGACGAGAAGCCGTATAAACCGCGTCGCGCGCAGTCGGTGGCCACTAACGACCAATAAAGCATAGCCTATACTTCGTGCACAATACAGCCAAGATTTTTATGCTCGTTTCAATATGCAAGATTGAGTCATCGGGCTAGCGCGGAGCGATTTTAACAGTCCGTTGAAAATTTATGGCGCATTTGAAAATTATAAATTTAGCTCGCACGTCTTCGGTTCGTAACCGATCGCATTCTGTCGATTTTAACGGCCCCTTCTTTGTCCAAGATTTGCAACATACGTTTTCAGACCGAGGAATCTCGTTTCCCGCGGTAAGACTAGGAGTTCCTCTGCGTCGCATCCGAAAAACTCGATCGTTTCTGAGACGAAAGGCGTAACCGTGTACCGTAAGGCGAGTAATCGCGTTGCGAAATTTGAGATTGCATCCCGTCGCTGTTAAATAACGATTCCTCGTCCCGAAAATTGTTTGGCAACCTTGGACCGAGGCACGGGACGCGAGGATATCCTTTCGAAACAAGGAAACCAGAAATCCATCTTGTAAATCGCATGAAAACGACGCTACTCATGTGCAACCTTGATATTCTCTGTCGTGCACCGAGTAACTGGTTAAGGTAAAGCTAATAATCGCATACACGACGACTCGTGTGTACCTTTCTACAGCCGCCGTGCCAGTGAACTGATTTCCAAGAGCTGCATCATTGTGCAACTGAATTCGTTCGGTGGAACCTTGGCTACCGTAAAACACGCCTCGCCTTACGCCGTGTTTACACTTGGCCGAACAGTCGACGAATCGACCAATCCGCGACTGCGAATCAAAATTACGGCAATATTTTTTCTCGAGAATCGACGTCGTACAAAAATATTCATTCTGGCGCAACAGCGACGAAGCGCGATACGTGTTCTTCATTTTTGTTCACCAGAATTTCTTTTCTATCGCGTTTGCTCTTTAACACATTGACTGCCATGTCACCCATATATGGGTGACAGAATTATTTGTACGGTTTCTAAATAAATTTTTACCTTAATATATCCATTTGTACCAAAGTTGACGATTATACAGAACGTGCAAGAATGCAGGGGGGGCACTTCACGGCCTACATTTTATTTCTTCAATTCTTATTTCATTTGATATCTAATTTCGATTTTATAGAAATATTGTGGCTGCTAGTTTGGCAGTAAAAGTGTTAACTCGTTTAATGCCGAACTACTATTATTCGACTTTTCGCACAGGACATTTAACGTGTAAGTAAAAATTTATATATCATTACTTTATTTGCTTTTATTGGATATTTTGTAGATTTTCTCCGTGCAAGATTGAATCAACGCAGTACGAATCTGCGGAGAAACGATGATACGTTCTTAGAAGTTCGAAGGCAGTCCCGATTACCTTTGTTGCAACTTGTCCAACGACATTTGGCCAACAGCTCCTTAGCATTCATTCTCTGTGATCGAGACGAAAAGTAAAGAGGTTTTCTTCATCCAGTTTAAAGTAAAGCATTTATTAGAAATAAGGTGGTGCAGTTATTTTTATTTAAAATCCATACGCGTAAGCTTTTATGAACAGAAGTGCAAACATCGTAAGCCGTTGTTACTGCAAAGTTTCAAATTATAATGAAATTGTATAAACTGGTAAATTTTTTTTTAATTTGCACATACATATAGATTTGTAATTGTTGGTTTTTCGTAGCATACATTTTTTTATATTTCAGAAAAATATTCGGCCCATAGAGAGTTACGTAATTAATGGTAGTATGAACCCTTTGCACTCGCAGCTGTTTTAACTTGAAAGCCAAGGCATTTCTTATGATCTAGAATATTTGCAGTTCTATATTATTTATTTTCTCTTATGCAGTCGAAGTTGGTTTACTGTTACACGTCCTTGTAACAATTAAATTTTTATCAATCTCTTAGATACGAACATAGTGATGTAGAACTTGTTTCAAATAATAGTGTGGCAATTTTTACTGATGCCTCAGAGTCACCATTCGAGTACGAAGGACTAATTCCTAATTCGAGATATTATTTGTCCTAGAATAATTCCATTGTACGTTGCTCATTCCTATTAGTGCATATCAAATTTGTTATTCACTTTCTACTAACTTAGGTTTGTAATTGTTGGTTTTTCGTTGCACAAATATTGTTTATATTTCAGAAAAAGATTTGTCCCATAGAGTGTTAAAAATCGCCTCGAACGTAAAGGCGACATCGCGTTGGATTCGTCGGTGGAAGAAAAATGGGTTGAATAGTGCGGAAAGGTTACAGAATTAATGGAAGATCGTGAACTCTGTGAGAAGCAGTTCTCTGTAGATCATTAACTAAGCGGAGCTGAGTCCGCGTTGGTTCTCGTCGTAAAACGAGCCGAACCTGTTCGAGAGCGTAGAATATTTTCTTCGCTCCGCGGTTTTCCGTTCTTTCTGTTAAACGTTCTTTCTTTCGCGGAGGCGATCGTTGCGCAATGGCTCCGGGGCGAAAGAGGAGACGGCGCGCCGAAAGTTCAACGGCGTTATAAAACGCGCGACGAGACGCGCACGAGTTGCGAATCCGTGTGCAGCAACGATGCAGTTCCGCGAGTGCAATTCCTCCGGGGCCTCTGTGTCGGGCCACACGAAATAAATATAAGCCGGCTCGCATCGGAGAACGGCGGCGAACGCGCGGCCCGATAGAAAAATTGCGAACGCTCGCGAGCTCCCTTTCGTCGTTCGCCTAAGCGGGAACTGCGAAATGCGTAAAGAACATTTTATGGCGGTGAGTTTCTTGCATGTGCGTATGTATGCAACTCCCGCTACGCCGCCGGTCGTGGGAAACGCGACACGGGCTCGCTCCTAAACCTGAAAAGCTGTTTCGTGCTCCTGTAGACGGAGGACGTATTGCTGGCTAGCGATCGACCAACGGACGCTGTAAAGAGAGAAAGAGAGAGAGAGAGAGTGAAAAAAAACGGGACCCTTCGATAGCCGAGCGCAATAAATTACTCATTTGCTTGTCGTCAAACACGGCCGGACGTCATCGAAACGTCACGGGGCCCGCGGTCCTGTATGAAGAAATCGGCGCGGCCGTCTCGACGAGTTCCTTTTCGATGTTCCCAGGTCGGGGCTGCTGAGAAGAACGATTCTTGATCTAGTTCTGGCTATCGCGGTGTTCTTTCCTAATATAATCCGTTTATACCCCTAGATAACAGTCTGAACGCTTACGATTTTTTTGAGGGGGTATTCTTAGTCCCATCGCAGAGGATATGTCTGTTGACAGTATCGATTTAACCATTTGCGCTTCGAGCAATTTTAATTCCACCGAGACATCCGTTGACCTAGAATAGTTTAGTTAACTTGGAATAGTATAAAGTTAACACACCAAAACTTAACAGTAAACCTACCGTGCAGTAAACTTGGCTAATGCATATTCTCCTATAAAAGTGACAAGAATTCATTTGTTTAGATTTTGTGCAATTTTTATTACAACGTTTGTTGGAATAGAAAAATCCATCGAATCGATTTCTGCGAAGACAACTTTATAAGGTCAGTAATTGTAAAATAGCAAATCTGGAAAGGGTCATTTGTCCGCATATGGTAGGTTCAATGTTAAATGCGTTGCGTTTCAATCTTCCGTCAAAATCGACACGAACTTTCCGGACAACTCAATAAAATTACAATTCAAGAGTGCCCGCGCGTTTCAGCTCCGCTTTCGCCATTTTGCTAGTATCGCAGCAGTCGCGGTGTAAATAAAGTTTTCAACGCATCGTTTAGTTTATCGCGCGCCGATCGGTCATTAGTTTTGAAAGACTAATCCTCGGCCACGCAAGTGGACCGTCCGTTCTCATAGGCAGGTTAAACTTTGTTGCCACGTTCTTGCAACACTATTCGCTCGTAGCACGTCGTCAAATGATCAGCTCCCTCGTAAAGATTGCGAGATATGATATGTGTTATGGGCATAGCGAGGAGTTTCTGCGATGCAGTTTCGTAGAAATGCAACGGCCTTATGTCCACCGGCGTGGACCAGGATCTTTTGTTTCGCAAAGTCGTCTCGTTATGCGCGAGTTGCGGGTCCGGTCCCGTTCTATCAACTGTGCAAACTCCGTGGCGACGTTTACACACGGATATGTTTCAATTTTCAACGATCCCCTCGCTACGGGACTCGCTAATCGAATTTATCGAAAACGAAAGATCTATGCGATCTCTTCGCCGAATCGCGTTTCACGATCTGTCGAGTTTAAACAATTTTTTAATCTTCACTTTCTACTGAAGAAACGACCTGGGCTGATTTGTTGTTGTCAATGTACCAGAGACGGAGTGCTCCGATTCACAATTGATTGTCTATGTCATATTTCTTCGCAGGATCAATAGACCACGGATTTTCCTCATTGGCGACAAAAATTAATGGACCGACTGTAAAATCGGAAAAAAATATTAGAAGGGTTTAAAAACATCGTCGCGTTATTCCAATCTGATTTCAATTATTAAGAAAATATATTTCATCGTCTTCATCGTCTTCATCGTCTTCATCGTCTTCATCGTCAGTTCAAATCGGGACGTTGTTATTGTCACGGGAATGGACCGAACAACGACACGCTTCTGTTGGTAAATATTTATGTACATTTGCCTAGGCTATGGGGTGTGGTGGGCAATTAGGGTCCAATGACGTGGTGTTGTTTTGAATGCGGTAGTTCGGTGTGTGTCACGGTGTAACCGAGGTATGATTCGAGATGTCTGTTGGATATGTCATAGTGCCAAAAACGATGTTGGTTCGATGCGTTACACCATCTAAGTTACACTACTAACTTACACTACAGCTTCACGACGTCGCTCGGGTTCCGACCGTTCACGCATTTCCCCCTCGATCGCGTCCAGATCGATTGCGACGTCCAACGATAGATTAAAACTATCGCGCAATCATTTTGTCCGGTAGCGTACATCGGAAATCCCGTGTATCGGCAATCAGCATTTATGGCGTCGGGCAATCGGGAAATAGGCGCGAGAACGTGCGCTGCCGCGCTGATGCATTTTCATAATAAGTGTAACTACTTTAACGGCGGCTGCTCGCGATCGTAACGAAGTACTTATCGGCGACGGCTCTATAAAATTCGCGTGGAGCCGCGCGCCGGGCCAGGGATAATTAAATTAGTGTCTTATTTCAGCCGGCCTCGACGGGAGGGGCCTCGTAACAGCTTCCTTCTCGACGGACACGGAATATCCATTTGCGAAAGGGAACCGAATATTCGAGTGCCACCGCGGCCGTATTCTTTTCTCCCTGTTACCGGCGCGTCTGGAACCCGTTAAATTCAATCTATTAATCGTAACGAGCGTCCCGCTTCTTTTTACGAGCCGCGCGGACGTTTTCGTAATTCGCTTTCTAATGCCCGGCTAAAATTATATCGTCACTTTTACCGTTGGCGCGGTATCCCGGTGCATATCCCTTATACGCGCGAGCGCGCAATCAAATGGGCTCGCCGCGAGGCAACGCTCATGATTTATAACCGTCGCCGCTGCCGCCGCCGCAGATGCCGCCGCCGCCGCCGCCGCGCCGCGCCGCACCGCACAAAAAGATGCTCGGTTTCGTTCGCGCATCGGCGGAACCGATGCTAGAACCAGATAGAAACCGTGGAACACATTGTACTTAAACGCCGACCGATTTTTTGCCCAAAGCTCCGCTGATCGCAGCCGCTCGATAAAGTTTCCGCGAGCGCGAAACGCTCGAGCTTCGCCGCCGCGCCGCGCCGCGTGAGAAATGATACTTTTACGCGTAGCTCTCCGCGTCACTTAAGAGGATGTCATGCCGTTACAGGCAGCGTTTCGAAACAACGACGCCAGAACGATAAACGGACCTGACGTTTCTAAATCGTATCGCCCGTACAAATATATCTACAGCTCGCACCCGGTAATGATGACAAATATGTATCCACGCGAACCAGTGGTCGCAATTAATAACGACCGCGGACACACCGGCCCATTCGTTACGTTTCCACTATACCTAAATCGTATATTTCAACGGAACGAAATGGCGCCGGGGCTGCGCGCCCTTGTGTATCGTTATTCGCGTTCGTTTTCCGCTTTGTCATATAAGCGAAGCCCTCGATATCGGTGATAAATCGCGGACCTTTGCGCGATTTTCTCATTGGTCGCTCTTGAATAACATGGCATTGCAATTTCATGATTTTTCAAAATTCTTTTCTAACGGTGCCGAGAAGAATTAGGTGTCTTTACCGTAGAATTAATGGCGCTCGAGTTGCCTGCCCTTGCGTATCGTTATTCGCGTTCATTTTCCGGCTTGTCATAAGCGAAAACATTGACATCGGTAATAAATTGTGAACCTTTGTGCAAGTTTCTGATTGCTTGCTCTTGAATAACATGGCATTGCGATTCTGTCATTTTTTAAGATTCTCTTGTAACGGTGCTGAGAAGAATTAGATGCCTTTACCGTAGAATTAATGGCGCTGCAGTTTCGTGCCCTTGGGTATCGTTATTCGCTTTGTCATAAGCAAGAACATTGACATCGGTAATAAATTGTGAACCTTTGCCTGATTTCTGATTGGTTGCTCTTGAATAATATGGCATTGCAATTTCGTGATTTTTTAAGATTCTTTTGTAACGGTGCTGAGAAGAAATAGGCATCTTTCCGTAGAATTAACACTTTGACTGCCAAACTAGCAGCCACAAAATTTCTAAAAAATCGTAATGAGATATTGACTGAAATAAAAATGGGAAAAATAAAATGTATGCCGTAAAGTGCTCGCCCTACCTTCTTGCACTTTCTGTATAACCATCAACTTCGGTACAAATGAATATATTAACGTAAAAATTTAATTAGAAACCGTACAAATAATTCCGTCACCCACATATGGATGACATGGCAGTCAAAGTGTTAATGGCGCTGGAGTTGCATGTCCTTGCGTATAGTTATTCGACAATAAATCGCGAAACTTTGCACGATTTTCTTATTGGTTGCTCTTGAATAATATGGCATTGCAATCTCATGATTTTTTAAGATTCTTTTGTAACGGTGCTAAGAAGAATTAGGCATTTTTCTGTGTATTGAAATGGCGCCCAACCTGTGTTCCTTCGAATATAGGTATTCGGAGTATTTGGCAGTAATAAGTTGTGAACATTAATAAATAGTTCCTACTACCAACTATTCGCATGGCGTTCAATATGTAAATGATCTCAAAGAAGCATTTACAAAAATGAATAAAATAAAATTGTTGAGAATTCGAATTAATGTCACGAAATTATCGAAAGCGTTTACCCAACGACGATTAATAGTTAGTTACATCTAAAACAAACCATATTTTTCTTCCAACTTGAACGGATGATGGAATCGAAACCAAAGGGGTCCTTATTCAGATAAACTTTCAGAAAATCATTTTTCATAATAACTCCCTTGCAACTTAAAGATCGCCTCATGGTTGACACGGTGAAATATCTTTATCCGCGTCATCGCGGTTTACAAACATTTATGCGAATTGATTAGAGTAATCTCCAACACCGACTCGCCTATCGCGGCGAGTGGTGAAAAAAGTCGATCAATTACGCTCGAGCGGTATGAATTATCAATTTATCGGCGTGCAGTACGTGCTCCGGCGTCAAGAATCGTTTCTGCGGAATCAGTGTCGCTAATTGCAGTTGTGCGAACGATCGCGACTCCGTAGCCAATAACTCTTCTCGTTCTTTCGATTCGTCGGGCCGGGGTCGGTCCAATTACCGTCGGCAGAGGTAATCAGCGTCCCCTAGGATCCCGCCACCCATCGATACCCTATAATTTCTATTTCTAAATTTAATTGCCGACACGTCCGATCCTGGTATACAAGCGGGCGAGATACGCAGCCGATACATTTCACTCACGATCTCCGAGCATTCTAAACCCGCAACGGGCCGCGAGAGCTTCTCTTCCTCTTGTGTTCCTTCCTCCCCCAACCCCTTCTCGTTCTCGCAATGTGTTCCCTCCGTTGCACGCCAATTTGTAACCGTTTTGTTGATAGCTCCCGGACGGTTAATAGAAATACTGGTCCAACGTTAGTAAGTTATGCCGTCATTAGCGTCGGCGGGATATATACGCGAGCGATTCTGGTGAAAATCGCGTGTTGCGAGCAGGAGCGCATTAAACCACGTTCGTGCCTTCGAACTGGGCCCCTGGCCGCGCGCGATGGGAATGTCACGTGGCCGTCAACCGGGCCCCCGAGGAAAATGGACGACGTGGGCATACACCCGGCGTTCGTAAATTCAATTATGGAGTCCCGATCCCATTAGAACGCCGGCCACCGGTAAAAACGAATCCGCGGCACCGCGATTCAGAGATGCGTGCCGCAACCACTGCTCGATTAACCAATAAGCGAGGCGAGCACGTGCTTAGGCTGTTAAGGGAAGGGGAACGTTGTACAAGTTTTCGGAATTTAGTATTTTTTACGTAGACCACGGATTTTGCAAAATGTATGTTCACTGTCTCGACTCTCCAGAACTGGAGCAAAATAGAAATTGATTTTCTTTCTTAGCCCTTTGCATTGGGAGCTACAGTGAGTAACTTTAATATTCGGACACTGAAATTTTCACTTTGTCGCATTGTAATTTTGTTACGATGCAGGAAAAAAA
>CM052091.1:7931089-7952159 GCA_028453745.1 Agapostemon virescens | reverse complement strand
GTGAATTACATATGGAAACTTTCTTTGACGAATCTGTGCAGTGTGCTTCACATAAGAAACCACTTGCCGTTGAGGAAAAGCGAAGAAAATATTATATTCTTCGACGAATCTATGCAGGAAAAGCGGAAAAAATATGGAATGACAACTGTATTAATAATTGTTAGCAGTCTACGCGTGTAAACATGTGGAAATTCCAATACAATTTTAGTATCGACGAATTAGATATGAAAATTGTGATAAACAAAATACAGGGTTTCCAAGAAATGTTCGAGTTCTTCGAAGGGAGAGAAGGAACATCGTTTCGCGTAAAGCTTCGCCCCAAAAACGTCTGATTGACGTAAAAGTGGCATTAGTCGATTAGATTAGATCATTGTAATACCTGAGAAAC
The DNA here is from genome assembly GCA_028453745.1 of Agapostemon virescens. NCBI lineage: Eukaryota > Metazoa > Arthropoda > Insecta > Hymenoptera > Halictidae > Agapostemon > Agapostemon virescens. The sequence continues at coordinate 7,951,771 of CM052091.1, read as the reverse complement.
TAATCGTTATTAAAATAAAATAATGTCAATGTTCATTCTTGTCTGTATATATAGTTTCATGTTTCTTTTTCTGTTATTTATCGTAATAATTTGAGATCTGTTGTAAATAAAGATCTAGCGTTCATTACACCGAATTTCAAGGTTTTTACTTAACTTTTAATCAAAAGACAAGACTTAATTTCACCTTGAATTAAAGAAGAACAGGTTCGGTATAGTTCTACGAGTTTATTCCTAAACCTCTACTGTTTCCGTTGTCAATTAGTGATTTGACGCGTCATTTTTCAGTTTTTAAAGAAAAACGAAGACCAATCGGAGCGCGGATACAGCGGACGTCTTTCGACGTGGTTAAAATTAACCCTTTGCACTCCAAGCAATTTTAATTCCAAAATCGAGATATTGTTTTTACCTCGAATAGTTGAATTGTACATGGTTCATTTACTTTCGTGCATATAAAATTTATTACTATTATTCGTACATACAACATTTCAATTGTTACCGATTTCTTAATTGCAAACGCAATGATGTAAATGTTATTGTGAATAATAGTGTGGCGATTTTTAGTGCCCCCTGAGAAGAGCCATTGGAGTGCTAAGGGTTAATCTTAAAAAGAAAAATATCTTAAAATAATCCCGGGACTCGTTCCTTGCAAGGAACTGAACCATTTTTGGGACATCTTGCGCTACAAGAAGGCAAGTAATAATGCCAAGTGCTTCGCAAACAAATGACAACTCAACCAAGAATATTTCCTCATTCTCAAAGTAACAATGTATCCTTACAGATTTTTAACAATTCTTCTACGATAGAGATGATCAAATTAATTTCCTACACTTTGTTCATTTAAAATCGTAGCACAGAATACGATATACAAAGAATTCACGACCGTAGCCTGCTAAATTGTTGGAATAGTTCGTAAAAGAGGTACGTTGCGTCGAATGAAACGTACGGACAAGAAAGCTGGACAGCGAAACGGATGCTGGAAGTGAATGGGTTAAAAGGCAAACTATGAATAAGTTTGCAAGGACTGAATGGAAGAAGTTTGCATTATAAATTGCCGATCTTACTGCGCGTTACGTCCTCGTGAACGGCACGCACGCGGATAGCTCCGCCATCGGCTTATTAGCAGGTCGAATAACATAAATGTTTCGCGTAGCCGATATAAATGAAATAGCTCGTAAAAGATTCCTCGGAACGAGTAGGTTCAGCAGACTGTTAGCGGTATCTATCTCAAGGATTGCCGGATCGTACCGATCAGAGTATCTGCCGCAATTCGATTCCGATCGACCTGAAAATTGACATAAACTCTGTCTACGCGTCTTGGTATGTATAACAAAAATTACAAAAGAATCGGTGATCCAAAGTGTTGGAATTTATTTCATAAATTTACAATAAAATGAATCTATTGTTTCTTTAACACTTTAACTGCCAAACCAACAACCTCGAAAATCCTACAAAATCAAAGTAATTTTGATTTGACACAAAGTAACCCTTTAACCTTCTTCTATTCTCCAGACCTAAACTAGATTTAGTGCAACGAATATATTAATGTAGAATGTTTATTTTTAAACATGGCCAAACAATTTTGTCACCCATATATGGGTATCATGGCAGTCAAAGTGTGAAAAGGAAGGATCGATTAAACCGGCTGTTGACCTATACATTGTATGTTGTCCCCGGCATGGGACCCTCGATCCTCAATTGTTTATATTCGACTGTTCCTCCTCAGTATCGAACTCTTGTGTCTGTTAGTAGTAACGTTTCTTTCAAAGAGTAAAGACGTGTCTCACTGTTTCTAGAGAAGTTATTAAAATATATAAATTTTACTTTATATTTAACAGCATAGTGAGTTTTATTATATACCCATATTTCAATATAAAAATTTTTTTGTACGTCCCTTCAATATTAGCCAATCTTTGAAGGCTATCGACATGGTTCAAACGGTGAAATCTTCAAAATACCAGAATCAGAATCTCGACGGCTTCCGGTTATTTAAAGTTGCGCACGTCCGTCGAGAGAAATCGTGAGATTCTACGATCGGGAGAAATGTCCGTCAAACAGCGTGGCATAATTCTCTGTCGATTAAAGCGGTTGGAATTAGAGAAATTGTATGTTAGAATGGAAGATTTAGCGTGACGGCGGAGCAACGTCGGGTGCAGAGTTGGTCCGTCTAGCTTGGACGAGGGCCCCATGGTCCAATCTCGAAGGTATCTTTCGACCGTCGACAGAGAAGCGCTTCCATTACGCTGGGCGGTGGTCCCTCGTTATATCCGGGACAGGCAAGTCCGTGGCTACTCATCTGATAGTCCGAGGATTTATGGCGGCCCTGATGGTTCATTTAGCGCTGACACGACTGGACAGGGGCGGGTCGAGACGCTTTCGCGTACGTGTGTGCGTGCGTTAACGCGACAATACGGAAATATCTTGTTAAAAACGGGCCGGAGTGGCGCTATAGATTGGCTGATTTAGCTGCATACGCATCGTGCGTCAAGTGCATCAATTGAGAAATAAGCCTAAACTGCGTCACGAAAAACCTTTATTAAATGGTTGCCGGTCGCTTGCTAATCGGGCCCGGGGAACACACGAGTTTTCAACTAACGCCTGACCATGGTCGCTCGGCTGCAGCGAAGAATCCTATGACGGATCGGTGAAGATCGAGGACTCCAACGTCATCTTAGCGTCATAGGATTTCAAACTATTGGGTTGTTCGGAAAATAATTTCGTTTTTTCCCAACAGAGGATTTAATTGTATTTTTTTTGCACCCAACTTCACACTTAAGCCGCATAATCATTATATGTTTCGAGAGATGATATAGCAAGGCTTGTGTGTGAAAAAGTCCAATTGATTCTGCGCAGTAGTTTTTGGTTGGTGCCCTTTTAAATATGAAGAGCAATAAGCAACATTTTCGTCATATTTACTTTTTTACTACAGAAAAGGTAAAAATGCTGTTCAAGCCAGAAAGAAATTAACCGATGTGTTGACAGTACGCTAGTGCCAGAACTGGTTTGCAAAATTTCGATCCGGCAATTTTGATGTCGAAGATGCACCACGTTTTGGAAGGCCGGTTGAAGCTGATAAAGACACGATAAAGGCATTAGTTGATGCAAACCGGCGAATAACAACACGTGAGATCGGTGAGAGGTTAAATTTATCAAATTCAACTGTTTATGACCATTTGAAAGGCCTAGGTTTAACCTCGAAGCTCGATATATGGGTTCCCCATGTTCTCACGGAGAGAAATTTGTGTCGTCGCGTTGACGTCTGTGATTCGCTTCTCAAACGTCACGAAAATGATCCATTTTTGAAGCGCATCATTACTGGGGACGAAAAATGGGTTGTATATAACAATGTCAAACGCAAGAGATCATGGAGCAAAGGATGAACCGGCTCAAAGCATTTCCAAAGCCAATATCCATCAAAAAAAGGTGATGCTGTCTGTTTGGTGGGATTTTAAAGGAATCGTTTTTTTTTAGCTTTTACCTGATAACACAACAATTAATTCGGAAGTCTACTGTCGTCAGCTGGACAAACTGAATGATGCACTTCAACAGAAAAGGTCAGAATTAATCAACAGAAAAGGTGTAGTGTTCCACCAAGATAATGGAAGACCTCATACAAGTTTGGTCTCTCGCTAAAAGCTTTTACAGCTTGAATGGGATACAATGCCGCACTCACCACATTCTCCAGATCTGGCACCTTCGGATTATTATTTGTTTCGGTCACTGAAAAATTTTTTAGACGGTAAAACCTTCGCTTCAAATGAGGAGGTCAAAAACCACCTCGATCAGTTTTTTGCCAGCAAAGACCAAAAATTTTATGAGCGTGGAATCATGCTACTACCAGAAAGATGGCAAAAGGTATTGGACCAGAATGGCCAATATATAATTTAATCAAATATTTGTTCATTATACGAAAATTGTCTTTCATTTTCACAAAAAAAAAACGAAATTACTTTCCGAACAACCCAATATTTTGTTCCAGCATTAATTCGAAAATCGATACAGTTTTTTTGTTCTAGAATAATTCCTTTATACGTGGTTAATTTCCTTTCCTGCATAGCAAATTTGTTACTACCGATCGTACGCGCAGCACTTCAATTTTTACTAACTTCTTATGATACGAATATTGTAATGTAAGAATTATTTTGAATAATAGTCTGACAAATTTTAGTGTCGCCTCAGAAGAGCCATTGGAGTGCTAAGGGTTAACAATGTATTTTCTAACTTCTTGTTTTCCGGCAGGCTACTTTTTTCGAGTGTCCATTCAACGCTGAACTACTAGGGTCAATCAAATTGGCCACTCTCAGATTATTTATTTTACGGTTTTCAAAATTTTGCAGACTCCGTCGCAGGGCTGGTTGAATAATGGTAGAAGATGATTCAATTAGGTAGTAGGCTTAGCAAGGTAAAAAAGGTTAAATTAGTATATGTTATTGGATAATAGTTAGCATTAAGAAAAAGGACACAGTATGGGATATGGAAGGATGAACGAAATAAGGTGAAAATGTAAACCAAGCTCCATTTCTTGGCCGCGAGGTTGCAATTAAATAAACACACATGTACTAAATCTTTTTATTTTTACATCCAACTCTGCTTGACAGGATTGCACGTATTTTGATAGAAGTGCGGTCGTTTGACAGCGTCGACGCTCCACTTCGTCTGGCGTTGTGCTGTTAAATAGCCGACAACCATAACTCCAATGTCACCTACCTTGCTACTTAAACATCTATTTCATATTCGCTTTTTTAGATTTGTTGAACGTTCTCGTCGATAAATAGTAAACTCGCTAGGAATTTTTCAGGCGACTGTAAATTTATTAACATCTCAGTTAGTCGAAGAACGTCGTCCATAAAAGTTAGGGAATAATGGAAGAATCATATGGATCGTGTAGATTCTCGAAAAACTAAAAAGTCACGATCCGAATATCTCGTAGCACGACTGCCTTGGAAATGTTCTTTCCGTCGAATCGTGCAAGCAGATAAATAACGTCGTTAGCGAATACACCTAATCCCTGCGCGCAGCAAATACAAAATGCCTTGCCGCGTCCGACAACTTGTTAACCTCGAAGCACAGCTAATCATGTTCTAATGGATAGCAATAACTTAATAGCGAGTCGATTCTATTTCGTACAAGTTTATCGAGTAAATTGAGTTTTACATTGCTTCATTCAGCCGCGTTTCTCTACAATATTACGCTAATCAATAACCGCGCGTTGGCAAACGCACGGACACCGTAGGGGGACGCATAGCAAGAAGCATTTTGAAAATAATTAAATTCCGAATTCACGTTTGACCGGGCTCGCATCACTGACTGCGCTAATGGCTCGATCTATGATTGAACAAACAAAAAGAAAAAAATTCATTTTTACAGATATCGAAACGCAGTTTTCGAAATCGACGTGTAACGAGTGAAGTAACGTTGCGTGATCATGCTCGCGGCTAATTGAATGAGATATGCACAAGAACTTGGCAGGTCGAGCGTCGTGAACGAGTTCATGATTGAATTTGACGAGAAGCCGTATAAACCGCGTCGCGCGCAGTCGGTGGCCACTAACGACCAATAAAGCATAGCCTATACTTCGTGCACAATACAGCCAAGATTTTTATGCTCGTTTCAATATGCAAGATTGAGTCATCGGGCTAGCGCGGAGCGATTTTAACAGTCCGTTGAAAATTTATGGCGCATTTGAAAATTATAAATTTAGCTCGCACGTCTTCGGTTCGTAACCGATCGCATTCTGTCGATTTTAACGGCCCCTTCTTTGTCCAAGATTTGCAACATACGTTTTCAGACCGAGGAATCTCGTTTCCCGCGGTAAGACTAGGAGTTCCTCTGCGTCGCATCCGAAAAACTCGATCGTTTCTGAGACGAAAGGCGTAACCGTGTACCGTAAGGCGAGTAATCGCGTTGCGAAATTTGAGATTGCATCCCGTCGCTGTTAAATAACGATTCCTCGTCCCGAAAATTGTTTGGCAACCTTGGACCGAGGCACGGGACGCGAGGATATCCTTTCGAAACAAGGAAACCAGAAATCCATCTTGTAAATCGCATGAAAACGACGCTACTCATGTGCAACCTTGATATTCTCTGTCGTGCACCGAGTAACTGGTTAAGGTAAAGCTAATAATCGCATACACGACGACTCGTGTGTACCTTTCTACAGCCGCCGTGCCAGTGAACTGATTTCCAAGAGCTGCATCATTGTGCAACTGAATTCGTTCGGTGGAACCTTGGCTACCGTAAAACACGCCTCGCCTTACGCCGTGTTTACACTTGGCCGAACAGTCGACGAATCGACCAATCCGCGACTGCGAATCAAAATTACGGCAATATTTTTTCTCGAGAACCGACGTCGTACAAAAATATTCATTCTGGCGCAACAGCGACGAAGCGCGATACGTGTTCTTCATTTTTGTTCACCAGAATTTCTTTTCTATCGCGTTTGCTCTTTAACACATTGACTGCCATGTCACCCATATATGGGTGACAGAATTATTTGTACGGTTTCTAAATAAATTTTTACCTTAATATATCCATTTGTACCAAAGTTGACGATTATACAGAACGTGCAAGAATGCAGGGGGGGCACTTCACGGCCTACATTTTATTTCTTCAATTCTTATTTCATTTGATATCTAATTTCGATTTTATAGAAATATTGTGGCTGCTAGTTTGGCAGTAAAAGTGTTAACTCGTTTAATGCCGAACTACTATTATTCGACTTTTCGCACAGGACATTTAACGTGTAAGTAAAAATTTATATATCATTACTTTATTTGCTTTTATTGGATATTTTGTAGATTTTCTCCGTGCAAGATTGAATCAACGCAGTACGAATCTGCGGAGAAACGATGATACGTTCTTAGAAGTTCGAAGGCAGTCCCGATTACCTTTGTTGCAACTTGTCCAACGACATTTGGCCAACAGCTCCTTAGCATTCATTCTCTGTGATCGAGACGAAAAGTAAAGAGGTTTTCTTCATCCAGTTTAAAGTAAAGCATTTATTAGAAATAAGGTGGTGCAGTTATTTTTATTTAAAATCCATACGCGTAAGCTTTTATGAACAGAAGTGCAAACATCGTAAGCCGTTGTTACTGCAAAGTTTCAAATTATAATGAAATTGTATAAACTGGTAAATTTTTTTTTAATTTGCACATACATATAGATTTGTAATTGTTGGTTTTTCGTAGCATACATTTTTTTATATTTCAGAAAAATATTCGGCCCATAGAGAGTTACGTAATTAATGGTAGTATGAACCCTTTGCACTCGCAGCTGTTTTAACTTGAAAGCCAAGGCATTTCTTATGATCTAGAATATTTGCAGTTCTATATTATTTATTTTCTCTTATGCAGTCGAAGTTGGTTTACTGTTACACGTCCTTGTAACAATTAAATTTTTATCAATCTCTTAGATACGAACATAGTGATGTAGAACTTGTTTCAAATAATAGTGTGGCAATTTTTACTGATGCCTCAGAGTCACCATTCGAGTACGAAGGACTAATTCCTAATTCGAGATATTATTTGTCCTAGAATAATTCCATTGTACGTTGCTCATTCCTATTAGTGCATATCAAATTTGTTATTCACTTTCTACTAACTTAGGTTTGTAATTGTTGGTTTTTCGTTGCACAAATATTGTTTATATTTCAGAAAAAGATTTGTCCCATAGAGTGTTAAAAATCGCCTCGAACGTAAAGGCGACATCGCGTTGGATTCGTCGGTGGAAGAAAAATGGGTTGAATAGTGCGGAAAGGTTACAGAATTAATGGAAGATCGTGAACTCTGTGAGAAGCAGTTCTCTGTAGATCATTAACTAAGCGGAGCTGAGTCCGCGTTGGTTCTCGTCGTAAAACGAGCCGAACCTGTTCGAGAGCGTAGAATATTTTCTTCGCTCCGCGGTTTTCCGTTCTTTCTGTTAAACGTTCTTTCTTTCGCGGAGGCGATCGTTGCGCAATGGCTCCGGGGCGAAAGAGGAGACGGCGCGCCGAAAGTTCAACGGCGTTATAAAACGCGCGACGAGACGCGCACGAGTTGCGAATCCGTGTGCAGCAACGATGCAGTTCCGCGAGTGCAATTCCTCCGGGGCCTCTGTGTCGGGCCACACGAAATAAATATAAGCCGGCTCGCATCGGAGAACGGCGGCGAACGCGCGGCCCGATAGAAAAATTGCGAACGCTCGCGAGCTCCCTTTCGTCGTTCGCCTAAGCGGGAACTGCGAAATGCGTAAAGAACATTTTATGGCGGTGAGTTTCTTGCATGTGCGTATGTATGCAACTCCCGCTACGCCGCCGGTCGTGGGAAACGCGACACGGGCTCGCTCCTAAACCTGAAAAGCTGTTTCGTGCTCCTGTAGACGGAGGACGTATTGCTGGCTAGCGATCGACCAACGGACGCTGTAAAGAGAGAAAGAGAGAGAGAGAGAGTGAAAAAAAACGGGACCCTTCGATAGCCGAGCGCAATAAATTACTCATTTGCTTGTCGTCAAACACGGCCGGACGTCATCGAAACGTCACGGGGCCCGCGGTCCTGTATGAAGAAATCGGCGCGGCCGTCTCGACGAGTTCCTTTTCGATGTTCCCAGGTCGGGGCTGCTGAGAAGAACGATTCTTGATCTAGTTCTGGCTATCGCGGTGTTCTTTCCTAATATAATCCGTTTATACCCCTAGATAACAGTCTGAACGCTTACGATTTTTTTGAGGGGGTATTCTTAGTCCCATCGCAGAGGATATGTCTGTTGACAGTATCGATTTAACCATTTGCGCTTCGAGCAATTTTAATTCCACCGAGACATCCGTTGACCTAGAATAGTTTAGTTAACTTGGAATAGTATAAAGTTAACACACCAAAACTTAACAGTAAACCTACCGTGCAGTAAACTTGGCTAATGCATATTCTCCTATAAAAGTGACAAGAATTCATTTGTTTAGATTTTGTGCAATTTTTATTACAACGTTTGTTGGAATAGAAAAATCCATCGAATCGATTTCTGCGAAGACAACTTTATAAGGTCAGTAATTGTAAAATAGCAAATCTGGAAAGGGTCATTTGTCCGCATATGGTAGGTTCAATGTTAAATGCGTTGCGTTTCAATCTTCCGTCAAAATCGACACGAACTTTCCGGACAACTCAATAAAATTACAATTCAAGAGTGCCCGCGCGTTTCAGCTCCGCTTTCGCCATTTTGCTAGTATCGCAGCAGTCGCGGTGTAAATAAAGTTTTCAACGCATCGTTTAGTTTATCGCGCGCCGATCGGTCATTAGTTTTGAAAGACTAATCCTCGGCCACGCAAGTGGACCGTCCGTTCTCATAGGCAGGTTAAACTTTGTTGCCACGTTCTTGCAACACTATTCGCTCGTAGCACGTCGTCAAATGATCAGCTCCCTCGTAAAGATTGCGAGATATGATATGTGTTATGGGCATAGCGAGGAGTTTCTGCGATGCAGTTTCGTAGAAATGCAACGGCCTTATGTCCACCGGCGTGGACCAGGATCTTTTGTTTCGCAAAGTCGTCTCGTTATGCGCGAGTTGCGGGTCCGGTCCCGTTCTATCAACTGTGCAAACTCCGTGGCGACGTTTACACACGGATATGTTTCAATTTTCAACGATCCCCTCGCTACGGGACTCGCTAATCGAATTTATCGAAAACGAAAGATCTATGCGATCTCTTCGCCGAATCGCGTTTCACGATCTGTCGAGTTTAAACAATTTTTTAATCTTCACTTTCTACTGAAGAAACGACCTGGGCTGATTTGTTGTTGTCAATGTACCAGAGACGGAGTGCTCCGATTCACAATTGATTGTCTATGTCATATTTCTTCGCAGGATCAATAGACCACGGATTTTCCTCATTGGCGACAAAAATTAATGGACCGACTGTAAAATCGGAAAAAAATATTAGAAGGGTTTAAAAACATCGTCGCGTTATTCCAATCTGATTTCAATTATTAAGAAAATATATTTCATCGTCTTCATCGTCTTCATCGTCTTCATCGTCTTCATCGTCAGTTCAAATCGGGACGTTGTTATTGTCACGGGAATGGACCGAACAACGACACGCTTCTGTTGGTAAATATTTATGTACATTTGCCTAGGCTATGGGGTGTGGTGGGCAATTAGGGTCCAATGACGTGGTGTTGTTTTGAATGCGGTAGTTCGGTGTGTGTCACGGTGTAACCGAGGTATGATTCGAGATGTCTGTTGGATATGTCATAGTGCCAAAAACGATGTTGGTTCGATGCGTTACACCATCTAAGTTACACTACTAACTTACACTACAGCTTCACGACGTCGCTCGGGTTCCGACCGTTCACGCATTTCCCCCTCGATCGCGTCCAGATCGATTGCGACGTCCAACGATAGATTAAAACTATCGCGCAATCATTTTGTCCGGTAGCGTACATCGGAAATCCCGTGTATCGGCAATCAGCATTTATGGCGTCGGGCAATCGGGAAATAGGCGCGAGAACGTGCGCTGCCGCGCTGATGCATTTTCATAATAAGTGTAACTACTTTAACGGCGGCTGCTCGCGATCGTAACGAAGTACTTATCGGCGACGGCTCTATAAAATTCGCGTGGAGCCGCGCGCCGGGCCAGGGATAATTAAATTAGTGTCTTATTTCAGCCGGCCTCGACGGGAGGGGCCTCGTAACAGCTTCCTTCTCGACGGACACGGAATATCCATTTGCGAAAGGGAACCGAATATTCGAGTGCCACCGCGGCCGTATTCTTTTCTCCCTGTTACCGGCGCGTCTGGAACCCGTTAAATTCAATCTATTAATCGTAACGAGCGTCCCGCTTCTTTTTACGAGCCGCGCGGACGTTTTCGTAATTCGCTTTCTAATGCCCGGCTAAAATTATATCGTCACTTTTACCGTTGGCGCGGTATCCCGGTGCATATCCCTTATACGCGCGAGCGCGCAATCAAATGGGCTCGCCGCGAGGCAACGCTCATGATTTATAACCGTCGCCGCTGCCGCCGCCGCAGATGCCGCCGCCGCCGCCGCCGCGCCGCGCCGCACCGCACAAAAAGATGCTCGGTTTCGTTCGCGCATCGGCGGAACCGATGCTAGAACCAGATAGAAACCGTGGAACACATTGTACTTAAACGCCGACCGATTTTTTGCCCAAAGCTCCGCTGATCGCAGCCGCTCGATAAAGTTTCCGCGAGCGCGAAACGCTCGAGCTTCGCCGCCGCGCCGCGCCGCGTGAGAAATGATACTTTTACGCGTAGCTCTCCGCGTCACTTAAGAGGATGTCATGCCGTTACAGGCAGCGTTTCGAAACAACGACGCCAGAACGATAAACGGACCTGACGTTTCTAAATCGTATCGCCCGTACAAATATATCTACAGCTCGCACCCGGTAATGATGACAAATATGTATCCACGCGAACCAGTGGTCGCAATTAATAACGACCGCGGACACACCGGCCCGTTCGTTACGTTTCCACTATACCTAAATCGTATATTTCAACGGAACGAAATGGCGCCGGGGCTGCGCGCCCTTGTGTATCGTTATTCGCGTTCGTTTTCCGCTTTGTCATATAAGCGAAGCCCTCGATATCGGTGATAAATCGCGGACCTTTGCGCGATTTTCTCATTGGTCGCTCTTGAATAACATGGCATTGCAATTTCATGATTTTTCAAAATTCTTTTCTAACGGTGCCGAGAAGAATTAGGTGTCTTTACCGTAGAATTAATGGCGCTCGAGTTGCCTGCCCTTGCGTATCGTTATTCGCGTTCATTTTCCGGCTTGTCATAAGCGAAAACATTCACATCGGTAATAAATTGTGAACCTTTGTGCAAGTTTCTGATTGCTTGCTCTTGAATAACATGGCATTGCGATTCTGTCATTTTTTAAGATTCTCTTGTAACGGTGCTGAGAAGAATTAGATGCCTTTACCGTAGAATTAATGGCGCTGCAGTTTCGTGCCCTTGGGTATCGTTATTCGCTTTGTCATAAGCAAGAACATTGACATCGGTAATAAATTGTGAACCTTTGCCTGATTTCTGATTGGTTGCTCTTGAATAATATGGCATTGCAATTTCGTGATTTTTTAAGATTCTTTTGTAACGGTGCTGAGAAGAAATAGGCATCTTTCCGTAGAATTAACACTTTGACTGCCAAACTAGCAGCCACAAAATTTCTAAAAAATCGTAATGAGATATTGACTGAAATAAAAATGGGAAAAATAAAATGTATGCCGTAAAGTGCTCGCCCTACCTTCTTGCACTTTCTGTATAACCATCAACTTCGGTACAAATGAATATATTAACGTAAAAATTTAATTAGAAACCGTACAAATAATTCCGTCACCCACATATGGATGACATGGCAGTCAAAGTGTTAATGGCGCTGGAGTTGCATGTCCTTGCGTATAGTTATTCGACAATAAATCGCGAAACTTTGCACGATTTTCTTATTGGTTGCTCTTGAATAATATGGCATTGCAATCTCATGATTTTTTAAGATTCTTTTGTAACGGTGCTAAGAAGAATTAGGCATTTTTCTGTGTATTGAAATGGCGCCCGACCTGTGTTCCTTCGAATATAGGTATTCGGAGTATTTGGCAGTAATAAGTTGTGAACATTAATAAATAGTTCCTACTACCAACTATTCGCATGGCGTTCAATATGTAAATGATCTCAAAGAAGCATTTACAAAAATGAATAAAATAAAATTGTTGAGAATTCGAATTAATGTCACGAAATTATCGAAAGCGTTTACCCAACGACGATTAATAGTTAGTTACATCTAAAACAAACCATATTTTTCTTCCAACTTGAACGGATGATGGAATCGAAACCAAAGGGGTCCTTATTCAGATAAACTTTCAGAAAATCATTTTTCATAATAACTCCCTTGCAACTTAAAGATCGCCCCATGGTTGACACGGTGAAATATCTTTATCCGCGTCATCGCGGTTTACAAACATTTATGCGAATTGATTAGAGTAATCTCCAACACCGACTCGCCTATCGCGGCGAGTGGTGAAAAAAGTCGATCAATTACGCTCGAGCGGTATGAATTATCAATTTATCGGCGTGCAGTACGTGCTCCGGCGTCAAGAATCATTTCTGCGGAATCAGTGTCGCTAATTGCAGTTGTGCGAACGATCGCGACTCCGTAGCCAATAACTCTTCTCGTTCTTTCGATTCGTCGGGCCGGGGTCGGTCCAATTACCGTCGGCAGAGGTAATCAGCGTCCCCTAGGATCCCGCCACCCATCGATACCCTATAATTTCTATTTCTAAATTTAATTGCCGACACGTCCGATCCTGGTATACAAGCGGGCGAGATACGCAGCCGATACATTTCACTCACGATCTCCGAGCATTCTAAACCCGCAACGGGCCGCGAGAGCTTCTCTTCCTCTTGTGTTCCTTCCTCCCCCAACCCCTTCTCGTTCTCGCAATGTGTTCCCTCCGTTGCACGCCAATTTGTAACCGTTTTGTTGATAGCTCCCGGACGGTTAATAGAAATACTGGTCCAACGTTAGTAAGTTATGCCGTCATTAGCGTCGGCGGGATATATACGCGAGCGATTCTGGTGAAAATCGCGTGTTGCGAGCAGGAGCGCATTAAACCACGTTCGTGCCTTCGAACTGGGCCCCTGGCCGCGCGCGATGGGAATGTCACGTGGCCGTCAACCGGGCCCCCGAGGAAAATGGACGACGTGGGCATACACCCGGCGTTCGTAAATTCAATTATGGAGTCCCGATCCCATTAGAACGCCGGCCACCGGTAAAAACGAATCCGCGGCACCGCGATTCAGAGATGCGTGCCGCAACCACTGCTCGATTAACCAATAAGCGAGGCGAGCACGTGCTTAGGCTGTTAAGGGAAGGGGAACGTTGTACAAGTTTTCGGAATTTAGTATTTTTTACGTAGACCACGGATTTTGCAAAATGTATGTTCACTGTCTCGACTCTCCAGAACTGGAGCAAAATAGAAATTGATTTTCTTTCTTAGCCCTTTGCATTGGGAGCTACAGTGAGTAACTTTAATATTCGGACACTGAAATTTTCACTTTGTCGCATTGTAATTTTGTTACGATGCAGGAAAAAAAATTAATTCTAAATTACGTTTCTACATAATGTCTAGTTAATAAAAGTATAAATTTTATTTATATAATTACTAGCGTTTATTAAATGTTCTATTTTAAACAAAACAATGTCTGGTTTTAACGTTACAATAATATTCGGACACTTTTAAAGACTGATAGTTTTTGTACTAATTTTTACAAAAGTAATTCAATATCGTGTAGGATATCCTTCTTGACGAATGACCTCTTTTAACAGTTCAGACATATTGCAAATTATTTTTTTCAAATATTCTGCACTGATATTATTCCATTCCTCTTTCAGTCGTTCTTTTAACATTTCTTTAGATGTTATTGCAGTTGTTCTAATTCGTCGGTCTAGTTCATCCCATAAATTCTCTATAGGATTCAGATCTGGGGACTGAGGTGGCGGTTGTAATAATTTTGGACAATTATACAGCAAATACTCCTGTACGATACGTGCTTTATGCTTGAGGTCATTATCTTGATAATACTTAAATGTATTCTGAATCTCCATTTTTATTGCACTTTTACGTAAATTATTTTTTTAAATGTTCAGGTATACATTTTCGTCCATTATGTTATCAATAAAAATTAATTCACCCATTCCAAATGTTGAGATACATCCCCAAACAAGTACATTTCCACCTCCGTGTTTTATAGTCAGCTTCGTATTTTTAATTTTTAATTCTTCATTTTTCTTTCGCCACGCCATTCTTCGCCCATCCGATCCAAAAATGTTGAATTTACTCTCATCACTAAAAATAACGTCATTCCACCACGTATCTTCTTTCAAAACAAATTCTCTCGCAAAATTTAATCTTTTCTTTCTATTAGTTTCATTCACATACGGTTTTTCATCCATTATAACCACATTCTTTTAATGCTCTGCGTATTGTTTGGGGGTGCACTTTTTTTCCAGTCTCTTCTAATAATTCGGCAGCTAATTTTGGTGCACTTAATGTAAGATCATTCTTTATTTTTCTTATAATTTTTCTTTTATCTCGCGTATCCAAAATTTTTGGTTGGCCTCTTTGCGGAATAGATTGTATTCGGTCTTTATACTTAAATCTTTTAATAATTCCTCACACTGTACTTTTACTAATTTTAAGCATTGCTGCAATTCTCCTTTACGGTTCACCTTTTGCATTGTGAAAACTGACAAGTTGGCTTTACCGACCGGCGAGTATTTCAGAATTTTTCAAGATTCATTGTCCATCACTGAAAACTTTTCAATGGATCTCTCAACGCTGATAGCAATTTTTATTGTAAATCAACATAACATCCCCAATAACGTTATCTAACATTTTGGTTACAAATTACAATGTAAAAGCAGTTTGTTAAGCTTCATTTTGTTACAGTGCAACTATTGAAAGTCCTAAAATAATAGTCTTCCGGTCGGTAAAGTGTTAATACGAAGTAATAACTCTTAGGAAAGAGAAAAAGAAAGGAGTCGGTTATTAACGATCTCGAGATGAATAGATCGAGCACAAAATGAAAAAGACGTTGGAAATTTTATTTAATTATTTTCGAAACTTGGAGACGACTGAAGGAGACCGGTTTCTATTTTGACGACGTCTTTTTCCTGTCGATTTCTTCGTTCGTTCTTCCACACAAATCTCGGAGCTAACGATTCGCTAAAAACGATTGAATCAACGCAGAAAAACATGAGCCTCGAGTCGAACCTCGTCCCGATCCGAAACAAACTATTACCATTTTTTTTTTTAATTTATTTTTCTTTTTCGAAACGTCGAAGGTAGTACCTATTTTCCCCGGCGTTATCATTTGTACGGTTCGATACAATGAAACAAGGGGGCAGCCTGTTTATCCGAACGGCAGTTACGTTTCTTGTTTCCCCGGTTAAATGCATCGTGTGCTCCAGTTTCTTCTATCGATAAATAGCATCAATCGGAAGACACGTGGCCGCGATGCGAGTGGCACGCCACGGCAAGTACGAGTTTCTTATCGGCGCTACCATAAGCGACTTTGTTACCGAGACGGTTTTTGCGAACGTTGCCCGAGAACTTGGCGCATGCGGCAAACGTTTACTTAATTCAAAGTGAGCCTTGTAAAACACACACACACACATACACACATACAATACTGATTACATACAGATCCCGCGAGGAATACGAATCCGCGTGTATTTGGTTTTCGCGAACCGTAGACCAGCGGACGTACGAGAAAAAGAGGAAAAGAGAGGCAAACAGAGTGAAAGAAAGAGAGAAAGAGAAGAGGAGTGGATAAGGGGAGGTGAAATGACGAGAATTAATTATATACCGTTGGACGATCCGATCGACACGCTTTCATTTACAAGTACGGCTGTCCAGGACGGCGAGGCATCAACATGAAAGGACGTCATGTCGCCGTTGATATCCACAATTGCACCGGCACCGGTTAGAGAGAGGGAGAGAGAATTCCGGCTAGAAGGACTGGAATCAACGGCGGTATTCCGGTTAAGTTATGGCCTCGGTTATAGCCGCCGTTCGGACTACAAATTCTCCTGAAGGTATACGGTAGGATTTGTACTTACCTAGTACGGAGACTACCTACAACTTAGTAGAATACCAGCGTGCAGAAATCTTGTTGCCAGACGGGACAAATACGCGGCTACGGCAGAGATATTGCGTCTCGGGGTGCTACACTCTGGAAAATAGCCTAATGATCGTATTGTGACTGGCCGGTTGTCACAAAACATCTCCGGGCGCTTACTCCCGGAGACTCGCGGCTTTATTTATCGTACCGCGACCGCTTAACTACCGTGTAACGGGTAAAACGTTAACGAGGATGCAGATGTATTTATATGGGAGTCGACCACGGGTCCCCTCCTCCGGTAATGTCCTCGGTAAAGGTTATGGCTTCGCGCCGGTCAATAATTTTTCCGATCGACGTTGATCGACTACGATCCGCCCGTCGATACGTGATTTTCATTCTAATCCGCCGTGCCCGGTATTTTTCGAACCCAGCTTTTTGCTTATCAATACCCGGAGCCGCGGTTATGGCTGTTTCCTCTGATCCTCGGCGAGTCCTGATAGGGCGCTGCTCTCGATACGTGGAGGCTTCGATGGGACCGAAAGAAAACGTACCGGGCATCGTTAAGCTGTTCGATGCGGAGGCAGTTAGGTCTGTTAGAATTGTCTTTATACCGTGCTCAACGGTCAAAGCCTATAGAAAATCACAGACCCTTCAGGAATATCGACAAAACTAGCTTCGAGACTGACACCATCTAGCTTGCCGATTTCATTAGGTCGGTGAACACGGCGAACGATACTAACCTCGTCGTAGCAGGTAGTTTCTCTGTATTGGATATTTTGTATATTCTTTCCGTGTAAGATTGAATGATTCCTCTGAGTCGTCATTCGAGTGCAAAAGGGTTAAGGTAGTACAAATAACGAAAACAATCTCGCGCCGTGGAAAAAGGTGTTGAAATAATCGAGATCTGTACAACGAGGAACATTTGAAATTATTTATTAAAGCGTACAGAAACGTGAGAAGATGGAGGAATGGGTTTGACGGGTTTAAAGAAATGGTCGGTCATCTTTTTTTTTACGATTTTAATGTCGTAACCCTGCCAAATACAATAATAATAGTAATAGTAGCAATTATAATAAGAATCATAATAATGATAATGATAATAGTATTATCTAAAATATGTAACCATCATTTCGATAATAAGATTATCGACAGGCGTGATGTTGTACCACACAGGACGAACGTGACGCACCGTGCCACGCGTCTCGACGAATATAATTTATTTAAACGACACAACCGGGACACGGATTTCGCCCTCCGCGATACAAGAAGAATTTTCACTTCCGCGGTATAGGTATTCGCGCGAAAGTACAAATATTAAATACGCGTTGAACCGTGCTGTCGCGAAACAATCGTTCTCATCTCTTTCATTCTTTTCTTTTTCGTCACTTTTGTCTTTGTTTTTTTTTTTGTTTGTTTGTTACTTTTTTTTCTTTATTTACTTTAGGACTTTCTCTCTCGCGCGGCGGGGAGCCGCGTTGTCCAAAAAACACGCAATCTCTCCCCGGCATCATCCGATAACGTTGTATAAATATATATAATTTGCCGTGCGTTACGTAAATCGTTAATAATAATTCGCTATTCTCACATTCTCCGCGATTCCCGTTCCGTTCGCACCCGCCGCGGCGCACGATTAATAATTACACGCTCCCGTTTCGTTTCTTCTCTTTCGACCGCAATAAATAAATTATCCAAATCAAGGACATCGATATATCGATATAACAGTAATAAGATTACAACCACATTTACAATATATATCTATATTTATCTATATATATATGTATGTATATATATAGAGATTTTTTGTTCATATATATATATAATATATATATATATATAATATATATTTTTTTTTTCTGTTTAATGCACTAAACGAACCTCCCCTTTGCCGAGGTGCCCGCGATTACGAATAGCGACACACCGTCCTCAAGCGACACGGTTAAAAGTAAATTAGAAAGTACAAACGTTTACTTGTATGCTTTTTTTTTTTCTTATCATCCTCGTTCTCCTCCAGTACAGTATAATGCCTTCGTTTATACAGTGAAATCGCGATGGATGCGTTTATCTTCAACGATCCTACGCTCGAAAGAAACCTACGCGACGTAATATACAGTTTTTTATTTTTTTACTCTTATAAAGTAATAGTTGGTGGCGCGCGACCATCGTTCCTTTCCTTCCCTGAACTTCGCCGACGCGCGTTCACGGTCTTGAACGTTCGCTCGAACACCGTGTCGATCGCTACCGTCGCGCATCGAATGAACGTGCGAACATTCGTGCGGAAATTTCGCGCGTTGTGTACATCGACAGGGTGTTCCGCACTGTTCTAGGAACCTAAAAGCAATGTTCTCTCTCTCTCTCTCTCTCTTTCTCTTTCTCTCTCTCTCTCTCTCTCCGTTCGGCTCGCGGAAAAACGGAGAACAAAAGGATGCGGAAAATTTACGGCGAGATTCAGAGAAGAGGACACGCCACGCGCCTCGCAGTGTCTAAAATCCGTGCGAGATCCGAGAGAGAATTACTGGCCCCCATTGATTATATTATTGCAAAAGAATTATACTACGTTGACCCGCCGATCCGATCGCCACCGTCGACGATCAACGGCGGGTAATTTTACATAACTATTTACAGAAGTTTTATTGCTCGCCTATCTGTTCATCTTACGCGCTAGTAGTTCCGTTTAGGTATCCTTACGAGAATTTCTGTAAACGAGCCAACAATCAACCTAATCGCGTCCCTGCGAGTCGGAAAGCTGTCGGACCATGTGAACCGGTTTAAAAGCCTTTTGTTCCTAAATATTCACCGCCTTGTTCTTACAGAGTGAAACCAGAATTCGCGAGCCGCAAGGAGGAATGATTGTTCTAATTATTTAGCATAATTTATGAGCAATTGTTCTCTAACCTCTCGTGCAACGTGTCACGCTTCTGGCAAAAGATTTGAAAACGGATTTTAACGAACCGGGATATTGTTCGGTTGTTTTAAGGGGAAATGTGAATAATGTTTTTGGAAATTGTTTATGCTTCGGAGAAATTGTGCATTTGCAACAAATTATAGAGTTTGTTTTTTAACACTTTAACTGCCAAACTAATAACCTTAAAAATCCCACAAAATCAAAGTAATATATTTGTTGAAGCAACAAGCGAAAATTTAAGATGTGCGACACAAAGCTATTTTTCAACCTTCTTCTGTTCTTCAGATCTCAACTAAATTTAGTGCATCGAACATATTAATGTACAAATTTGTTTGTAAACGTGGACAAACAATTCTGTCACCCATATATGGGTGACATGGCAGTCAAAGTGTTAAAGAAATCGGAAGATAGGAGAGTTCGAAGTTTCTTGTAGCAGTTACGAAGCGAGACGAAGCAGTAAAGGAGAGTTTACGTTCTTTCCTAACAAAATAGTTTTCAATTATTGATAGGTTTAATGCAAGGTTCATTATTGCGGAATAGTTAAGCGCGACACTTCTTTTAATAACTTCTTTGCAGGCTCTCGATTCTAGTAAATTGCTGTACCCCCACATGATGTGCGAATACTGATACACTTTCTACGATATTTCTTACGAAAGCGAATTAACGCGGATCTTGCGGATGTACAACGGAAATGCGAAAACATAAAATATGAAACGGTAAAATTGCACGAAGATGTTAACAATCTCATTACATCATCTGCAACATATCAAACTGGTTCAGAGAAGAATTCAGTTTCTATGTAGTTTCCGTTTTTAACAACTGCCGAAATGTTCATTTTGCGCAAAGGTCTGTAATTCGGTTGCAATCGTTTCATTCGCGCATTTATCTCGCTATTAATTAAACACGTGGTTATTTTAGCCAACAAGATTCCGGAAAAGAATATTTTTATCATGACGTAGACAATTTTCATTTTGCCCAAAGATCTGCAATTTGGTTGCAATCGTTTTTATCGTCTCATTCGTACATTTATGCACGAATACAAACGTATGGCTATTTTGACCAACAAGATTCCAGAAAAGAATATTTTTATTATGACGCAGACAAATCTGATTTTGCACAAAGGTCTGCAGTCCGGTTGCAATCGTTTTTATCGTTTCATTTGTACATTTATGCACGAATACAAA
>CM052091.1:7920457-7930677 GCA_028453745.1 Agapostemon virescens | reverse complement strand
ATGGTTATTTTGGCCAACAAGATTCTGGAAAAAAATTTTTTTTACTATGACACAGACAAATCTCTTTTTGAGCAAAGATCTGCAGTCCGGTTGCAATCGTTTCGATTTGATTCGTGCATTTATTTCGCTATTAATTAAATACATGGTTATTTTGGCCAACAAGATTCTGGAAAAAAATTTTTTTTACTATGACACAGACAAATCTCTTTTTGAGCAAAGGTCTGCAGTCCGGTTGCAATCGTTTCGATTTGATTCGTGCATTTATTTCGCTATTAATTAAATACATGGTTATTTTGGCCAACAAGATTCCGGAAAAGAATATTACTATGATGACGCAGACAAATTTCATTTTACACGAAGATCTGCAGTCCGGTTGCCATTAATTAATCACGTAGATTTTTGGCCAACAAGATTCTGGAAAAGAATATTTTTACTATGACGCAGACAAATCTGATTTTGCACAAAAGTCTACAGTCCGATTGCAATCGTTTCGATTTGACTTGTGCATTTATCTCGCTATTAATTAAACACGTGGTTTTTTGGCCAACAAGATTCCGCAATAGAACGTTACCATTCCGACCAGCAAGGTCACACGAAACATAATTTTCCTGCACACGATCCAACATCCTCCGTACACCAGGCTCGCGCTTATCATTCGCAGCCTTACTTTCCGTGCTCCTGCGTAATGAATCTTTAGGAGAACGATCTCCCCGTATTGTCCACTGTTGATGTATATCTACGCACGTCGAATTCAACGTACGAAAGCACCAAGAAAGATTGAGCACCGCGCATGATCGCAGATTAAAGACGCAATTTATTGCAGTTGCTTGATAAGGTATGCGTGTGAGTGACTGGACGCGATTATGTGTGCGCGCGTGTGTTATGTGTTTCTCTCCCTGTGTACATGTGTGTATGCGCACGTGTGTGTCTGCGTGTGTGTGTGAGTGCGAGAGCGATCGATCGGACGCGTGTACGCGTCGCGGATACATTTTACTGGCCCTTGAAACGAATAATGAAAAGCAATCGCGAAAATCTCTGCACACTCCGATATATACTCCTCTTCGAACCAAATCATCCTTCGTCGATTCGTCCTTAATGATCGTCCTGATGCTCTCTTAAACGATCAACGAAACAAGAATTTCAACAGATTCAGGTACTTCGAGAAACAACGTTCGAATTTCTGAGTTTGCAACCGAGAACATCGTCGGACATCATCGGAACGAATTTTAATCGATCGAAATTTTTCGAGATGCTTTTCGCGAAACAGATGGGGTGGGTCCGGGCCCATTCGTCGCTTCTCGTTGTAACGCGACGCGCTGGCGGTTTGGCGAGCGCGCGAACACGATCCCGAGTCGAAAAGCGAAGCCTCGAATAAGTCGGTTGTCGTTCGACGTCTTTTAAGGCACTTGAAATGCTAATTTCCGTGGGCGGGGTGGGGCGGGTTCATCGAAAATCATTCGCGTACAGTTGAAGCTCCGTTCGCCGTCCTCTCGCGGGTCCCCGTCGACACGAGCAACCGTACGTCGGGTTTTCCGCGATTCTGCCTGCCGTTCCTCTCGCGGTCTGGGAATGTCGATGCACTGGGGAATGTTCCGATCGTTCGAGCCTTGTCCGAGGAATCTCCGATTTTCTGGCCGGCGACGATCGATTTCGTGCGAGCACGTTGCTGCGATGGGCGCGCCATTGGAATGTTTGTTTGAAACGAAAACGATGAGGACGCGGCGGGTGCCGCGCGGCCCTTCCGGGACAGGGATCGAAATTCCACGACGATTAGGCGACGAGAGTCCTCGGGAAGGAAGAGAAATCGGGTAGAGGCTCTTTCGAGAAGAATGCCACCGCCTTCTGGCCATGGTTTCGCGCCCGTCGACAATTAAAGGAATCGGTCCCGAGGAGAGCAAGCAGCACAGCCGCGTGTAACACGACGTCGGCGTTCTTCGGGATGTGCACGACTCGGCACGAGCTCACCGGCAGAAAAAAATGATAATGATCAAAGAGGGTGTCGGCATGACGTCAGTATACATTTCTCATCGCTCGCGCCGCGCTCAGATTACTGACGGCTGCCCCTCCAATGAAATTCCCTACAGGAAAGGTACAACGGTATCAGTCATCAGGATCGTAGAATGGCATCCTGGGTGGCACCTCGTCCATTTTCGGATTGAGTTTCACAGTGACGATCATAAGGGGATTATTCATGCATCCCGGAGGCAGGCGCGGTCTCTCGTCGCGAGGACCAAATACGCCTGACGCGACGCGACGCGCCGCACCGGCTCGAGAACGCGAGAACTCGACGTTTCCGATCGTTGCACCGTCGTCGGGAGGACCGTCGACGGACAGTACGGTGAGGTGTGGCAAGCTGTGGATCCTTGCGATCGATCGTCGAAACGTGGATCGTGAAACTGTGGCGACGGGAGCGCCCGGAGATCGGTAGAAGCGACGAGGAATCGAAGCCGCTGGAACCTTGACGGACGTTCTTTGCAATTTGTTTTCGTTCGGATAACAGCGAATAAGGACGACAGGGGAACCGTGCTGTCTGGGTCTCTCTGTGCGTGTACGCGTATGTGTCTGTGTGCGTGTGTCTGTGTCTGTTTGTGAAGCATGCGTGCCTCTGTGTCTGTTCGTTTTCGAAACGGAATCCTCCGGGCGAGGACCCGAGAGCGGGTCGCGTTATAAAACGTGCACAAGCACGAAGATTCGCGTGACTTAAGGCACTAGCAGTATACTTAAGGCCTAACGCAGCGTTCCTCTTCCTCTTAATATTAAAAGGCACTATTCCCTATGAAAATACAACACGTAACAAATAGTCATTTATCAATCTTCGCAGTAATCTTACAAGGTAGAGGTGTCTCTTTAATGATATAAACTGGCTCTAGCATATACTGGCATCTTGTTCCGTCGCCTTTAGCTCTAGCATATACTGGCATCTCTTAAACTCCGCACGTCTCTAGCTCTAGCATATACTGGCATCTTGTTCCATCGCGTTTAACTATAGCTCCGACAAAAAAAAACACAAAAAAAAACGAAATATTAACGCGTTTTCTCCTCTTTTCCCCGGCTACCATTCTGTCTTCTTCTTTTTTTTTCTTTTTTCTCGTTTCTGTTTTCAGACCCTGCGCACCGCGTTCGAGCAGAAGACAAACGCGCAAGCTCGAAGGAAACGGATGCCGCGAAACCGATCGCTTCCTCAAGGTGTCTCGAAATTATTTACAAACGTTACACGAGCCGCGTGAAGCGCGCGGCCTTCTTCGCACCTTCGCCGAGGACGCGCGATACAACGTTCATCGTGCGAGAAATTCCATCGACAACGAACAATTTTCATCGTCGTTGCTACAAAATTTCCAGGATTTCACTGTTCTCCAGTACCAGCCGCGACCGGTTCGATCGACGATTCAAGGCCACCGGGAAGTTACCCGCGTCCTATTTGGCACAGTCTACTTCCTTCAAAGCAGAATTCGTGGCCTTGAACGACCGCTTTGCAATTCGTACTCCTCGGATTGATCCGACGAGCTCCGCGTCGCTTCGAATGATTTCCGCTAGATGAAAGAAAAGAGAGAAAGAAAGAGCGGGGAGGGAGGAAGAGAGAGAAAGAAAGAGAGAGAGAGCGAGAGAGTATCACATTGGTAAAGATTCGCTTAAGAGAAACAGCGTCGCAAGCTCGTCGCAACGATCCGAGTCTCGGCTGCGCGGAACGCGTGTCGCGCGGCCCTCGGGATCTCGTTTCGCTTCGAACGCGCGCACGACTTCGATATGTATCGATATTGTATCCCGTATCTTAAACTGTTACTTTCATCCTAGATAATTGAACAACCCACGGGACACGCGTGAACGGTGTCGAACCCTGATGCGACTTTCTGTGTATGTACAACGACGGAACCGCGGGGAACGCGCACGCCTAATCGACCGAACGCGTCGTCTCTTTCTCGTCGGCATTCCGCAACAAAGCTGGCGCGATTCGCTCTCCGATTCGCTGCGATCGTGTACCCTACGAGCTGCCGTTACCAAAAACAAAGCCTGCAGAAATGATTCTCCCCGGGAAAGGTTTGTCTCTACGATCATTCACCGACGCGGCTGGCTCTGTCCACGTTCGCGAACGCAATGTATCGATGATCGTTGGTCGTCGCACATTCGCACCTTCTACTTTGGCACCTTGCGTGGACAAACGAGCGAAGAATTTGCAGTTTTTCTATATAATTTCTGTCGCGCGCACGAAACAGAGAAAACCAAAGGACTCGGATAAGTGACGCCTAAGACCCCATCTCGTCGATGGTGTGTTACACATATTATCGTATAGTTGCATAATGCGTAATACTGGCTTTCAGAGCGTCGAATTCCCTTGTTTCGGTCGACAATGAGAACGTTGTTGTTGTTGTTGCTGTTGTAGTTGTAGTAGTAGTAGTAGTAGTTGTTGTTGTTGTTACTGTTGTTGTTGAATGATTGTCCGTCCCTAAACGCGAAATTCTTTTGTGCATTAACTCGAGAGCGTTCGCATATCCAACGCGTTAGAAAATGTTTTACGATCACGATTGTAGTTTATTTAACTGAGCATGCTAAGTCCCAAGCTCCGTCACCGGAGTTCGAATAATTTTCTTTACTTAATAAATCGTTTAATTACCTTAACGATAGTTTACTCCTCCTCCACTTCCACCCCCCTCCCCAGTTTACTGGCTCTATTCCTCGCGATAGACGATACATATGGTGCTCTAGACTAGTTGAGCTGGCCTTATTTAAATCGTACATTACAAAAAAAAAAGAAAAAAAAATAGAAAAAAAGAAAAAGAAAAAAGAAAACAAACTGGAAAATTGGCTAGAAATAGAAACAAGATGTGTGACGCGCTGTCGCGTGCGCCGGTTGCGCTGAACCTGCAGCAATCGATTTTTTTTCGCTTTCCTCCTTTGTTCTTTTCCCTTTCTTCCGAAGGACCGGTTCCTCCGACGAGAGATAAATAAATATTTTGCCGGGCAAAACGAATTTTCGTAGAAAGTACATAACAACGTTAAAATTTCTCTCTGTTCAACAGATACGAATTCGTGATAATAAGAAAGTTCCGATAGAAGAACGAAGGACGACGAAGAAAAGAAAACGCGCTTTTATCGATCGCTTTCTTTAATGAGACTGCTGACAGGTTCGCACGATCGTCCACCGATAATTACAGCGATATCGCCGTTCGCAACTTTTAAAGTCTAATGAACGATTTGTTTCCTTCTTCATTTTTTCTCTCCTAGTTTCCGCCTCCGACTCTCGTCGCACGATCGAGACGATTCCGATCGAGATGAGGCTGTTCAGGTCCCGAATATAAAAAAGAGAATCATTATCGTCGTCCGATCACGATCACGATTCCAGTCCCGATTCCCCGGAACAGCGGTCTTTTATTTTTTTTCTTCATTCACTTCTCCACCCCCGGTTTCTCCCCTGCTCTTCCCCGTTCTTTTCCTTCTTTTTTCATTCCCCCACCACATTCGCTCCTTCGACCGGCTAGAAGCTCCTCTTTATCAGTGCCTCTTCATGTGAAGCGACAAATGGTCGCTCCGCGAAAACGATCGCTGACAAAGATGGCACTTGAACGGCTTCTGACCCGTGTGCTTGCGATAGTGCCGCGTTAGTTCGTCGGAACGCGCGAATTTCCACGTGCAGCCCTCCCATGTGCATTGGTATGGTTTCTCGCCTGCAACAGAAAAACATTTCACATTGTTAACATGTGTCGAAAACGTTGGCGCGTTCGTTTACTATGCGCAAATTGCACGAAACAGTGAGCATTCGATCTTTGGTTTAACACTTTCACACTAGAACTACCGAACGATAAATCTAACGATATACATTGCTTCTATTAAAACGTCATATTGGGTTGTTCAGAAAGTAATTTCGTTTTTTTTTTGTGAAAATAAAAGACAATTTTCGTATAATGAATAAATATTTGATTAAATTATATATTGGCCATTCTGGTCCAATACCTTTTGCCATCTTTGTGGTAGTAGCATGATTTCACGCTCATGAAATTTTTGGTCTTTGCTGGTAAAAAACTGATCGAAGTGGTTTTTGATCTCCTCATTTGAAGTGAAGGTTTTACCGTCTAAAAAATTTTGCAGTGACCGGAACAAATAATAATCCGAAGGTACCAGATCTGGAGAATACGGTGGGTGTGGCATTGCATCCCATTCAAGCTGTAAAAGCTTTTGGCGAGTGACCAAACTTGTATGAGGTCTCGCATTATCTTGGTGGAACACTGCACCTTTTATGTTGATTAATTCTGGCCTTTTCTGTTGAAGTGCATCATTCAGTTTGTCCAGCTGATGATAGTAGACTTCCGAATTAATTGTTGTATTATCCGGTAAAAGCTCAAAAACAACGATTCCTTTAAAATCCCACCAAACAGACAGCATCACCTTTTTTTTTATGGATATTGGCTTTGGAAATGCTTTGAGCCGGTTCATCTTTTTTGCTCCATGATCTCTTGCGTTTGACATTGTTATATACAACTCATTTTTCGTCCCCAGTAATGATGCGCTTCAAAAATGGATCATTTTCGTGACGTTTGAGAAACGAATCACAGACGTCAACGCGATGACACAAATTTCTCTCCGTGAGAACATGGGGAACCATATATCCAGCTTCGAGGTTAAACCCAGGCCTTTCAAGTGGTCATAAACAGTTGAATTTGATAAATTTAACCTCTCACCGATCTCACGTGTTGTTATTCGCCGGTTTGCATCAACTAATGCCTTTATCGTGTCTTTATCAGCTTCAACCGGCCTTCCAAAATGTGGTGCATTTTCGACATCAAAATTGCCGGATCGAAATTTTGCAAACCAGTTCTGGCACTGGCGTACTGTCAACACATCTTCTCCATACACATCGGTTAATTTCTTTCTGGCTTGAACAGCATTTTTACCTTTTCTATAGCAAAAAAGTAAAATATGACGAAAATGCTGCTTATTGCTCTCCATATTTAAAAGAGCACCACCAAAAACTACTGCGTAGAATTAATTGGACTTTTTCACACACAACCCTTGCTATATCAGCTCTCAAAACATATAATGATTATGCGGCTTAAGTGTGAAGTTGGGTGCAAAAAAATACAATTAAATCCTCTGTCGGGAAAAAACGAAATTACTTTCCGAACAACCCAATACAATTTTTACTGTAAGATATACGTTATTAAAGAAGTACATCTGAAAATTTGTGATGAAAACATTTTTATAACTTGAATAATTGCGAAAGAAAAAACTGGGGACCAGTCAAAATGACTGGTTTGGTATTTCTAGTGTTTACTGTCCAAACCAACAGCCTAAAAAATTCCTTAAAATGTCTGACACATAGTTATCCTTCAATCTTCTTGTGGTCACCAGATATGAATTGAATTGAGTGCAACGAATATATTAGCGTACAAATTTATTTTTAAACATGGACCAATAATTCTGTCATCCATATATGGGTGACATGGCAGTCAAAGTGTTAAAACTTCACGGTTTCCTGCTCTAAGTACATCGACGATATTTCGTTCGATCACATTTTATTTCTTATCCTAGCAAGTTGTTTATAAAATCCGAGCAGTATTAAATGCGCGCTTACGCGCGAAGTAAGTATAGCCTTATGACTAAATCGATAACGAGACGTCTAAATTGATAATCGTTTAATTATCCGTCCGACGTTGGCACGCCATGTGATTTACCGCTGGATTTATATAATTTAAGTCAATCATATTTTATTACGCCTCTTTACCGATTTATTTATAAAATTTCAACAGGGTCGATAATGCAGTTACATACGATTTGAACATGCATATACGACTAGATCGATAAATGGAAGTCTAAATCGGTAATTATTTAATTGTGAATTAGAAGTTGGTTCACCATTTGCTTATCATATTGTTAAATTCAAATGTTTTAAACATTCGAGGTTCATAGTGCATCAATGCCATGTAACGAGATAATAAACGAAGCATTTCAGCATTTGATTTATAAAGTTTGAGAGTAACTCTCAAAGTTCTCGCATAACGCGAACACGTTATCGTCCGAGTGATCATCGAATGCAAGAATAAACGGTGATTGATAATGCGTAACAATAAATCTGGGAGGAATCGTTTTCACTTTCCGATAGAAAACACGCGGAGTTGTAATCGTGTAATTCCCGTGTAAGCGTAACAGGAAAATATTAAAAATGGTCCACGAGCGAAACATTAAACACGGAATAATCTTCGAATGCAAGCATGAAAGCCGATTAATAACGGGAAATAATAAATATGAAAGAATCGTTCTCACTTTCCGATAGAAAACACGCAGAGTTGTAATCGTGCAATTCCAGTGTAAGCGTAACAGGAAAATATTAAAAATGGTGCACCAGTGAAACATAAAACATGGAATGATTATCGAATGCCAGCATGAAAGCTATTTAATAATGGGAAATAATAAATATGGGAGGAATCATTCTCACTTTCCGATAGAAACCAAGCAGTGTTGTAATCGTGTAATTCCCGTGTAAGCGTAACAGGAAAATTTGAAAAACGGTGCACGAGCGAAACGTAAAACTTTTCGGTGGGTTTGTTTTAAATTTACGGCATTTCTGCGTACACGCTCACACGTCCGATATGGCTTTCATAATTTCTTCGGAGCGGATACTAATTTTCTTGTGCGATCGAAAATCTCCGTCGTTCGGCAATTTATAGAGGGCTGCACGGGGATGGTTTTATGCGTTTTCAAATTTACGATCAAAAGATCGTAATTGAAAAGCGACACCGGTCGTTTGCCAGCTTTATGCACCTGGCTGTTGGCCGCTGATGATCTTTTAAAGGCTTTAACCGCGAACAAAGTAACCGCGATTGGTTGTATCGAGCCGATCCCGTCGACCAATCAAGAGACTCGTAATTAATAACCGGGCAATTTCGAAATGTTTAAGCGTCCCTTAAATCATTGCTTATAATATTTCGTGGTTACAAAAGCATAATTAATTGGGGAGTTTAATAGGGCGCTCTTTAATTACGCGGCAGTTTATTAAACTTCAATTGTCAACCTCGTGGACTCTCTCCTTTTCTTTTCCGCGTCGGCTTTCATTCTCCGACCACAGTCCATGAACTTAATTCTTGTTTCTTGCATCCAGCTTTTCTTTTCATTCGCTATTCCGTTTTATTGTTTCCGCTTGATTGCTTTTACCATCGCCATTTCTACGAAAACAAAAATTTATTGCTTATTTGCTCCAGGTTTCCGTCGCGGTAATTTGCTTCGAAATAAACTAGCAAAGTACAAAAATTATTGTTTATTGTAAAAAGGTGGAAGCTCGCGTTTTCAGATTCATTAATTAACCCCTTGTCATACTACGATGAGTCAAACTCGTGTTGAAGATTTGAAACAAATTCTACCACAGTATAAATGTGCCCTTAATTATGAAAGTGGTCTAAGTCGTATATTTCTTGTTTCGAGATATTTAATGAATTGCATTTGATTAAATTAAAAAATATTTTTACATTACGCGACATTTTAATTTATAATTTTATTAGTCTTGATTAATGGAAAGTTATTATGCATATGAAACTTTGTGTGAATTTCATGCGAAAATGTTTTTAAAGTTTGAACAGACTTAGACCATTTTTAAAATTAACTGAATGTCCTATAAATGATTTAAAGCAATAAAGAACTATGAGTTTTATTTGAAACTATAACTTTAATGAAATAATTCATGAACATTTATTAATTATTTTTAAAAAGTAATCCATTTTTATCATTTCGAGTTTTTAAGATTCTTAAAATGTTCCTGAAAAACTGGAGGGATGTATGGTAGTAAACACATAATATCTTTATGTTTTTCTTCCCTTACTGGTCTAGTGGTGGTGTATAATGGAAGTAATTTAATATTTCCGTATATTTTTGGTCTTCCTCTTTTAGGTGAAAGATGCAAAACGTGGAATTTAGAATCATCTAAAGAAGTTTTATAGAACATTTTATAAGGTTCATTTTTCAAGAATCTTGTCCATTGAATTTGCAGCCAAGAGACAGATGCGCCCGCGGTATTTTTTACTCTTCTTGTTATTGACTATTCTAGTGATTTCGTTGAAATAAAATCCGGCTGCGACATTCGTGTTATCGAAAATGTATTTCTTCTTCTACACTTTTCTATCAATTCATAATAATGCTCAGGGTTGCATAATCAACCCAAAATCACGGTCATTCGGTAGAAAGGAATGACCTGTTACCAAAAATTTGTGGTCTACTGTTTCAATATTATTATTTGATGA
>CM052091.1:7884316-7897713 GCA_028453745.1 Agapostemon virescens | reverse complement strand
TCTCCATCGTATACGATGACCAGAACTGCGGATTTGATGCATTTATAAGAAAAATCAGTAGGAAGAATTTAAAAAAATGTAGGGGACATAAGAATCGAGGACTATCGATACGTAATTTGTAGTTTCTTAACACTTTATCGACCGGAAGCCTATTATTAGGCTTTTCAATATTCTCGCTGTATCAAAATGAAGCTTAAAATTCTATTTTTACATTCCAATTTGTAACAACATTATTAGACAATATTATTGGGGATGCATTGTTGATTCGCAATAAAAATTGCTGTCAGCGTTGAAAGAGCCATTAAAAAGTTTTCAGTCATGGATCATGGGCCTTACAAACATTCTGAAATAGTCGCCGGTCGATAAAGTGTTAAAACCAACGAAAATAAAAAGAAATTCTACGTTTCCGGTGTCTTGTAATTGATACATATAATTTTTATTCTGCATAGAAATCCGCAATCTATCGATAACCTTTTGTCGACGCACTTGCCGTTAACGATGATAAGAAAACGCATTCCTCGTTGAGCATACAAACAATTACAACGACAGACGCTCGAGTTGTTCGATCGAATAATTTTTGCGATGATTCCATGGATTTTAGTCTGATATTTGAAAATCGGTTAGAAATTGCTCGGAAACTTTCCAAGATGCGAACACACTGGGATCCCGACCGAACGCTGCTGGCAGACTTGCGAACGGTACCTGTGATTTGCAACTCGCGAAACTACCCGTGATTTCACATAATGAATTCGCGGATCTGAACGCACGGGGTAATAGATTATCACCGGAAAATTAGAGCCTCTCCGACAGCGATTCGCGGAAATGGAACAGTGGGAACACAATAAGAATTGATTGCGCTCCGTGCAACCTGTTGCGAGGATTTCGCATGAATTTCTGCGAGACGCTGTGTAGCGTTTAATCCCGCGGCGGCGGCTGCTCGTCCTACGAAACCGCCGATTCGAGAGAAGAAAGGGAACGAAATGTAAATAAATTTTCTTTATTAAGGGCTCGAAGAAATGAAAAAGTTGACGAAGCCCCGTGTTTTATCATTCCTCCGCGTAATTATGAATTCACGGTCGCCGGTGCTCTTTTAATTATTGCTCCCGAGGTTGCGTCTAAGCTGCTGTCATCTCTCACTGTTTTTGTCGACCGCGCGAGCGCATTAAACGCGTTTATAAATCACCGTCTTTTTCACCGAAACATTTTACGCGCGTCGTTTATGCATATTCATGCATCACTTGTTGTCGAGCATAATAAATACCGCGATCAGGATGGAGGGGGAATATCGCGTCGATACTTAATTATCGTTTAAAATAGGCCGAGTATTTACGCGCCGGTCCATTATCATTTTTAAAGGCTCGCTCGCGAAAAAAGTGTCCGCCGTTTCCGTTTGTCGAGTTCGTTCTAAATTATGGGGATTATTATAGTGTTCTCTCGTTGAGTCCGGAGACGCGATTCTCCGTAACATTTACGAGCCGCAGTCGTGCGCGAGGTAATGCCGAAGAATAAATCTGAATGACTGATCATTCCACTTCGGGTAAGTATTTAGGCTTGACTTTTCATGCGTGAAAAGAAATTTCTTCGCTGATAAATCAATTTGCAAAGTGCGAATGATTGAACGATTTTTCAGCATTTTCTTTCTATTAAACGGATTGTTCTACTGTGCTTAATTTTCTCGGAAGCGGAGATTCAAATTGAAAAGGTGAACGCTGAGGTTTGCTTAAGCGTGATCAATCGCAGACGAATTGTGATCGACGATCGACGCACACCTTAATAGCGTGTCTAGCCTCCATAATTTCTGTGTCAATTCGTTTGTCTATTGTTTCGTAATACTTGTACGTATTACCATGAAAGAGTGTCGGCGAAATAATTGATGTTGATACAATTCAACGAATTTACTTAACGTTTACGTAAGATCCCAACAAGGCATCAGCGAAATATCGAAATTGGTGAAAGCACATCATCGCGAATCTCATTTATTTAATAAATCTACGTATACGTTCCGTTGCTGAATTGCGTAATCGAAATCTCCCGCGAAATAGCAGCGTACGAAATATGAACTCGCGCGAATCTTTATGCAAAATAAAAGATGTTTGCATCAACTGCAAGAAATTGGAGCCAAGTAAAAGTTTTATTCTTGTTTCTTTTATTAACCCTCTATGGGGTCGTGTAACTTTCAAGTCAAGTTAATATATCGATATTTTATCAAATGATTTTAGTTTCTTATTAGATTCTGAGTCCGATGAAGATCATCCATCAGTATTTACCCGACGACGCATAAATATTATTGACAGTGAAGATGAATTTAGTACCGAGTCATCATCGGATAAAGAAAATTCAGAATCATCATCTCAATTCAGTTACCATTGTTCTTAGAAAAGAGATTACCCTGAAGACTCCGAAGAACCCTTCTCTCCTGTGACCCATTTTCGAAAACTATTTGACAGTGAAATTACATGTGACATAGTTGATTATACCAAGACATATGCACTGCAGTGTGATCCAACAAAGGGGTTGCAAAAATAAAATGTTCCAAATGCAACGTACGTCTATGTTTAACGCCAAGTGCAAACTGTTTTATGGAATTTCATGCTTAAGCTTCTATGCATCATCGTAAGCCGTTGTTACTGCGAAGTTACAAATTATAATAAAATTGTATAAACAGGTCAATTTTTTTAATTTGCATACATAGGTTTGTAATTGTTAGTTTTCCGTTTCCATACATTTTTTTATATTTAAGATAAAAATTCGGCCCCTGGAGAGTTAAGTAATTAATGGTAGTATTAATACTTTGCACTCGCAGCTGTTTTAACTTGAAAGCCAAAGCAGTTCTTATGACCTAGAATATTTGCAGTCTACATTATTTATTTTCTCTTACGCAATTAAATTTTGATCAATCTCTTAGATACGGATATAGTGAGTTAGAACTTGTTTCAAATAATAGTGTGGCAATTTTTACTGGTGCCTTAGAATCACCATTCGTGTGCAAAGGGTTGAATAATTAATGGTAATTAACCATCAACCTTTTGCACTCGAAGAAATTTTAATTCCTAATTCGAGACATTATTTGTCCTAGAATAATTCCATTGTGCATATCAAATTTGTTATTCACTTTTTACTAACTTAGATTTGTAATTGTTGGTTTTTCGTTGAACACACTTTTTTTTATATTTCAGACAAACATTCGGACAATAGAGAGTTAAGTAATTAATGGTAGTATGAACCCTTTGCACTCACAGCTGTTTTAACTTGAAAGCCAAAGCATTTCTTATGACCTAGAATATTTGCAGTTCTACATTATTTATTTTCTCTTATGCACACGAAGTTGGTTTACTGTTACACGTCTTTGCAACAATTGAATTTTTATTAATTTCTTAGATACGAACATAGTGATTTAGAACTTGTTTCAAATAATAGTATGGCAATTTTTATTGGTGCCTCAGAGTCACCATTCGAGTGCGAAGGACTAATTCCTAATTCGAGATATTATTTGTCTTAGAACAATTCCATTGTACGTGGCTCATTCTCTTTCGTGCATATCAAATTTGTTATTAACTTTTTACTAACTTAGATTTGTAATTGTTCTTTTTTCGTTGCATATCTAAACTCTGCTTTCGCTATCTTAAATTTTACCTACCTATTTTACTGACAAATGCATAAAACGCCCAGTTTAGTGGCTAACGTTCAAGCTGGAGGACAAGCAGCAAGAGATTTTAAGGGACACGTTTGAAACAGTGCTACCGGAACGGTTTAGAGGCACTTGTACGCCGGTTGTTCAACTTTGTCCCGGGCGGTACACAAAAAAGAAAGGAAGATACGTCGAACCAAGTCGATCAATCTTATCTTGGCGCCCGGCGAAACTCGTTTCGCGACCAAATTCGTACGCGAGCTGTGTCGACGCGTGCAATCGATTGTCCCTCGAAGAGGATCGCCGTTCAAGGATAATTTAGGGTATTGAACGTGACTTCGGTCGGCGAACGCGTTCACTGGAGCAAGGGGGGCTCTCTTCGAGCGCCATTCTTCAATATTATCGTAAAATTTAAAGCAGTGCGCTCCGATCGAACCATTTAACCCTGTTGTAAATCACAGCTGACGCGACAGAAACGGGCGAAACCTATCCATGAATATTTTTAAACGTCGCAGAATTTCCAAGAAGAATATCAATACTATTAAACTGGACATCTATAGTTTCTTTAGTAGTAGCAGTCTTAAATATTATTGCTATGAATGTAGAAAGCGTCTTTGTTTATTGAATCAAATGATGAGAATTCAAAATGGTTGTTAGAATGGATAAAAGAGCGAATGAAAGAAATCAATGCTACAGGTATTAACCCTTTGCACTCCAAGCAATTTTAATTCCAAAATCGTTACATTGCTTGACCTAGAACAATTCTATCGTACGTGGTACATTTTCTTTCGTGCGTATCAAATTTGTTACTATTAATGGTACGTGCAACACTTCAATTTTTCCTAATATTTTAAATACAAACATTGTAATGTAAAAATTGCTTTGAATAACAGTCTGACAATTTTTAGTGTTGCCTTAGAGGAGCCATCGGAGTGTTAAGGGTTAAGTCTAGTGAGGCTAATACTGATCGTGTACAAGATGAAATAAGATGTCTTCCTTGCTACGTAACGCGTCGTAAAAATATTTCCACAAATTTTGTTTTGCCCTGGACAATTTTTAGATGAATCCCATAGTCGTACAAATGCATCGGTTAAGGACTGTGTGTCTATTTTACGTGAACCTGAATGATTCAATCCTTCCTGCAATACTAACGCACGCATATACAGTGAATGTTTATCAATAAATGTAGCTATTATTGCCGATGATAAAATAGGTGTTTCTTACCATAAACAACGATTTCTTTAATTTATTAAACTTTCGACAGGTATGTCTGAGCCTATTTGAATCCAGAGTAACGAGACAGTCATGTATGTATTCGATGTTTGCCAATTGCACTAAACGAATAGGTACATTTGAAATAACAGAAAGCCAAACATAAAATATCATATGTTTATAAAAAAAGCTACACCATCAGAAGGTTAAAGAAATGTAAGAAAATTTTACAATGGCAATAGAAAACAGTTTTGCTATAACTGTTGCAATGGAAATACAAAGCCTGACAAGACTGGAGAGGCCTTCAAATACATATTTTAAAAAATTAGTAGTTAAAGTTGCCAACGGTCCTGAACATTGTGGATCATATATTTATGAAAAAGCTACGTCCTTGGAGGGTTAAAAAAATGTAAAAAAATTTGCAATGGCAATAGAAAACAGTTTCGCCATATTGGAAATATAAAGCCTGACGAGACTGGAGAGACCATCAAAAATATATTGCCAACGGTCCTGAATATTATGGACCACATATTTATAAGGAAAGGTACGTCATCAGAGGGTTAAAGAACTGTAAGAAAATTTGCAAGGAATATAAGAAAACAATTTTCTCCGTAACTGTTGCATTGGAAAGAATGCAAGGCCTGACGTGACTTCAGAGACCTTAAAAAATATATTTAAAAAAGTTAACAATTACAATGACAAGTTGTCAACGATCCTAAACGTTATCAATTATATATTTCGGAAAAATAAGGTCAGTCATCAGAATGTCAAAGGTTTTCGAAAGAAACCTTGCGGTGAGCGTAGGAAAAGAATTTTCTGTGAAGATTTTACGGACGGCGGAGGGTAAAACAAAGTGGCAGACGCGATTTTCTATAAGTCTGTGCTGAATACATAAATTATGCGATCGCGACGGGACACGGTTCGGTTCCTGTGGCCCGCGGCCGAGGAATTCACGCTACCGCGGCCTCTCCCTCGAGGAATTCGCGTTTCAGCTTGACCAGATAAAACAGCGCCGGCACACACTGACGCATCCTCAGCCGGGCTATATTTCATCGGAACGAAGCCCAGGCCCAAGAAGAAGCGCGCTTCTTCGTGCCGCGAGAGCTACAGACCCGCAGCTTGCTGTTTAAACTGGCATAAATCCGCTTCTACTCGCGATAATCCGACTCTTATCTACAATCTGCGACCGCTGAAGAAACGCGACCTTCGTTCATCCGAGATTTTCCGATCTTTGACTTCGAGGTAGATCCAGCTTGTGCTTCGATCCTCAACATCTACTTTGCGCGTGTTTTCTTCTTCTTACACGAACTTTTATAAATTGGCTTGTACAAGGTGTTCCGTAAATTCGAACAGGTTTGAAATTGAAAACTCCCGAGGCGATTCCCAGCATCTTTTCCCATTGAAAATTTTTGCAAATTGACGCCTCGTTTTCTATATTCGTACACGAACATGGTTCAAACAGAGCACGATTTACAGCGGTAATATAACTGAGCTCTGATCGATCCGCGTTTTTCGTTGACAACTCGAAAACGGAAAGCGTTGCTTACTCGGATTTTAAATTTCATTGAACTTTACGCGTCATCATATAGAGCTGTTCAACGAACGATTAATTTTCTTTATTCTTTTAGAAATATTCTTTATTAGAATTTGTTTAGTTTTCTGCACTGAATTTGTGCACGATCAGTGCGAACGATTAGAATTCACTGTACCGTATCGTGGAATGTCTTTCAGTTGTTAATATTGGGCTGTTCGGAAAGTAATTTCGTTTTTTTCCGACAGAGGATTTAATTGTATTTTTTTTGCACCCAACTTCACACTTAAGCCGCATAACCATTATATGTTTTGAGAGCTGATATGGCAAGGCTTGTGTGTGAAAAAGTCCAATTGATTCTACGCAGTAGTTTTTGGTTGGTGTCCTTTTAAATATGGAGAGCAATAAGCAGCATTTTCGTCATATTTTACTTTTTCGCTATAGAAAAGGTAAAAATGCTGTTCAAGCCAGAAAGAAATTAACCGATGTGTATGGAGAAGACGTGTTGGCAGTACGCCAGTGCCAGAACTGGTTTGCAAAATTTCGATCCGGCAATTTTGATGTCGAAGATGCACCACGTTTTGGAAGGCCGGTTGAAGCTGATAAAGACACGATAAAGGCATTAGTTGATGCAAACCGGCGAATAACAACACGTGAGATCGGTGAGAGGTTAAATTTATCAAATTCAACTGTTTATGACCACTTGAAAGGCCTGGGTTCCACCTCGAAACTCGATATACGGGTTCCCCATGTTCTCACGGAGAGAAATTTGTGTCGTCGCGTTGACGTCTGTGATTCGCTTCTCAAACGTCACGAAAATGATCCATTTTTGAAACGCATCATTACTGGGGACGAAAAATGGGTTGTATATAACAATGTCAAACGCAAGAGATCATGGAGCAAAAAAGATGAACCGGCTCAAAGCATTTCCAAAGCCAATATCCATCAAAAAAAGGTGATGCTGTCTGTTTGGTGGGATTTTAAAGGAATCGTTTTTTTTTAGCTTTTACCTGATAACACAACAATTAATTCGGAAGTCTACTGTCGTCAGCTGGACAAACTGAATGATGCACTTCAACAGAAAAGGCCAGAATTAATCAACAGAAAAGGTGTAGTGTGCCACCAAGATAATGTGAGACCTCATACAAGTTTGGTCATTCGCCGAAAGCTTTTACAGCTTGAATGGGATACAATGCTACACCCACCATATTCTCCAGATCTGGCACCTTCGGATTATTATTTGTTTCGGTCACTGAAAAATTTTTTAGACGGTAAAACCATCGCTTCAAATGAGGTCAAAAACCACCTCGATCAGTTTTTTGCCAGCAAAGACCAAAAATTTTATGATGGCAAATCGTATTGGACCAGAATGACCAATATATAATTTAATAAAATATTTGTTCATTATACGAAAATTGTCTTTCATTTTCACAAAAAAAACGAAATTACTTTCCGAAAAACCCAATACATTATACATGGTTGATTCCTTTTTTTGCATATTAAATTTATTACTGTTATTTGTACGTACAACAGTTCAATTTTTAACGATTTATTAAATGCAATTCCGAACAACCCAATATTTTCCAGAAGATTTGTCAATAACATGCAGAGTAAAACGAACGTTGTCCAGATTTACTTCTAGAGGCGTACGATTGAAAAAGAATCACAATCACGATTACAAAAGATGCTTCCACGACACGACTACTTTACAAACACCAACCATGGACGTTGCAACGTACACCAACAAATATGGTTGCGTTAACTGCACTAATCTTTTCGCGATCTAAACCAATGTCTTGTAACGACATTACAAACGAATGTAAAAAGAAGTAACATAAATAAGCCAGTATCAGTGCGAAATAAAATTGTTCCGAGGTCAAATCTGACGCTCAAGGAACATACGCAACGCAAAGCAACGCGTGCATCTCTCGACTCAACGAAATTAGCATCGCGACGATAGTATCTCGGGTACAAAGTACTCGGATACTTTCCACGATCGATAAGAATCGAGAGACCGGCGGAAGGAATCGAACAGATATCGTTTCGATACAAGATCGGGCGAGGATCGGTCGGATATCGATCCTCTATCGTCCGGATCGCTGCGTGCGCCGTGAAATCGTCACCACCGGCGCGGATCGGTGTCCGTCTTTTCCCTTCTGCGTCCGCGAATGCCGTTAACCGATAGTTATACATCGCGTTTCGCATATATCTTCGGAGTCCCGCTCGTTTCCTTGCCGATCCACAGACACTTCCACATAGAAGGAAACACGGGACGATCGTGGATCGGGGCCCGCATGATCGGGGGCCCCCCTGCGGAGAAACTGCCGCGAGCTTGCGGCAATACTTCACGACAAATGTACTTTCCAGTTCCTTCTTCGCCTTTCCAATGAACTGCGCGCTCGCCACTACCATTTTGAAACAATGATCCATTCGGGAATACTTTAACATGGCGTACGGGGAGGCTGCGAAGCTGACTACGCCGCGCGCGGCTTTTACGGAGTTGAAAATGGACGGGGAAATGGACGGGGCGCGCACCGGCGACAAATACCACGTCGG
This sequence comes from Agapostemon virescens, assembly GCA_028453745.1. Classification (NCBI taxonomy): domain Eukaryota; kingdom Metazoa; phylum Arthropoda; class Insecta; order Hymenoptera; family Halictidae; genus Agapostemon; species Agapostemon virescens. The sequence continues at coordinate 7,888,786 of CM052091.1, read as the reverse complement.
ATCGCTCCTGTAATCGGATTATACCACCTTCGGACTTTACGTAATAATCGCATGATCATGGCAACGTAATTAGGTGTCCCCCAGACTCTGGTTCGGTATGCAGCTCGTATGCAACGACTACGCCCGAATTTATTTTCGAATTTCGTGCGAATTACTTCAGCTTGTTGCGACGGTAAACCTTACTTTAGTAAATGGGAGTTCAAATAAGTCTCCGCCGTTTTTCATCTTAAATTGGCCATTTATTACGAAAGAACAGTACCGTATGTTTTATTCAAAGTATTGTCCATCGCTGGCCACCACTTTTTACCATTTTTCCGATTTTGACAGACCCGAAATTTAAAAAATCGCACCACGACCGCAGTTCGATCGCAATCGACTCGAAGCTTGGCAGGTACACTGACTACGCGTCCAGGAACGTATATCCAACTTTAAAAAAGGATCGGTGACCTAAAGGTTTTTTGGCCATTTTTTACCCCCTTGAAAATTGGCTATTCTTTGCCAACGTAGTTAGGTTTTTGTAACCCAGACCTAACCCAGACCTGCCTCGGTCAAACTATCAATGCTATTGACATGATTCGAATACCTAAACCTGCTTCAAACCTTCCCGAATGCACCTGCACCAGGCCAAAAAGCCGACGGGAAAAATCACTTTATCAATACTATTTTGGCCATTTTTCCGATTTTGACCGCGCCAAATTTCGAATCTCGGAAATATTCGAGTTCCTTGAATGTGATGACCAGTGGGGTTATCTTAAGAAACTTCTTCCGTTCGCAATTCGCGATTTGACACTTCTCATTTATACATAGCGTTATAAATATGTTAACGACATTATTGGGATATCGTCGCCAATGTGTGTCAATATCAGGATTGATAAAACAATTGCGTCATACTGTGGTATACTATAAAAGCATTGATTGTTGTCCTTCACAAAATCAGTTGGTCTCTTCTAGCGAACGTAAGAAGACATCGAAGACAACATGTGGATCAAATTTTTCGTTTTGTTCTTGGCGATCACCACTGTTTCATCTTTTTATCCTACGCTAACAGGAGGTCTAATCTTTTTTCGATGTTGACAGAAAGTATTCGAAGATCGTTGGAGCGATTGGTTTCTATGTGTTAATCATTTTTTTTTTTACAGGGAAGACATGCATAAACGGGAGGCTGTATAACAACGGATGCGGCTGGTGCAATTGCGTGCAAAACGTCCCAATTTGCCCGCAGTTGTATTGCACGTATTACAACCCTATAGTGCAAACATACTATCCGATACCGATAATACCTGCTCCGACAGAATTTTGGTGTCAGACCACAAGTTGCGTAACGGGAGGAGTACTCGTAAACTAAACGTGTTTCTATCAAGGATTGGTGTCTGAGAAGCAACAGAAAACGAAACGAATCTTATAGTAGTAGGAAGGCGATAATATGTCAAGAACAAGTAATGTGTTATAAATTATCAATGGAACGAGACGTAAATGTGATCACAGTGATATCGAACATCTATTTTTCATCGAATCGGTTAATTTCGTTGTTCGCAGTGTAACACCAATGGAATATCGAATTCGTGCCGCGAACAACGGTGTATCGTTCGAACGTATCGCGTCGAGAATAATTCAGAAGCTTCGATAGAGCAATTAACCCCTTGCCCTACAACAACGAGTCAGACTGGTGATCAGGATTTTGAACAGAATCTTTTAAACATGTGTTTCGTTAATTTCCTTTAAACCGAAATAACATTTTATTTAATTTTTTATATCGCACACAATCGGTGGAGAATTTTTCTTCACTTTTCTTTCTGGCGTTTCGCGGAGGATAAAGAAAATCTAGTCACTGCTATCAGAAAATAAATCGTAGGCCAAGGGGTTAACAACGGAATCAACAATCGTGCGGAAGAATCGTGGGATAAAAGGGACCGTTGCATCACCGTCCGTCATTGTCTGTCACCGATTGTCGACCAAAAGAACCGCCTGAAGAACAAAAAGATCGGTTCGGCGCGTTTTGGAGCTCGCGCTCGAAAGAAATCGTGACGAGCCGTATGGAACGAGGTTTGTTAGCGTGCACCAGGGTGTCACGAGATTACTATGTTTTCTATCGCGAGGTTTCCGGCGGGATCGGCCCGTGGTGTCGCGGGTCTCGACAATGGGAAACGCGAGAGCGCACGAGAGCAAATTAAGCGAGATTTACAGCGGGTGCACGATCTCGTCCTATTAACCCTGGCCGTGCTTACACATTCGATGAAATACGGCGACACCTAACCATCGGCGTCCCGAACAGCAATGGGTGCCCTGCTGTTTTCGACCGATTGCAAATTGATAATAAAGTCGGCTCCGATGCGATCCGGCACGGCGACGCATAAGCCCTAATACACACTGCTTTATAACAATTACAGTATCACGTTTATTCAATGCTCGTGCAATTTTTATTTCATTAATTTTAAATATATAATATGTATATGTTATATAATATTTAACGATAAAATTATATTTAAGACCGTTTCGAAACCAACGAATAACTGTGGCATTTCGAAATATTTTATACTGACAAAGTCGAGAATAAAATTAAAAAGTATTGGAATTTTTCAATTATTAATAATACCATTAATTCCAAAGACAACACATTTTTAGGTAACAATCAAAGTGACCATCCCTTTAACCTTTGATTGGTATACTGGCGTCTATAACAACCCCAACAAAGTTTATGAACACCGACTTACGCCATTATACTGTACGATAATTGCAAATACCCCGTTTCCTAAAATTTTTCACAATACTTAGATTATTTAATCGTTACTATTTATTTAGTCATAAATTGTACAGTTAAAATATCCAAGGAGATTAATAGAGTATTTTGGAAAGACCTGAGTATGTCACATTTTGATCTGAGCAGGAACAACCGTGCCAAGTTATTTTTGCTCGACTTTTCATACAGGCCATTTGAGCCGTTTATTTTGAAAGTGGCTTAAGTCCATTTATGCTCGAATCGAGATATTGAAGGGTTTGCGTTGGATTAAATTTAAAAATATGGGTAACAGATAACATAATAGAATAATGTTTTTGGGTTTCTAAAGGCGTTAAATTTATCATCCCAATTAGCATAATTAACATTATTGAAGAAATAATATGTTTTTGACGGCTATGAATGGACTTACGCCATTTTCAAAATCAATGAAACGACGTTTTAAATTTTTAAGAAAGCACAAGTCCATAGGAAAAGTAAATATCCCTTGAAATTAAAATAAATGTATAAACTTTTATGTTATAAAATAGAAAAAATATTCAACTTTCATTCTTTGTTAAATAATTTTTACATTAAAATTAATACAGTTTTATTAATTATTATTCAGTCTTTTCCAGTTTGTGTACGCGAGAGAGATTTAAAATAACTGTGGTGTGCAGGTGGTATATAATGTAATAAATCCATTAAGTCCTTATATTTTAGGTTTGTGAGTGGTCTCGGTTTTTTGTATAGTGATGCCAATTGGATATTATTAAAGTTTTTCAATATTTTTACAAATTACAAATTCAATATTTTGAATGGTGCATCCTGTACGCAAATATTTTCATTGATAAAATTTAGATTTTCCGACGGAGGACTAACAATTGACATTAATATACTGTAACATAAACTGCAACACGTGTCCCCAAATATTTTCGATTTATTTACAACTTAGAATAGCCATCGAAATTTGCTAAAGTTGCAAACACAAACGACTCGGTACGCAAATATTTTCATTGACACAAATTAGATTTTCTGACTGCGGTATAGCTGACGTACATACTTATTAGACTCTGTTCAGAATGTGCATCGTGAAACTGTGTCGATGTGTCATTGCCAGCCGTTAAGATTATTTATAATCTGCTTCATAGATAAAAAAAAAATCTTCCTGATGTATGCGCCATCGTAAGCAAATGTCTGGCTCGATAAACCGGTCAAATCATAGCATAGAATGTTATCGATGCGGGACTTATAAAAACGTCGACGGATGCCCTCTAAGAAATTAGTTGGTCTCTTCGAGCGACTGTAGAAAGACACGGAATACAACATGTGGATGAAATTTTTCGTTTTGTTCATGGTGCTCGGCATTGTTTTGTCTAATCCAACCTACTCAGGATCGCCAGCAGGTAAGACGTTCTTTTTCGAAGCGTATGGAAAATGGTAGAGAACGATTGGCTTCTACGTGTACGTTTTTCCATGCAGCGATGGAATGCGTGGATGGGAAATCTTACAACGACGGGTGCAACTGGTGCAGGTGTCTAGGAGGACGAACAGCTTGCACATTGAAGGCTTGCATGATATACGACTCTGTAACTGGCACATACAAGGATGCTCCTTTACTGCCTCCTCCGGATGACTATTGGGTCTCCACCTCTGGCAATTAATTAGTGCTGACTATGAACGTCTGGGAAAACCAATTCGTTCGATATTACGAGTTTATAATGAAACTGTGCTAGTGGCAAGGATACAAAAGAAGC
>CM052091.1:7868812-7883816 GCA_028453745.1 Agapostemon virescens | reverse complement strand
CTTATCAATCAAGAGAGGCACTTCAATTTGTACCTCACGTGCTATTGGAATCATTTCCCAACGTTTTTCAAATATCGCAACTCACCAACACTTTCATCAACATAGTAGAAGTAGTTGATGATTCAGTTTGTAGCTTACCAATCAAGAGAGAGACCCTTACTATCAGCCAAAGGATTTTCTACATTAACTAACTAAAACATTCTTCAACTCGCATAACGATCCCCAGTCTACTAATTCCAAATCTCTCAAAAACAACTATACAAGAGTCCTCGTATAATTCATCGCGCCATACTCTAAGTCGGTGATCTTCTCGCCCAGTGGTACGTAGCGTCATTAACCCCGGGATCTCCGAAAAACCCGTTCCCGGAGCCGTGACTTTATTCGAGCCGTTCACCGAAATCCGAGATCCCCGGCTCGTCGACGAATTCGTAGCTCCTAATCCAAGGAGAATCCGTTGATCCAGGTCGGGGGTTCGTCGCTAACGAAGCCTCGGTTAACGAGCATGGCTAGGGAACGTATTCGTCGGGGTCTGCCGTCTCTTCCGTGCTCCGAACTTTCACATCGCGTTGTGGCCAGATCGCGGTACAGGTGTGGAGGTCGAGCGTAGTTAGACTTTTACGAGGTTAATGTGCAAAACCAGGGATCGCACACAAGCCTGACTCCAGCCTGGGTACACACGTATGCACGGCCTACGAGCTGGCACGTAAACCCGTGATGAATTATACGGCTCGATAAGGTCGTGTGCGTTAATTTATTATCCTTGTAATCGGCGTCCTTTTCCTTCGAGCCGGCCCTACCTCTGGCTGGAAAAATCCTCGTCACGGGAAGAGAAACAAAAAAATGGGAAAAGAGCTGATCCCGCGGGATGATGATGGTGGTGTTGGACACACACACACACACACACACATGGGCCACAGGTGGAAGCGCGGGAGGTGCGAGCTAGGGAAAAATCGGGAATTTATCGACCGGCTGGCGAAGATCGCGTACGTACGAGCGCGTGCTCGCCTCAGAGGCGAGGCAAGCCAGGGCTGCAGGTGAAACAACACACCTGAGCCCGTTCCCGCGAAGGTTAAACACCTGCGACAATGCTCGCAAGCGACGCTCAACGTCGTCGTGCCTCTGACCTTTCCCCGAACCGATCTAAACCGATCTAAACCGGCGCTACGCTACGATCGACCGGTTGTGTCGCGTGTCACCGAGAGCCTCTATTGTGTAGGAACGACGGGAACGGGCGTTAATGCGCGTCGGAAGAAACCTCGATCGAATTGTCCCGCGTCGACGACGGTCGACCCGTATTAACGTTTAACGAGCGTTATCAATCTATCAAACGTAGCATGGTAATATATTTACTTCCTGGTGAAGAGGAGAACAGGCCACCGCTGTTCCACCGGGACTCCTCGGCACGAGGCTGCGAAGGAAAACAGCTGTGCCGCTTGCCGGAGCTGTGATTTCGAAAGACAAACGACCGGATAAAATGTACAGGCGTGTTTCGCTTTTTAAAAGATAACGTTCGAGCTTGTGTGCGTTTCATAGAAGAAACGTTTTATGCGACACAATGTTTATTCGTAAGTTATGTCCATCTCTCTCTTGCAAGTCGATTTTTATTACCGGTACTCTTCGTCTTACCGTGACGACGTTGCTTCAACGCAGATACAGTAGCGAACGAAAGTATTCGGACACTCTTCAAACATAAATAACTTTTTCAAAATTGAACCGAACGACTTGACTTTTCTGGAGCAACTAACAGCATTGATTTACTAAATGATATGCAAAAATAATTTTGAAATAATTCTAATTGGTAGAAATTACGTGGGAACGTAGAAAAGACAATTTTTAAAACATTTTTATTTCAACTCGTAATGAAAATTTAAAATATGCGTTTTTCAGAACTGTGTTAGTTATACACATGCTAAAAATCTCACCGAAATCGATTGATGCGGGAAAAAATGGCACGCGTAGAAAGATGTAAGAATTTCGGTAGTTTAAGCAGAAACTGATCAAGAATCGTGAAAAATTGCGATTTTCACCATTTTCGATGGCACGTAGCTCGTGTGTACGTCGATCGATTTTAATGAATTTTTCTGCATACGTATAACTATCATAGATCTATCAGATGCGTCTTTAAAATTTTTTGTGCGTGGCTCAAATAAAAAGTATTTAAAAAGTTCCTTTTTTATTGGTCATGTAATTCACATCAGTTCCAATATTTACAAAATTTATTTTGTATATCATTTATTAAATCAATGCAACTAATTGCTCAAGAAAAGTCAAAACGTTTGGTCCAATCTTAAAAAAGTTATTTAGGTTTGAAGAGTGTCCGAATACTTTCGTGCGCTACTGTAGATAATAATGATCGCCAAATGTTTCTTAGACACGCGCTACTCTCAAACGTTAACACTTTGCTGACCGGCAATTTTAGACAGAAACCATGGCATGTGCCTGCATGATAATTGCGGTCAACAACGTTTGGGCATGAAAAGACGAGTTAACTCGTCACCGGTCAGCAATGTGTTAACCCCTTGACTACTGCAGACTTTGATACACATCGGCCGTATCATACGGCAGAAATTGAGTTGATTTCGTTGAAATAAAATTCGACTGCGACATTCGTTTTATCGAAAATGGATTTCTTCTTCTACACTTTTCTATCAATTCATAATAATTCCAATAATTAGTTCGGAAGAGCCCAACTGAATTAACGCGCTTTCAAAATAGAACTAAGCGAATTCCATATATTGTTAGGTAGACCGGAATATTGTCGTTTCTATTATTGTTCGATTGTCATTTGTCGCCTTATTGTGTAGTTCAAAAACGTGCCAAAGGGGACGTACCATTTCAAGATTATCTTTATTCATTTCTTTCAATTTTTGACTTAGACCACTGTCATAATTAATACTAAACGAATTCCATATAATGTTGAAATTACAACCACTATATAATGGTTCAATTATTGACAATATCGTAAAAATTACATCGAATTAACTTAGCTTAAAATAACATGGTGTGAAATAGCTGATAAACTCATATTTTTAAATTTTTACTTAGACCACTTTCATAATTATGGGCTCAAAATTATCATTTCCTATGAACGTCATAGTTCCGCTGTAATCTGCTGGTTTCGTCCGGAATGTTGAGCATCCTCGGTCTGGAAGAATGCACCGATCCGACGCGATTGGCATGTTTGAAAGATCCTTGGTCCGTTGTAATGAGATAATTGAAGCGTCGAACGAAAATCAGGATCAGAAGCGGTATGAGAGGCGGCGAAAAAGGAAGACAGAGGGAAGCACTCGACGCTGTCGTTCACCGGGCTCATCCGCGCGAGATCACAGGTGAAGGTGCATCGGGAGAGAGAGACGCGTCGTGCATGCGCATCGAGCGACTCGATAGGTGTATCGCCGATGCAACGGCTGCACACGGTGCGGTCAGGCCAACCTGCGGCTCTCGGCTCGTCTATCACGACCGGATAGATTTATCGAGTATCGGCACCTTCGCGTCCCGCCTGGGCTCCAACAATTTATACACCTTTGCCGGGGCCCCCGGACAGCTCCGCGACGAACGTCTCTTCCAGATGACGAGGGAGATTCATCGCGAATGCTTCGCCGCTAACGATCATTTTCACCTAACGATCGAAGAACCGACGGGTCCGCCGATAATGCAATAAAGATCCCCCGAGAGCACTGTCGAGAGCCTGTCTTCGGTATTCTTTGCGTTCGCGTTCGAGTTCGAGCTTGCGATCGGCCCCGATGCGGTTCATGTCGGATGATATTTCTACGCCGACGCTCGTCATGCTCGCGCGTTGCCTAATGAGATCACTGATTGGAAGATCGATTAATCTACCGAGTCGCTTTTTCTGTCGACGCGTGCAACTCCTCGTGGAAATTGGGCAAGGGCGTTGCTGATGTTTCGCGGGGAGAAAGCAATTTGCAACGGCAGACCTATCACCGCCGGTCAAAATCATCGGTTATATTGGGTGGGCAACTAAGTGATTAAGGATTTTAAGTAAGAATGAAAATTCAAAATTTTTGCTTAAATATATAACTTTACTCAATTAGGTACTGTCCGTTTTTGTCGATGATCTTTTGCCATCGTTCAGGCAGTGTCATAATTCCACGTTTATGAAATTTCTGATCTTTCCTATCAAAAAACTGAATTAAGTGTGATTTGACCTCACTAGCGTCATTAAAAATTTTACCAGTTAAAGTCTCATCGATTTCAACTGGACGGCCAGATCGTTAAGCATTTTTCAATGAAAAATCACCAGAACGAAATCTAGCAAACCAATTTCGACACTGCCTTTCTTTCAAGACTTCATTCTCATATACGACATATAACTTCTTGTGTGCTTTCGATGCGTTCTTGCCTCTTCGGAAATAATACAATAAAATATGTCTGAAGTGCACGTCTTGTCCTTCCATATTTAAATTGGGATAAAAACAAAACTAAAGAACAAATCGATATAATATTTTTACTAAATGGAAGGTAGAAGTCCAAACAATAAAAAAAAAATAAAGGTTAGGTACTTTGAACACTTTAGACACAGGATTAGACACGTACGACCTTCGGTGTTGCCGTCCCAAGTATTATTTCTTCTCTCAGAACTCGTCAGGTGCGCTAATCGCGAGTACGAAGGGCTCAAGGACGGGACAACGGATCCATGATGGCGGATAGGGGTGCAAGAAACGTAGTCTTCTTATTCAGAGACATTTTGGGCCAAGGATTGCCTCTCGTCGAGTCGTAAAGGTAAATGGCGGCGTTGCAGAAAAGAGATATCGCGATGGCATCCGCGGGAGTTTCGCTCGCGGCGCGTTTCGAATTGTTCCACCCACGCGGGGACGATCGCGAAAAACAGACTCGCGCACGCGGGCGCACACGGCCAAGAATCGAGAAAGCCGAACGCGATGATACCGATCGGTGAGAAACGAGATAGGAGGTCCACTATAATTACAATGGTCCGTGAAGTTTCGGGTAACCGATCGAATCCCGGGCCCCGAGACGTTACCGATCTTTACAGCTCCGGCCTTCTGTCTCCCGATACTGTTCTCGGGCCCGCGAATGAATTATGCGGCTGCGATCGGCCCCGCTCGGAACGCTTCGGTATAACGTCTTATTCGGACCACCGATTTCTGGATCCTCCCTGTGATTACCGGGGCCCGACGGGACCGGGAGTAAGATTTTCGAGGCCCATATATCGTGGTTCCGTAATCGGATACCCGTGAATTGCTACAGTTTATGGCTCTCTGCTCGCGCTACGGTCGATATCTTAGTAAACCCGACGGAACATGGTAGTGAAACTCGACGATCGACATTCTTTATGCGCCGCTGCAAATCGACGGCTGACCGTAATGGCTCCTTTTCGCTCGATGTTCACACTTTTCTGGTCGTAGCTTCGGCAGAAACCCTGGTTTACTGGCTTGAAAACGTCAATTCGCTTTTACTTTAATTGACACGTTGCTTGCTGACTCAGCGGCCACGTAACCTCGGCAAAAACAAACCATTTCATTTCACCCCTTACCTCGCCATTTCATTCCAAGGCTTCCGATTGAAATACACTGTATAATTTCATCCGACAGTCCGCATGCGCATCGGTGGACGCACCACGGATTTTTATGCGAAATCAAAATCTTGTCCATCGATCATGAGGTGCAGCGACTAAATGGAAATTTATTTTTCTCGCTAATCCTAATATTCCATTATCTTGACTCCTAACACTTTACCGACCTTCTCAGGATTTATTTTCAGGATTTTTTATGGTCTACAGTCCATGACTGAAAACTTTTTAACGGATTTTTCAACACTAACAGCAATTTTCATTGGGAATTCACGAGGCATCCTCGTGTAACGTTATCTAATCACTTCGTTACAAACTACAATGTAAAAATAATTTTTTAAACTTTCATTTTAACCCTTAACGGACCAATGCCGCCATATAAGCGGCATTGCACTTTTACTTACTCTAAAAGAATATAAAATTTAAATCATATTGTTATTATTATTACCCTCTATATATATTAATAAATTTTCACTAAAATAAAAATATTTCTTTTTCTATACTTGATTTAAAAATGTTTCACAGCTTCTCTTCGTATGAAAAATATCTGGACCTGGTGGGAAGTAAACTTGAAATACTTCCGGACCGTTAAGGGTTAAAGTCCTATTAACCCATTTGCATCACACGGAAAAGTGGAAAATTCGTTCTTATCACCAACATTTTTTTTTATTCTATTTGAATGAATATGTGTCACAATATGAAAAATAAAAACAATATTTTATAAATAAAGAATTTTTATTTCATTATAGATTAATAATAATAAAAGAAATTTAATCTAATTATTTTGCACAACATGATAACACTTGAAATGGTCAATGCATAATGTCGCATGGCAATTATCACATTGATAAAATGTATCTTTTCTTTCTTTTGTCTGATAAGCAAACTACACGTTTGCGAGCTTTCTTGGATGAAGTCGTTTCAATAAGGGTTGGAGAATGTTGACCGGTAAATCTTCGTGGTAATGATGGACATGGTGTAAATGTTCTTTCTTTTTGTGGTAGATTTTTTTCAAGTATTTCTTCCGCTAATTTTTGCTTGAAAACATGAAATGCTCTGTCCTTATAAATCGTTTTGAAATATACACAGGTATAATATGCGCTCTGGTGATAGTGGCCAGACAAAATGCGCGCATATATGCGCTTATGATGCAAATGGGTTAATAGGCTTCCAGTCGGTAAAGTGTTAAAATTCGCAATTCTATTCGTGAAAAGATAAAATAATTTGTGCTTGTTCAAAATTAAAGTATAACAAGGTTCCCTATTAGGAATGTTAGTTTACAAAAGAATGTAAAACGTAATTAACAACCGAAATCCATTGCGTCTCTGAAATGTCATTTTACGGCAACGTATAAACAAAATAATAAATCAGCGATAATGTTTCGTTCAGAAATGATCGTTCGCGAATTTGAATAGGCGCTGTGTCTTCTTCGAGCATGCCGCGAACGTTTTATTACAGTGTACGTAACGTTTTGTCGCGGTGTGGAAATAATTTTGGTGTCAGGATCGAGGGTTGATGTACACGTGTAACATCCTGTTGGGCGATTTAATGGATCCGAAAAGGTGATCGGTTTTATCGCCGTATGAATATTTAAGCCACGTGGCTCGCTGAGATTCCGACGTAAATGCGCACGAATTGGCATGCACGGGTTCGTTTCCGCGTTACTTTCACCATGCTGGTATAATCACGCCCTTGTCAATTAGCGTGCGCCGGCCGGCGATTAATTATAATAAAGACACGTTACTGTAACGCTCTGCGGGAAGATAATCGGCTGTTTTGAGCTCGGATAATTTTTTCCGGGGGCATCGGTGCGCGTTTATGCTCCGTCTTCGATTTCGTGCGATCTTAACTTTATGAAACACGGTTTTACGTATGCAAAACGCGTCGAAGGAAAGTCGTGCGCGAAATCCAGCGAAACTCTCCCTCCGATAAACTATATAAATAATTCTACCGTGCTAAGAAGCATCGTTGACACAATCACTATTTTATTTTATCTCCGGGCTCTCGTAACTTTGAGCAAGATTGGCATATAAACAATCATTAGATTGCTAAGGAACTAAACATTCACCATTCAATCGTTTTGGATCATTTGCAGAAGGCAGGATACAAAATGAAGCTCGATGTTTGGGTGCCTCATGATTTAACAGAGAAAAATTTGACGCATCGAGTTTCCATCTACGAATCATTGCTCAAACAAAAATTGAGAGAGTTTGACCGGGAAATTTAGATGCTTCCGCCGTATAGCCCAGACCTTGCGCCATCAGATTATCGTTTGTTTCGATCTCTGCAAAACTACCTTGATGGTAAAAAGTTGGATTCCAAAAAGGACTGTGAATATCATTTGGCCAAGTTTCTAGTCGATAAACCACAGAAATCCTATTCCGATAGGATTATGACTCTACCCCAAAAATGGCAAAAGATCATAGTTAATAATGACCAGTATATACTTGAATAAAATTCATGTTGAATAAAAGAAACATTTAATAAAAAAATAACAAAATTCTCTCAATACTTTTCCGACTATCCAATATTTAGAACCAGGAAAACATTCCAGCGTCGAAAAGGCAAATACGATCTTTCTAAAAATAGTTAATAAAAATCGTGGAACATGATGATAGAGTTAATTCGATACATCTTCCGACGTTTGATTCTTTTCTTTGGAAGTTCTCCCGGCTTTGAAAGGATTAATAAGGTTCAACGATTGCGAAGCCCGGCAAAATCATTCGCTGTTACACCGTTCAGATCCTATCCTCTGCAGCCACAATTGCTGCACGATTCTTGAAGCAGGGGGGTCTTCCTTTTTCTCGTTTCGACGGATTCATCCGGTGCAGAATGTTTCGACCGTGCTCCTCTTCCATCGTCGCCTACGCTGAACCATTACCAGTAATAACGCGATCTCGCCGTGTTTCGCCTTCTCCTCTTCGTTTCAACTTCACTTCTCAGCCTCCCTTTTCCCATCATTCGTTTTCTTCTACGTTTCCTCCTCCCCTGGCGAACTCCTTTCTCCTGTGTACACGTACAGACACTTCCGCGACCTCACGGTACACAGAGTAATTGATAATGTTAAATGCCGAGGTTGATCTGTCGATTTATGGGCAAAGTTTGCTCGGATCCTAAGACACACGATTTGTCTTATCTGGTTCTTCTTTTCAGTTATCTTTTTGCTGCCGGAACGTATCGAATTACGGATCCACGAGGTTACAGATTTTCAAGGGAACCAACCATTCGAACCGCTGGCAAACAGAATCTTTTCGAAAATCTTTGGTTGCACAACTATTGTGAAATCTTTATATATTAACCCTTTGCACTCGAATGGTGACTCGGAGGCACCACTAAAAATTGCCACACTATTATGTATAATGACAAAATAATTCAACTGCTGTAAATTTAATTGCAAATGAATCCATATCCAGAAGATAAAATAGATCAGGTAGAATGAAAATATTCTAGGTTTTCGAGCTAAAACAGCTTCGAGTGCAAAGGGTTAACCTTTAGCACTCGGATAGCGCTTCTAAGGTGCCGCTAAAAATTGTTATAATAATATTTAAGCAATTTTTACATCACTACGTTTGCAGTTAAGAAATCGTTAACAATTTTAGTGTTGTAAGTACGAGTAATAGTAATTAATTTCGTATGTAAATCGATGCATCTAATTGCTCAAGAAAAGTCAAGACGTTGGGTTCAATCTTAAGAAAGTTATACAAATTCAAAGAGCGTCCGAACACTTTCGCGAGCCACTGTATGTGTGTCGCGAAAATTAAGAGTTCTAGCCATCTGAAATTATTTATACTTTCTTTTTGTTCCTTTTATTTCGTCTTGACCTACAAATATTCTGGATACATTGAAATCTACGAATACATCTTAGTTTACGCTAAAATTACAATTTAAATAGCCAATGGTAACTAAATTTTTCGCACGACGAGTATACTCGTCACGACACAAAATACCGCCAATTCTCGTCAAACACAGCTAACTGGTTAAAAACTACTAAACAAAGTCTATGAATAGTGTTTCTATTTTTTATAAAGATTCGCAATTTAATAAAGTATTAATTTACAAAATATTAAATGCAGGAACTGTGCGGAGAATGAAGAGGTCATAGAATTCTGAGATGTTGTATCAAAATCGTGCATGATCAAAATGATTCGAGCATCGCAGCGTCCAGCATGTACAGACACTTCCACGAGGTCGCAGTGCACGGTCAGGGGGTAATTGATAATGTTAAACGTCGGGGTTAATCCGCCGATTTATGGGCAGAGTTTGTACCGTGGATTTTTCGAATCCGCCAAATTGAGGGATAATAGTCGGACATTAGTGCCTCGCTGGCAGCGATCGAACGGCGGACTCGAGATAAGTAGACGTCGTGGAAGTTACGCGGCAAGTTCGTGTGCGCACGGTGGCCTAAGAAAACCTATTTGATTAATTTTCCGGAGGAGGATAGACCCGCCACCGGAGTTCGAGGACAAACGCCGCTGTCGGATTTGATGTATAAGGCTTCCCCCCGATTCGAATTTAAGTGGTTTCGTTAGGTCCGCTAATGTGCTGGTCTTAAAGAGCTTTTAAGTATTCCCCCGATTGCGCGAGAATCGAAATGACAAGGCACTGGGAATTATTTAACTGCCCCGTAATTTGCCAATTTTGTCGTCAATCTCACCGAAACCGTGGAATCATTTTCTTCTGCGAAGAGTTTCGTGTGGAAACTTCAAGCTGATTTATTTTCTTTGATCTCGCAGATTCAGTTTTCCAGTTTACCATTTACAGTGCTTATAAAATGAAAATTAATGATCTTAGTTACACTTGAATTTGTCATAGTATAGCTATTTGTAATTAGTAGTGAAATCAATATTTATATTCTTATTTAATGTGTTTAATAAATTGGAAACAATATAAAAATAATTTCAAATTCTTCTAACGTTTTCGCTGTTTCAAATGACAATTCGTTTTCGTCATAAACGCGAAACATTTGCTGTCTGATCGTAAACGTTCGAAATCTATTAACGCTAAATTTAGCGAGCATAAAAATTGACCAGAATATACATATTTATATTCTCTTATGCCAAGATTTAGTTTACTTGGATTATTTGCGATATTCATATCAAAGTATAACTGACCAAAGAGATCTATCGAATCGATTCCTACGAAGGCAATTTTATAATTTCAATGATTGTGAAATAAAACATCTGAAAAGAATCGTTTGACCCGATGCGTTAGTTCTACTGTTAACACTGGAACTACCAAACCACTCAAAGTGACTGATCCCTACTTATTTCATTCGGGATAACTGAAGTTATAAAAATGTTTTCATCAATAATTTTCCGATGTACTTCTTTAATGAACCACATGTTACGATAATAATTAACCCTCTATGGGCCCGTGTAACTTTCAGGTCACATTTTAATTTATCGACATTTTACCAAATAATTATAGCTTCTTTCATGAGATGGAGGATAACTCTTAATTCTATAACGTTGCCAAGACAACCAATATTAATATATATGACCGTTGCCAGGCTCATCAACCTGAAGTAACAAAATAAATGCTGTGCAAACTGTCTGCAGTAAAAATAAGCGAAATCATTTGATCCAATTGATATTATTTGTGCTTTTGTCAGTGATTACCAAACTAAAAATAGTGCACATAATAGCTCTGGGTTCGTATATCAATAACAACCTATTTGTTTGCATTTCAATTTTCAATTTGTTACAGTTTTTTTATGATACAGTTTTGTAACTTTGAGGTTACAATGGGCTATTATGGCAGATTTCGGTACATTTAGGATAAAGCTTGTGCTTTCTCCTGTTTTCAGATTTATACATCATATACCCAAAATATGAATACAAAATCATATGGAAATAACAGAGGAATTAGAATTAGACGCATTAGCGGTAATAGATCCGATGATTCCTTATTAGATTCCGAGTCCGATGAAGATGTAATAGTATTTCCCCGACGACGGATAAATGTCATTGACAGTGACGAAGAATTTAGTACTCGATCCTCGTCAGATGAGGAAGATGCAGGACCACAAAGAATTGTGTGGCAATCACTATCCCAGACGAATAATAATAGTTGTTATCGCCCTTGGAAAAGAGATTGCCCTAATGTCCCCGAAGCACCCCATTCTCCTGTGACCTATTTTCGAAAACTATTTGACAAGGAAATTATAAGCAATATAGTTGACTATACCAATATGTATGCACTGCAATGTGATCCAACAAAGAGATTTGAAAAATAAAATGTTTAATGTCAAGTGCAAATTGTTTTATGGAATTTCACGCTTAAGCTTTTATGCACAGAAGTGCAAACTTTATAGGCCGTTGTTACCTGAAAGTCACATAGTGAATATATTGCAATAAAATTGTTTAAACGGAAAAATTTTTTTTTATTTGCACATGTAGGTATATAATTTCTGATTTTTCGTTCCCCCAATTTTTTTGGATTAAAAACAAAAATTCGGCCCATAGGGGGTTAAATAAAGTTTAAATAGATGCAGTTATTATCACAAAGCAATGTATATCGTTGGATGTATCGTTCGGTAGTTCTAGTGTTAAATAATCACGGGTAAGTAAAATATATTATTGTCAGAAAAAGGTACAGTTCAGTCGATGTTCCATGTCAAGAGAGTAAATTCGATCGGTGCTGAAAAATTGTAATAAAAACACGGTTCCCCTATTCAGCATGACACCGAGGCTCGAATGAAATAAAAGGTTCATTAAACAGTACTTAATTTTCCAAGACCACAATGGACGCATAGTCTCCTCGTAATTATTTATGCTGAAGGAAAGACAGCGGTACAATGGCGAGCTAATTGACGATTATTACGGACGGTCTGTCGATTAATCAATATTAATTACGAACAGAAAAATGTGTCGCAGTGAAAGACAACTTGGTTCGCCACGGTCCGATGATAAATCGGCGTGCATCGTTGGCCGGCTGTCGCCTGGGATCATCGATTATCATACATTGTAGGACGTAAGCTCGGTGCTCGGTGAAATATGCGCAAGCATGGGTCTTGAATATGGTTGCGGGTAGACGGCCAGGTGGGTGGACATGCCACCCGCATCGTGGAACTCGTTAGACGCGCGGGATTTCAATTAAAATCTCCGCATTTGCTCGGTAAAACGCGGATTAGCCGATGTGGCTCGTCTTGTACCAATTAATCGTAGATTAGGATTTTTCCGAAAGGCTCGCGGGATTTATCGAGGCGCGCGCGCGTGCACGCGAGCCTGCCCGTCACGTCAGCCGCGATTACTATGTGCGTGAATTATTTAAAACGACCGACCCGCCAGCCCCGCATGAAATTAAATTCCATCCGTCGCAACGTTGGACAGCCTCATCCCGGTAATAGCGCAATTAGATTTGATCGTTGCCGTTCGAATGTTCGCTGGCGTTCGGCTCTCGTTTAGAAGTGTGCCGACTACCTTCGGCGTAATTAAACGTTCGGCGGAATTGATAGCGTCGCAAACGTCGTTGTAATTTGTTGGAAGTCGTGAAGCCGGGAACGTAAAATTTCCGGACCCTCCGCGATGCGTTGTTACAGAGAAGACACACGAATCCGATCTATATTTCTCGAATGGTTCTTGATTACCCTGCTGGTCAACTTTGTTCGAACAAATATACAAATCATTATGACCCGTTCGGTGGTTCTAGCGTTAACATTAGAACTACCAAACCAGTAATTTTGACTGGTCCCTAGTTTTTTCTTTCGCAATTATTGAAGTTATAAAGATATTTTAATCAGAAATTTGTGGATGTACTTGTTTAATTAGGTACACGTTACAATAAGAATTGTATTAAGTTTAAATAAGTGCAGTCTCGTTATTATTACAAAGCAATGTATATCGTTGGATTTATAGTTCGGTAGGTTCTAGTATTGAATCAAACGTTCAAAAGTTCGGTCGAACAATAATCGTTGAACCCGAGCAGAGTACCAGCGAGAGGAAAATTTAGTTCCTCCGCTTTCCTTTCGTTTAATCCTTCGCGAGGATCCGAAAAACGTAACAAGTTTTCGAGGACGGAGAGCTGGGGACGGGAACAATCGAGCGAAAGGAAGGATTGAAAAGATAATTAGATTATGCAGCACGCATCCCGGCAACGTCACGCTTTCACGAGCCCGGCTGTAAGAGGGGACGTCCGATTGAAAGAAGCATGCTTGGTAAAAGAAGGTGGAACGGCCAACGGAAGAAGACGAAGGGGACGAAGAAGAGCCGTCAGAGGTCAAAGAGTTGGACGAGCGCTGTCAGGGCGTTCTAAGATTCTGACGACTTCGTGGTCCATTAGATACCGAAGATCATAGGCCTCAACTAGAACCACGGGTTCCAGTTAATGGCTCTAACGAGACGTCCGGAACGAGAGACAGAAAGACTTCGGAGGCGGCGGATCTCCGGGAAAAAGTGTCCGAAGCGGAGGCTAATTAAGCGAAGCCGCCCCGGCCGACGCAAGGAAATTACAGTTAATAATACCGCGGGCCGGTTAGAAGCTTCCCTGGGCCCGGACTGTGTATTCATAATGATTCCTCGATACGATTGGATCGGCCGACGGGGTCCCACCGACGAGATTCTCGGCCAGATAACAACGAACACGGGGTCCCGGTGATACGTATCTGCGCGACGACAATTTTTATATTGAAATTTTCATGAGATCCCGGGGAAAACCGCGTTCTCGAAACAAGAAGACTCGCTATGATTATCGTTATTATCTGCTCTCTTAGGCGACTCTGCCTGCTCGACCGTGCGGTTCTCGAGCGGATCACGCCTCGAGTGATACGCTGATTATAGAAACCCTGGGCCGTTAATTGTATAACATTAGATCAGCCGACTTTCCCTTAAACGGTTCCGAAAACCACACGAAAACCGAGTACCGGGATTATAAACTACCGGACTGTTAACACTTTGCTAACCGGCAATTTTACACGGAAACTATGCCATGCCACCGGCTATTATTTTGTAATTGAATATGGAAGTAAAGTAAAACATTCTGAATAGACTCCAATAAATTTTATTTGTACTGACTGAAATGAAATTAAACTTTGGACATATTTTTTATATAACTTTTAAAATATTGTACAAAGATTTTGCAATATTCTATATCGCCTTGGGTTTCATAAATTTAACACTAGAACTACTGTACAATAAATCCAACGATATACATTGCTTTGTAATAATAACGAGACTGCATCTAATAAAACTTCATACAATTCTTATTGTCACGTGTACGTCATTAAAGAAGTACATCCGAATATTTCTGATGAAAACATTTTTATAACTTCAATCATTCCGAAAGAAAAAACTAGGGACCAGTCAAAATGACTGGTTTGGTAGTTCTACTGTTAAATAGATAATGCAAGTGCAATGACGAATTAACTCGTCATCGGTTAACAACGTTTGGGCATGAGAAGACGAGTTAACTCGTCATCGGTTAACAACGTTTGGGCATGAGAAGACGAGTTAACTCGTC
>CM052091.1:7823499-7861484 GCA_028453745.1 Agapostemon virescens | reverse complement strand
CTTTCCCTTATTCGAACACGTTTCAGACGAATTTTTTATTGCTCTCGTAAATCATGTAAAATCGACGACCACGGATAAATTCTTCCTGTGAAATCGAAGTATTCCCTTGAAAGAATATGTTGTTTTATAATCGTACCTGTAGAGCTTTTGTAACGGACATACCAATTTTCCCCAAGGACCCAAAATTTCTTAAGCAGCGTTACAGCAACTTTCCCTTATCCGAACACGTTTCGGTCGAATTTCATCTCGACCGGGTAAACCGGGTCCGCTTGGCGCGACAACTGGCGCTCGCGTTCCTTCTTATAATAGCTTCGTTAGAATTAATTAGACAGCTGTTTCCGCGGTTAATCGGCATCGATTACGCGATCTGGATCGTTCGTGCCACCCGGTCGGATCGATTCGGTATCGGACGAATTTACGATAATGATTCGCGCGACCTCGGTATATCGAGGTGTCGGCGCAGCGTTTCGTGCCTTTTCACGTTGCCGTTTAAGGGTGCGAAACGGAACAGAGAATTACATAACCGGGTGGTCTCGGGCCAACCTCGAGAGCCGAGTCGAGCGTTAACGAGGTGTGCAATATGGGCGAAGGGTAATTAATTAGCAGCCGGACAACACGGCCTCGTCACCCCGGCGGAACACGACGCGGACCGAACGTTTTCTTAATAAGAGTTGTCGCGATATCGAGCTTGCCGGTGCATAGCCAAGATATTTGCCTCTCAAGTACTGTAGAAAGTATCTTTTCGTAAGTGTCTGTTAAGTTAACAAATTATCGCACGACCGGGGAATGCGAGATCCATTGTACAATTCCTTTGAACAATCCTTAACATCGAAACACAACATTTTCTTTGCGAAATCGAAACCGGTAAGCGAATATTTCTTAGATTCATCGTTCTCCGATCTCTTTTGAACTTTATACGTCCTAATGAAATTTATATTCATTCGAGTACATCGCAATTAATACTAGAACTACCGAGTAATAATGACAACATTGAATCCATTCGGATCTCGTACAGTTTTTATTGTAATGTCTGTTTCAATGAAGAAATTCATTCGAAACTTTCTGGTGAAAGTGTTTTTACCATTTCAGTTATTGTAAACGAAAAAATTACGAACCATTCATTTTGACTGGCTAAGCCATTTTTTAGTCTTAAGGATGAATAACACTGTCAATGATGGATAACTACGTACGATTAACGCGATGGCCGCGTTAAACGAACATGTGAGCTGCGTTGCAGTAAAAATTCTTGAATTATTCACACTGGAGTGATAATGCATTATCAGTTTCTTAATCCTTTTTCTCTGTACGATACATAGTTATACTCGTGGAAAAGATTTCAAACGCAATCTATTAACGGTACATTCCATTCGTCTTTCTTAGCCCGGAAGAAAATGGAATTAAAACTATTACAGACACAACATGCAATTCTATAAATTTATTTTTCTACTAAAACTGTTAAGAGGAATAAAGAAGCTCTAATGAGAGTGAAGAAAGTATTAACTATTAACACGTTGATTGCCACGGTGGTCATCGGTGACCGGCACCATTGCGTCGTTTAAGAATGACTATCATTGAGTTAAAGGCATCAAACGTAGATTTATTATTGAGGAAGTTAATCAGATTGTTGTGCGAGGTGAGAGCTTGATTATGCGGTAACTAAAAATTCTATTTAATAACACTGACCAATACTATAAATGAAATAAATGAAATTTGTCCGAGGTACGTAAAATTCGTTCGGCATTCAACGTGTTAAGAAAGTAACGGGGTTAATCGAAGAATTAAATCATGGGGTGCAGACCATTGAAAAACATTTGTGGGAAATTCTTCGTAAAAAGTGATTTATTTTACTATTTATATTCGGGATTAGGATCGCATATGATTTTCTAGAAAACCGTTTGATACACGATCCAGCGAAGCAACCGTTAAAGCAGCTTGGAAAAACTCAGCGAATTCGAATGATTTGTGGAAAAGATATGTTATTCTGTGCGGCGAGTTTTTCGACCGGACAGCTTCAATCGGAAAATAGTTTTAACCGTATTTGGGAGGCAAATGGTGTAGCATGCGAGTATGCGAGTCTAGCTAGCGTGTTCCGCCGTAGGGCAACCGAAGAGATCGAGGCCTTAATCGACTTCCTCCCGCGGTCCTGCGAGCATGATCTAATTTCGCGCGTACAATTACCAGCACCGGACGCGTGCTCGCTCCCACTGGAATAATTCTATGATCCGCGGCCGGACACCAGGCCGATTTATGCCAGCCCGGCCGATTCGTGTGTTTATGCTCACTTGTTACTTTGTAATTCTACCTGGCTGTTAGTGCCTCGCTCCTATGAGATCTTCTAAATAGAAACTAAGAACCTTCGGGTTCCCGAGACATTACTCATGCCGGACTGGCTATTAGGCTGGCGTGTAATGCATAAGGCTGTGTTAGAGCCTAGAAGAATGAAGAATTGAATAATAGTTGGGAATCGAGGGTCATCAAATTCAATGTTCCAACCTGGCTGCGAAACGTTCCGAGGTCGTAAACTATGTTCCTCCTAATCGTTGGATTTGCGAATTAACCCAGTGCGTGTCGTGTCAGGCTCGAGATGAAGATTTCGAATGAATCTCCGTTAGCGGGAACATTATTCATTTCTTTTCTGTCGGAATAAAATACTGTTTACCTATTTACAGTATCTAATCTTCGAGATGAATGTGCAAGCCACGAAGACCATAAATTGCCTTTTTCTCTCGGCGAAACTATTAACGGTGCGGTTCGAGTAACGTTTATTCAGCGTAACTGAGATCGAAATCGTACGGCTCGGGTTTATATTCGCGAACTTTTAAAAGCACGCAAACTCGCGTGGACAACTTTGAAGACTCCGAGCGTTAGAATTTTAGTTAAGTCCGTTTCTATGCGAGCGAACGTGTACGAATCATTTATAGTCGCATTGTACCTCACTAGCAGCGCCACAGTTTATCCAGTTTCCCTCGGGAACATGGTTAAAATTCAGGATGCTTTGTAGTCTACATGTTGAACCGACCCATTGTCTACCTATGTACATGCGGAATTTCGAGTCATCTGGCATTTGCATAATTTAATAACAAGCGTACAAGCATGCGTTTAAGCTATGTTTCGCGCATATGCGCCTTGTACCATGAATTTAATATTACAGGTGCTAATCCTTGAGCTCTTTTTAATTATGTCGGCGAGAATTGTGCTTCCCGATTAATACTCTATGTTTTATTCGAATCGTAAGAAGAGTTGTAAAAGAAAAGTTAAAGCGTTGGTTGGAACTTTGGGGAATTGACATCGTCCGGGATTGTTAACAATTTTTGTCGAGCTTCACGATTGTTTTGAGAATATTTGTGCATTCTTTATCAACAAAAATAGATCCAGATAATCCAGATTTTAAATAGTCAAATACGGAGAGTGTCGGTATGGAGTCTCTTCTAAATTTTCGTAGGAAAAGTCGACATTGTCTCAGGAACATTTCTACGTTTTTTACTAGCAAATTAAATTACAGCTCATATATTAAGGTTAGGCTCACGAGGCAGTCGAAGTTACTATTTTATATGTTAATTTACATAAACAATAAGATAATTTTAACCACTGTTTTCAAGTATGTAACGAAGTGAATGAGTTTGTTGAGTAATTTCTCACTCTTTGCGATTTGAATAATTGTCAATCGCAAATGTTAGAACTCATCATTTTGACGTCCCTCGTAAACCTACTGTTGAATGATAAAATGCAGGGAGTGTCGGTGTAGAACGTCTTCCATTCCTTTCTAGGCATAGAACGGAGGAAATATATTCGAACCGGTGTTTAACACTAGAACTACCGAACAATAAATCCAACGATATACATTGCCTCGTAATAATAACGAGACTGCATCTATTAAAACTTCATACAATTCTTATTGTAAGGTATCCGCTATTAAAGAAATACGTCCGAAAATTTCTTATAAAAACACTTTTTAACTTCAATAATTATGAAAGAAAAACCAGGGGACCAGTCAAAATGACTAGCTCGATAGTTTTAGTGTTAACACATTAAACCCTTGGCATATTACTATGAATCAGACTCGTAATGAAGATTTTAAACAAACTCCAATAAATATAAATAGTGTACTTTCTTTTTAAGACAGAATCAAATTTTATTCTCTTATAAACAATACTCAAGTATTGAACTAAATGGAACAGTATAAAGAATACAAATTGTCTTTTCTCTTCTGTAACATTTTTAACGATGAACGTGTTACAATAACTTTTGTTACAAGCAAAATGGTAGAGCAAGGGCTGACCAACCAATAACTTCATTAATTCAACAAAATCAAAGTAATCCATTTGACGAATCAACAATTGAAAACCTAAAATGTAAGACATAGAGTTATCCTTCAACCTCTTTACTATTCTCTAGATCTTAAGTAAATATAGTGCAACGAATATGTTAATGTACAAATTTATTTTTAAACATGGACGAGTAACTCCGTCACCCCTATATGGGTGACACGGCAGTCAAACTGTTAACACTTTGCCAACCGGAAGCCTATTGATAGAACTTTCAATAATTGTACTTAACAGAATGAAGTTTAAAAAACTACTTTCACATTGTAGTTTGTAACGAAATTGATAGTTAACGTTACGAAAGATGCCTTAAGGATTCTCAATAAAAATTCCTGTCAGCGTTGAAGGTCCGGTTGAAAAGTTTTCAATCATGGATTGTGGACCTTGAAAAATTCTGAAATAGGAAAATTGAAAGGACCGCCGGTCGGAAAATTTCTGACGAAAACATTTTTTAACTTCAACAATCGTGAAAGAAAGAACTGGGGACCAGTCAAAAACACTGGTTTGGCAATCCTAGTGTTAAATCGGAAAATCATGATTTCGGCGCAAAACTGAAACGAGAAGCAAATAAATTTTGATCCCGGGGTGTAACGCGTGTGTCATGCAAAGCGGACGAGCGACCGTAATGTCGTTTCTGGAGGAACCGTTTCTATTTCCGGTTTCGGCGGTTTCCGGGGACGTCCGAGACGTCGCGGAAATTCAATTTCGTGGTAGGAGAGCACCGCGGTTGTAACAAAGAAGGAGCGGCTAAGGTACCCGCTGGTTAGATCCGCGTTTCCTGGTTAAATCGCGGCACGAATAAGAGATCCCATTACACGCGGTGCATCAACAAATCACGGCAACCGATAATCCGTTCCGACCTTCGTCCGCAACCTGCGAGATTGTTGTTGGAGCGGCGCGAGCGGCTCCGCGCTGAAGCCGTATCTTCGAGCCGCGGAATACATTATCCCGAAGATTAGTGTGCGAACGATACAAGAAAAGGCATCTACAACACCAATAGGGGTCCAAGTGAACGCGCCGCGAACACATCCGCACACCTCCACGTGCTATGCACCGAGAACGGCTATTGCGTGAAATTTACGAGTCTACGTAACCCGAGTACGTTTGCACGCTTCTCGCTATTTCCGAAAAATATCCTGCTCTAAAATCTTATGTTAGCTGTACGCAACAGTAGCGATTCAAGCACCAACCTTTGCCAGCATTCGTCGCACGTTCGTTTAACGTCAATCGTTTCTAGATAATTATTTGTAATTGTAATAATTGCGATCCTCTATCTTTTTGCGCGACTGTTTGTTCGCTGTCGATGTTTCTAAGTAATGCATCTTGTCACGGACTCGTAACATGTATCCTACGAAGCGTATAAATATTGAGTATAAAAATTGAGTAAACTATCAACTTTTTCAATTAACATATTTTTTAAATATTGTTTTTATTCCTGTAAGTAGCTTTTTCTGTATTAACATTTTGCATATGGATGGCGAGTCTGAGGCGCCGGTAAAAATTGCCAGATAACTGTTCGAAAGAATTTTTACGTCACTATGCTGGTATCTAAGCAATTCGCAAAAATGTAACGAAATAAATCATGTGGAATGAAAATATCTTAGGTCAGAAGAAATGCCTGGGTTTTCGGATCAAGGCAGCTTCGAGTACAAAGGGTTATCATATCACGGTGCATTTAAAGTTTAAAAAAAATTGGTTTCGTGGCTCTCTAAAAGAATATTATCGAAGGAACATAAATTACAGCTTTGGAATGTCTAAAATTCAAAATTGAATTAGAATTACTCCATCGATAGCTCTTAGTATATACACAGTAATACTGTCTGGCTAGTACTGGCTGATTCTACTTCCACCAGTGTTACAAATTGTCAACAGTAGTACACATCGTTGTTATCGACGTAGTTTCTTCAAGTAAATGAATAATGTAAAATTTCGTGATGCTCGAACAACATACTCGATCGATGTAGAAAATTAATAAACAATTTCACCAATAAATTCAATCGACATTATAGCTATCTGCGACCATTATATACTTACACAAAGAAAATGACTATGTTGCGTGTTACGACGAGTGCATTTGATAAACTTTTCCAAGTCGGTAGATTGAAAATATTTGCAACCTTTTGCGATACGACTTTTGGATACTTGTTTCTTTGCTTGAACCCTTTACATTCGAATTCGAGATAAAATTTGACTTTGTCGTTATCGATACGAAGTTACGAGAGAACTCATAGTTATAACAAAAATAAATATTTTGTATTTCTTTCGAGAATTCATGAACGTCAAAGAAATCCAAATCAAACTAAATTGCAAATGGTTAATTATAGCCTCGATTAACCCTTTCACTGCCATGTCACCCATATATGAGTGACAAAATTATTTGTCTATGTTAAAAATAAATTTCTACGCTAATATATTCGTTGCACTCAATTTAGTTCATATCTGTAGACTACAAGAAGCTTTTTAAGTTTTTAATTGTTGCTGCATTAAATAAATTACTTTGATTCTGTGGAATTTTTTAGGCTGTTGGTTGGGCAGTTAAAGTGTTAAAGAAACATTGAAACGATCTCCGACGCGAGTAACGTTCATTTAAAATTACGCAATGGCAATGATTGCACCGTGATTTGGGAGAAATTTCAATCAAGGGAAATTCGGAGACGAACGTTAAAGGACCACGGGATTAATTTGACCTCGCGTACCTGTAACCTGATACAGGTTCACGTGTTCGCCGCCGTAGGAAATTCGTCGGCGATTTCTCGCGTGTTTCACAAAGTATTACGAATTTCACCCGTGAAAGTTTGAAATTTCACCGGCGCGATTCAATTTGAGAATAGTTATTTCCCCTGTCTGCTGTTAAACGTTTTCGAACCGGCAGGCATAGTTCGCCGATCCCGGGACACCGAATAACGCGCCGGTGTCGTCGGACGCCGTTCAAATGCAAGTTAAACAACTATTCATAAATATCATAAAGCGCCGTTAGCGCGAGCTGCACGCTGCGTCGCGAGCCTCCACACGACTATACGGTATAGTAAATACATGGCTAGTCGGCCATGTCAACAATAGGGCCGTGTGAAACATCGACGCCGATGATCCTCTTCTGCCGGAGCATAAAGTACCCACCGTCAAAGACACTGTCAACAGAAAGGTAGTTTATGGTGGATACACTTCCGGTATCGGAAATGTCTTCACTTTATTTCTTCCTACTGCTGTACTATTTTATCCCGTCCACCATCGCGTCAATGCGAACGTATCCTAACGAGATAATAGCCTTATCGATGAACGTAATCCGTAACTAAAAAAGTGATCCGTTCTGATTTTATTCCTGAAATTTTCATTGCTGCCGGCCGTCGCACTAGCGTTGTCTACGTAGGTTTCGATTCGGTAAATATGAAATGGAAAGAACAAGCTACAAAATTGTTTATAAAAGTCATTCACGTATAATTATTGTTCGTTACTTAGAGAGGGATCATCAGAGCGCAAATAGAGAACCAAAAGATTCTAGATTTTAACACTAGAACTACCGAACAATAAATCCAATGATATACATTGCTTTGTGATAAGAACAAAACTGCATCTATTCAAACTTTATTCAATTTTTATTGTAACGTGTGGTTCATTAAAAAAGCACATCGAAAAATTACTAATGAAAAAATTTTTATAACGTCAGTAATTGCGAAAGAAATATGTAGGGACCAATCATTTAACTGGTTTGGTAGTTCTAGCGTTAAAGAATGATTTCTAAAACATTTTTCAAGGGCCTAGTAGTTACATATGACTCTGAATATTTTGCGAACACGAACAAATGAAACAGAACGCACTTGTGCTAAACAAATGCATTGATTTGGACACTGTTTTAAATCTTTCCAATTTTTTCCGATCCCTGAGATTATTCTAACAATGTTTCTCCTTTGCAAATTTGCAATCTGACGCTTCGTTTTCGAATTATTGTCGAAAAACACGAACACAACACTGCAGCTGCGATGGACGTATCACAGCTCGGTAAACGGCAGCGCCACGCCCCGAGATTCGTGGCCGAGGCTCGTTCACCGAAACAGCGCTCCGATTGGTCCGTGTGTTTTCGTTGATAACTCGAAAACGAAGTGGCGTATGATATTCTCGCAAAGGAAAAAGTGTCTCGGAATACTCCCAGGAATTTTCTTGTTCGAGTTGCTCGAACATTTCAGGACACCCTGTACATACGAAGCTATCGAACATGGACCGTTGCATAATCGTTACTGATAATCCGTGTCCCGAGCAGCGACATTGCTCGGCATTGTTTAACGTTCGTTTCATTCCGTTTCGCGAGTTCGATCGAGCGATCAATAGAATCGCAAAACAAGACCGCTCGACCGAGTTTATCGAGAATAGAATTTCGAGGCCGAGTCATCTAATCCGAGGTCGCGTGGCTAACCGAACAGTCGCGCGAGCGCCTGCGAGTATAGCGTAATTCATGATTGAATAAATGTCAAACATCGAGCGAAGGCGATTGATGGCGTGTCCCGGCGCACGGAAACCGCGACATGTCCTAACGCCGCGTTTACACATGAACCCCGGTCTTTAAACGGGCCCGTATTACCATAATTCCACCACGTGGGTACAGGTGTGCGCTCGGTCCGTGAAATTGACTGGCGTTAAACCATCGCGGGACACGCGGAGCACCATATCTCGGGCAAACGCAATTTATGTTTACGGCAAATAAGAACGTCCGCGCCGCGCATTCGCATAAATAACGCCGGGGTTGATGTTCTTGTCGTCAGAGCCGTGACGTTATGGGGTAACACTCGAGCTACGTGGACTGCGGCCATTTTGAAGCTCGATCTGGAAGAATTTTGCCACGTTTCGAATCGTTTCTGCGTCGTTTCCTTGACGCTTTATCTTTTAACCCTTTGCGGACGAAGATTTCGAAAAATATTGGAAATATTTCCTCCAGAAAGTTAAATCTTGTTGTGAAAGTTTTAAGTTCTGATCCATTAATAGCAAGAGCAATTTCCATCGGAAATCGACGAGACCGTTTGCGATTTGATACAACGAACATCTTTTAATAGACTTCCGGCAGATAAAGTATTCACACGTTGGCTACTAGACTACGACACCCTGAAAATCTAACATCCAAATAATTCAGTAAACGGAACTAATACTGGAAAAATAAAATTCTGCATCATTCGGTACTAATCGAAATTAACCCTTTACGCTCGAAACTTTTTCAACTAGAAAACCAAAGCATTTCTTTCGATCTACGATATTTTCAGTCTACATGAAATATTTCACTTTATGTACATAGGGATTTTTACTGTTGCTCGTCCTTACATTCGTTAAATTTTTATGAATTTCTTACATGTGAAGATAGCGGTTTTAAAATTGTTTTAAATAATACTGTGATAAGGGTTAATGATTGTTAACTGTTCAACAGTTGTAACTCTCAAATATTGGGAGTACAAATAAATCTCCGCCATTTGAAATCAGTGCAACCAGTAAATTATGGTAGCTAGTGTCAGATGTAAGACGTCATATCATAAGCTTGCACACCTGTCAACAACATAATCTAGAAATATTAGCGATTATTACACGAATTATTTCATCTTTTGTGCATGGGGATTTTTACCATTCCTCGTCCTTACAACCATTAAATTTTTACGAATTTCTTAGATGCGAAGATAGCGATTTTAAAATTATTTTAAATAATAATGTTCTACGGATTAACACGTTGTGTGCCGCATGGGGCGTATACGACCCACGTTGAACTGTCCGTTCATGCCGCTTGCAGTTTTAATTGAAAAGGGAAGAATTATTAAAAAATTTATCTTATAGCCAAATATAGACATCTTAATATCATACTGCATTTTTTATAACGTGGGGGGTTGGCACACCGTACGGCATAGCGATCATTCATTTTCGACTGCCTTTTGTTGAAACAGCAGACATTTTATTAATTATTAAATTGCAAAAGTGTGGGTCGTATACGCCCCACGCGGCTTGAATGGATAGTCTTTTAAAAAACGGTCTGGCACGAAACGTGTTAATGCTCGTCAACTGTTTAACACTTGTAACTCTCAAATACATCTGTTTTTAATCCTACATTCGTTATGACATTCCATCTACACCTCGTTTATTCACCACTGTCAGAACAGCACGGACGATACGATAAGAAATCGACATAGAAAATTTTTTCTTTGAAAGCAAAAGTAATGATACGATAAGACGAGATGAACAAGAGATAGACAGACACGGAGTTGAGCAAGCAGCGTCTAAAAATAAATAACTTTCCCGTTGTTGCTCGAACACGTTCGAGGCAAAGAAATGACCGGGTTTGTAACCGAAGGTGGACGTCCGGTCCACCTGACCGTGGTAGCAACCATAAGTTCAAGACTTAAATGCCGGACCTGGTAGGAAGGAAAGAAAGCGGCGTAGGGTGGGGCATGGAACGGGCAAACATCTCCCGATCGGCGTGCGATCGATCACAATTGCACAATCGATAACTGTAAATGTCTCGGACCTTTTCAATTATTCCCTCCCCTGCGGCTTTCCGTTACGATCGTTTAGTAATCGCATCTACAACGTTTGCTATCGGTCGACTCGATCGACGGCGTAAAAATCGCGGAGGTTGGGGGAGGAACGGCAACGAGGAGGAACAGGATGAGAAGAAGGATCGAGAGAAATAATAACGGGAATAATAATCGACGGATCGTCCGGGCGAGCCCTCTCGATCCCCGGGACACCCGATACGACGACACGGGGTACGTAGGCCGCGGTTAAATGAACTTATCTTCGGGCAGGGTTCGTGTAAATTAAGTCGGCTCTAAATTAGAGCCGAGAAAGTCGTATAAATTCCGGCCGCCGCGCCGCGCCGCGCCGGTGAGAAAGTCGAGAAGAAAAACGGGGGTGTGCCGAGGGGAGGTACGGGGAGAGGGACGAGGGATTTCCTTACGAAGGCTCACCGCGCTGGTACAACGGTATCCCTTTCATTGCATCCTCCATTATACGGTGCTTATAGCACGTAATCTCGGTCGCATCTCTGATTTCAATCTGGCCGCTTACAACGCACCGGGACCGCGCGGACGCGCGCCCAGCCGATCTACAAATCAACCCCGTTTCTTTCACTCCCCCGCACGGTGGTTCGGAACTTTCGAAAGTACTGAAAATCACGGATCGAAAGAGTTACGGCGGAATCATTTCGCGTAGTTGTTGAAAGATTGACAAGATTTCGCTTACGGTTGTATACTTTGTTTCCGCGATCACGATGAACCATATCGTTCGGGGTGGGTGAATATTTGGAGAAAGTTGTTCGAAGAATATTTCTGATCGTCGTTGATCCGCAATTATCACTAGGTTCGGAACTTTCGCAAGTACTGAAAATGACGGATCGAAAGAGTTACAGCAGAATCACTTCGCGCAGTTGTCAAAAGATTGATAAGATTTCGCTTACGATTGTGTACTTTGTTTCCGTAATCACGATGAACCGTATTGTTCAAGGTGGGTAAATTTATACAGGAAATTTTTCGAAGAATGTTTCTGATCGTCGTTGCTCTGCAATTCGAGTAAAGGTTTTAAATAAACAGTGAAAGTCCGGCAGGTACAGCATTTTTATTTTGATCGCTTAACCAGTTAGCTATGTTTGACGAGTATACTCGTCGTAGAGAATTGGCAGTATTTTGTGTCATGACGAGTATACTCGTTATGCGTAATATTTAGTTACCATTAGCTATTTAAATTGTAATTTTAGCGAAAACTAAAATGTACTCATAAATTCGAATGTATCTGAAATATTTGGAGGTTAAGACGAAATAAAATGAATAAATAAAAAGTATAAATAATTTCAGATGCTGCTTCGCTTGATTTTCGCGACACGCAAAGGTTCGCACTCTAAAAAGATGTCGCCGCAGTTAACTGGTTAAAAGATCGGATGAAATTTATTTTGGTAGTCGCAAGGGTAGAATAAAATGTTTTGAAATAGTTATTGGATCTTTTGCTAACATATTCTTGATACCTTCTGATTAAAATGATAGCCGGCTCGACACAGTTTAGATCACATGTACTTGAAGAGTAATAAAAAAGCAGTAATACGTAATATTAAGCAATAAAGGAGTCATAAAATAGTATTAATAAAAAGTAGTGAAAGTAGAACGGTTTCCTAAGTAGTTTGCGATTGTAGATTCCGTTAGATTACAGATGGAAGAAAAAAGTATATTTGAATAATGAGGCATTCGGAAAAGATAAAATATAGTTCGAATTATATTATGTTTGTATTACTTTTAACTGATATATCGACGATTGGAAATTGTTTTAACCTGGTCGTTGACTTGAATTATACCTATCCATGTTTATGACAAATGTATAAAATGATAATTGAGTTTGCGTCTAGGTAAAATAAAAAAAGTTTTCTGAAGCCTTGTGAGTTTTAGAAAATTGAAAAATCGGAATCACTTTAAAGTTTTCAGTGATTTCAACTACGATCTCTTCTTTTATGCTAAATCAACCGAGGATTAAATTCGACTGGTATATATTGTCTCATAAAAATGCCAAGATGTAATTCATTTGGATTATTTGCGATTTCGGTTACAAAGTATAATAGAACAAAGAGATCTATCGAATAGAATTCTATGAAGACAATTTTATAACTTCGATAATTGTAAAGTCAAAATCCTGAATCTGTCATTTGACTCTCTGTGGTAGATTTAGCGTTAACCAGAAAAATATGGTAAATACCTTAGAAAAGGGATCGCGAAGTTACCAGTAAAATGGAGTGGAGTTAACCCTTTGTGCTCGAAGCTGCTACAACTCGAAAACTTAGGCATTCTTCTGACTTGGGATATTTTCATTTCACGTGATCATGATTTCATCATATACGCGTGAATTATTTCACTATTACTCGTCCTTGCAATAGTCACATTTTTACAAATTCCTTAGATACAAGCATAGCGATGTAGAAATTGTTTTAAACAGTGGTGTGGCAATTTTTACTGGCGCCTCAGGGTTGCCATTCGAGTGTAAAGGGTTAAACAAAAAGATGTAACTCGAAACAGTGGAAAAATTGCAGATTCTTGAGAATGCAAACCAAAGTCGTGCAACAATCGAAAAATTATGATCCACGCATTGACAGAAAAGTTAAGCCGAGGATGTTTCGGAGTTTCGGTGACGAATCAATGTGATAAAATGATGGTAGGTTCTCGGCTAGATTCCAGTTAAGTGTCCAACGCTCCTGGAAGTCTGTGTAACCGTCCGTCGACTTATGTGTGTTCAAAGGGTTGCGCAATCTGTCGGTCGAGTTATACGAGAGCCGCCCGGGGGTACGTCTCGTGTACAAGGCGAATGTGTAGAAACGACCGGGCTTAAAGCTGCTCGGCGTTGACAGATATCGTCGTCCAGGACTGGCGAAAACGTCGAACCTGGTGTCGACTTGTCACAGGACGTTCGATCGTATCGTATTTTCGCGGTGAGAGCCATGGGAGCCAAAGGGTCGACGGCGAAAGCGTTTTTCGACTGCGATTTAGTATAAAAAGAACATGGCGCAAAATGGTTCACCAGATTCCCCAGATTTAACCCTTGAACTGGCAATTGGATATTTCATCCTCTCGATTAAAATCAATCGACTAGAAAGCTGACTTTGTTCGAATTCGAAATCTTAAATAGAAACCCAGAAGAAACAGGTGATCATTGAATCGATTCTTTTGCAATAAAATAAAATTAAATACAATCGTTTAATCCTTTGCCCTCGAAGCTGTTCTAGTTCGAAAACCAAACTATTTCTTGTGACTTAGGATATTTTCTTCCTACGCGAATTATTTCACCTTATGTACATGGGGATTTTTATTGTTACTCGTCCTTACAATCGTTAAATTTTTACGAATTTCTTAGGTGTGAAGATGGCGATGTTAAAATTGTTTCAAACAATAATGTTAATGGTCGTCAACTGTTCAACAATTGTAACTCTCAAATACATATCTGTCATCGTTCATCGCATAGAAAATAATAAAGAAAATTTTTAGGAAAAATCATAATTTTATGATGAAACACTTCATTCACACAGATGTGAAATTTAAAATTGTTTCAAACAATAATGTTAATGGTCGTCAACTGTTCAACAATTGTACCTTTCAAATACATATTTTTCATCTTTCATCGCATATAGGTTTTTTTACTATTACTCGTCCTTACTCGTAAGATTGTTTTTAACCTCTTAGGCACTATGCGCCACTATAGTGGCTTTCGAGGATGTCATCTTCTTGTACAACGCGCCACTATAGTGGCTTTCGCGGATGCCATCTCAATTGTATTATTAATTATTAAAGTAAATTGTTAAAGTCAACATACGTGTATCATATCTTCAAGAAAAATTATAATTTTATGATCAAACACTTCATTCACACACATGTGAAACATTCGTCATACATTGCAGTGCTGTATCATTTACACGTTATTCGCGTTGAACTCTGCCGTACAGAGAAACAGCCCCGCGCAAAATTGAGCCATGCCTAAGAGATTAATAGTGGTGTGGTAATTTTTAGTGGTGCCTTGGAGTCGTCATTCGAGTGCCAAGGGATAAAAGGGCATCGTCTCATAGCACAAAGCGAAAGAAACTCTCTGCTCTCTGATAATTGTAAAATTTTCTGTAAATTTCGTATGCGTCTTTCTGATTCCCCATCGACAATTTCGTTTCAGTTCAATAAAAGAAAATGCAGATAGATTGTAAATCTATTTTCTGACTATGTGTAAAGGTGTTGTAAATACGACAGAGAAAGCAAACATTGTTCTTTGAAATTCCTCGCGGCAAGGGATGTGGAACTCGAAGCTACTGGAGCAACAACTTCCGCAATTATGTAGGACTTGAGCGAGTCATTTTTTATAAAATCTTATATTCTCGAGAAAGTCTCGAGATTAAATTACAGGGATTTCTTGAGCCATTGTAGGAAACGATAAAAGGGGATGGGAACTGTAGGGAATAAGCAGAGAGATTGTTTTCCCTGTTTAAGCGCTTGCTTGAGAATTAAAGAGATTAGGGAAAGGGTTCTTACAATGCTAAATGCGAGGGTACTCTGTTTAAGAACACGTTAATGCCCTGAGATAGCATCTACTATTCATTAGCACGAGTCGCATGTTGGATAAATTAGATATACAGTATACAAATGACAAGTTTGAAATTTTAATAATTAATGAGGGGAGGGTTGCTGCGATGCTAAAACGGTGTTCTGTTTGCGATCAGAATAACAACCTCCGATAAGATTTACAACTTGCTAATGCCAGGGCAATAATTTTCTACGCACATTCGTTAAGGTGATTTATATAAAAGCGTAGTGTACATAAATGTTTTAGATTAGAGACTATTAGATCGTACACGTACGAAAATCATGCGATTTTCGTAGTCGGTTGAAGCGACGGTTTCTGTTGTCGGCATCGATTAGTAGGACACAAGCGACAATTATCAATTTATTTAACTGAACAAACTGAAGTGAAAATTTGTACAGGAAGAGGGTGCACAATCGTTGACAAAAGGTGGTAAAAGCAGGTGATTAGTTTGATTCAGTTTGCACTTATAAGAAAATAAATATGCCTCGCGTTATCGGTAGCATTAATTAACAGCAGATTGTAAACCAAATGCGATCTAACGAAAAAAGTCAAATTTCATAGAAGACGAATTTCACGGGACACTCTGTGAAGCAAACGGGTGAACCAAAGAGTTTCAAACAAATACTTTTGCTGGACTTTTTACACAGGCCATTTAATGTGCAACTAAACATTTAGATATAATTACAAAATTATCTGCTTTGTCCTATACTACATTTTCTACAATGTCTCGATTCTTTTGATTTGCTTGTATATGTTTTAGTTACGAAGTTACTATAAAACATAACTTCTTAGCGCATTAATACCTTGCCATACCACTGTCATTGCCATTACAGTTATCATAACGTCTTCATCGGCAAAATTTTTACACAAGAAAAAAGAAAATTTATATTTCTCATACGACTACTGAAATATTGGATAGACAGAAAAGTATTGAGAGATTTTTGTTATTTTTTGATTAAATGTTTCTTTTATTCAGAATGAATTTAATTCAAGTATATATTGGCCATTATTATCTATGACCTTTTGCCATTTTTGGAGTACAACTATAATTCCATCGGAATAGAATTTCTGTGGTCTATCGACTAAAAACTTAACCAAGTGATTTTCACAGTTCTTTCTTGAATCCAATTTTTTACCATCAAGATAGTTTAATTAAAAAATATTTTTATATTATGCAACATTTTAATTTAGCGTTTTATTAGTCTTGATTAATGGAAACTAATTTTGAATATGAAATGTTTTGTGAATTTCATATGTAAATGTTGTTTTTAAAGTTTGAATTGACTTAGACCATTTTCATAATTAACACTAAATGGATTCTATATAATGTTGAAATTACAACCACTATGTAATGGTTCAATTTTGACAATATCGTAAGAATTACATTGAATTAACATAGTTTAAAATAACACAGTGTGAAATAGCTGATAAACTCATATTTTTTAAATTTTCACTTAGACCACTTTCATAATTATGGGCTCATATATTAGGTCCGCTCTAGAAGCCGGTTCGAATTAGACATCGCTGCGTGTTCGCAAGAGTTACACCGGTGTACGTAAGTGTTTTAGCAATTCCTCGATTCCGTGGTCCCCGCGATAAATTCCAGGTAGCAAATAGCGAACAAGCATTATCCGGATTATGACAGGATCCCGTCTGTACCCCACGTTCCAGCGAACAATCGACCATTCGTTATCGTTGACAGTGCCACCTCGGTCCCTCTGACATCGATTACAAGACGACAATTATCGCTGCGCGAGGCCGTAAATATGCCAAAGATACAGCAAACGATTATCCCCGCGTGGCCATAGCATAACGTGGGAAGCTCGCGGTGATACCTGAGATTGCGCCGGGCCTCGATTATTGCCTTTTACGGGAAATAAAGCTAGCGCCGCAACCTTGAGCGTTACACGCCGCTTGTGCAATATGATTATCGCGCGGAGTGCAGTCGCGGTGCATTGTGTCGGGCGGCGCGTGAAAAAATCCGCGAAGGACACCGGCACGCCACTCCGCTCAGAAACGTAATCAAAACGCGGACCTTTCTTTGTCTAGGCCGGGATAGACGTGCGTCAGAGTTCACGGAATCCTCGAGCCTTCTCTCCGCCCCGATTAGGCTAAGCCTTGTCGTCTTGCGAATTCGCGATTCCAACGCCGAACGTGAGAACCGAAGCGCATCTCGAAAACGAAAACGTCGCGATACGGTTATCGAACTTTGTACATTTTTATCGAACCCAGAATCGAATCGTGTCGGGTTCCTTTTTAATTGGAAAAATCGAAAATTTTAAAAATGACGAAAACTCAAAGAGTCTGATCGAAAGAAGAACGTACCCGTCTTTCTTTCGCTTTGAGAAATTCCGCCCCGAATATTTTTCCTGTCGACGTTGATTGATATAGCACGCGAACGACGTCGGGAGAAGTTCTCTCGAAAAATTCCGCAACGATTTACCGAATTCTTCGAGTCGTCCGACGATTCTCTCTTTGCCGAAGCGTCTCCGATTACGATTCTACCCGTCAATTTCTGTGGCAAGCCGTTCTGCGATCACTGTTTTTCCAGCGCAACGTGTCACCGACGCAACGTGGAAAATCTAAGTGACGCCGAGGAGACATCGACTTTCCGAGGAAATTACTGGCACGGAGCTCGCCGGAGATCGCTGCGAAGGATCATGTCTGGTGATCCTTGTGTAATCAAGCTATTTTAGAATCGCGAGACACGCTTCGAGATTCGAAGCCCGACCAAGATGTCCTCGGGCTGGCTCAGGTAGCTTAAGAGGAGCTAACACTGTCTCGAGAAATGTCAGTCTTCGAAGTAGCTAATCCTGGTACTCGATCGATCACAGCTTTCTCTGGAAAATTGTGTAAAAACGAGATTTTGCCTCTCGTTGACGCTTCAATAAATTTTGCCAGTGTCCGAAGGTTTCTGGATGCCGTAAATTGAAGATGAAGAGCTATAATTCAATGTCATTAATTTAATGATAATCGCTCGTGAACGACGCAATGGCGCTGGTCACCGATGACCACCGTGGCATTCAAAGTATTAAGAAGAATTATAATTTAGTTATCAATAACTTCGTTGCAATGTTCTCTGCCGCACAGAGAAACTGCCCCGCACAAAATTCAACCGTGCCTAAGACGTTAACAAACTTTAACGAACGAATGGATGTATGATATGTACAACTGGCTGTATGCAACGAGTATGAGGTGTGCGTCGGATGTGTTTACGTTGAGTGAACTGTTTAGAATGCCGGATGAAGTGTGTGTTGACGAAAAGTAACTTCGGTATGGGCGTGAATGAAATAACGAGACATGCGGTTTCGTTGACCGCATATTTTTCGATACAAGTGAGGGAAACGGTAAGATTGACGGACTGGTTCATTAGTTCGCGTAGAAGGGAAAAATAACCGGCCCAAACTAACAGTCACTCTCAGGTATACTTCACACCTGAGAATGACGCACCCGGAAAATCAGCGTGTCTCGAGAATTACCCGTAGCAGGCAATGCATGTAAAGGGTGTCCCAAAATTAACGTAAGGTTTGAATTAAATAGAAAACACAGTTTTTCGTCTTTAGATTGTTATTTTTTCATTGAATCATAAAGTACATAGGATAGGGTTATTTATGGAATAACACATCGGGCAAATGGCATCCACGGCTTTGCTGGCACATACGCACTCTTTTGTCGAAATTTTTCATGACCTTTTTGCATAATTGTGGCTAAATTTCGATTGAGGACTTTTATGATGGTTCCTTTTCTCTTGTGCGGAACAATCGCTGCCCAGTTACCTTGAATGAAAGCTTGACAGGCCAACTCCGTAACCTAGGATTATAGTTTCGAGCGGCAGACCAAAATAAATGACAACGAAACGCTGCCACAAAATGTCGTCACAGCCGCTACAGACGGCATTGGACGAATTCTGACGTCGATCGAGGAAAACGTTAGTAACCGAAGGATACCAGCGTGGAATTAAAACAGCAGCACAGAGGCGGTTGAAATATTCCAGAGCGAGCCGTGTTCGCTGTTGAAGAGAACGGGCACGGAAAATTTCTTGGGGTATATCAGGTAAACTCGAATAAATTTTATCCGTCTGTCAACACGCCGAGCGCAAAGCTTGGTAAATGGGTACGGTCGACTAACGAGCGGTTTGGAGGTAGGCAATCAGCACTCGCAAGACTGCGACAATTAATTAATTTCATCGGCCGCGGCCGTTGCATTGGGGATTGCAATATTTAGCCGTTTATGGGTAATCATATACACGGCGCGCGTCTCGTGGGAGTCACGGACCGTCGATCTGGACGTTTCGTTCCCAGGGAAGTCGCCGGAGTTGCAAAATTGAAGCTGCGCTCAAAATTATGGGAACGGGCTCCCTCGGAAATTATCGGACCGTTCAACTCTTTGCTAATTCAAATTCGCGTGGGGACCTCCGCTACGGTGCGCGATCGTTTCGCTCGTTCGGCTGCTGGAAATTTCTGCTTTTGATTAAAACGTGCGTGTGTACGGGGTTTTGAAATTTCATTAGACGGCGGTAGGAAATTTTGAAACCGACCGTTCTTGCCGGAGTATTTTTGGAAATTTAAATTTTAACTTCCGAGACGGCGGCTTTAATATGGAAGAGTTCCACGAGGCGGCCGTGTGTCTGATAAAATCGTTCTTCGCGAAAGGTTCCGAAATTTCCTCGGCGCGAGACGATCGAGGATCGCGAAAAAAATTCGAAAGACAACGGTTGGCTGTAGGAGCAGTTCTCGGGCCGCGGTAAATCATCGGACGCGCGTTTCCGTGGGCATTAACGGCGGCCGGCGTTCATTAAATTCCAGAGTTTACACGTTAACGACAGACCGCGGCGGTCATCTCGCGGATGATGCTTTCATGTAATGCGTTATTGCGGCGCTGGACGGTCGTTCGAGATGCGAAGTGGCGAATTAATTTGCAGCGGTCCGAATCTCCTTTTTTTCGAGAGAGAACACGAAGAAAAAAGGAAATCCGGTGATGCCTCACCCGGCTCTCGAATTCATTCGTCTCGAATGCCGGGTTTTGCGGTGGGGATCCGTCGGTGGGAAGCTCGGGGAGAGAACGATCGGTTTTATTCTTAATTGGTATCAATTTACCGTCGAACGGGACGAACGCACCTTGAAAATATGAATTCCTGCGCGGCGTTCCTGCGGCCGGTTACCGGGAACACTCGACGTGTATAGAGCGGCGCGATTCCCTAGACACGATTTGTCAATCCAACGTCCATTACATCAGCCGAGGGAGACAGTTTACGATCGTGACGAATGCGATCGCGCAAAAGAAAAGTGCAGACGGGATTGCGGCGAGAGCTTGCGCAGGTCCTCGGGAAAGGATCGAGAGGATCGAGGCTCGATCTCCGAGCCTCGCCACCCGACGGATCTATCGGTCTTGTCCTCGGCAAAACAGAAAAGTCGTTCATAGAAATATTCCCTGGAACACTTTTTCCAGAGAGAGCACCGATATCTCCCCTCTCCCGACGTCCTCTGCGATCACTCCCGATCCCTGGTCGTCGTGGGCTCTCGCGTTTCGTTTGTCTTTCGGTCGCGATGATTGCGCCCGAACAATGGATCCATTATCTAAACGCTTGTTTTCTTGCGGGACGGTTACCTTCCCACGAACCGTCGCTGTCCATCATTCCCGACTCGTCTTTTTCCTAGCGCCAGCTCGCTCTTTTCGGTTAACCGTCCTCCTCCTCCTGCGAGGATCCCACTGATAGGAT
The DNA here is from genome assembly GCA_028453745.1 of Agapostemon virescens. Taxonomy (NCBI): domain Eukaryota; kingdom Metazoa; phylum Arthropoda; class Insecta; order Hymenoptera; family Halictidae; genus Agapostemon; species Agapostemon virescens. The sequence goes on along the minus strand of CM052091.1, from coordinate 7,840,385 downwards.
TCGCTCGAGCAGGCGACGAAATCTAATTGAGACGGACGGTTTGGTAATCGAGATGTTGGGACCGCTCGGTACCCGACGAGACCATGTGTCCGATCGTGGAAAACAATCTTGAATTTTGACGGGTACAAAGTGTGGACGCGTGATCGAGGATCGAAACGGCAGGGGTCTGCGGAGAGAGAAAATTAGCCGGATCTTTATTGAAACTCGACGGCGTGGGTTGCGATCGCCGAGAGAGAATGGGAAACTCGATTTTATTCGCTGCGCCACGGTCTGTATTGTGCACATAAAATGTTCGGTTGTTGCGCGTGAAATCTCCGATTCGGACAGTAATGTTAAACAATTGTAATTTCGAGATCCGATTCACCGAAGCAAGCGCAACTTTGCGGTCAACGTACGTTGTCAACGAATTTTGACCGTTTCTTGATCGCATTCGTCTTCTTCGTTTACGAAATTGTCGTCTCCAATTTTGTGAATTTTCTACCGTCGACGAATAGTTCATTTGTCGCCCCATTTTTGTAAAAAGCATACGAAACCATCGCATCGATCGACACTCGCATAAATATCATATAAAAGTAAAATTTAGATTAGCTTTTTAGTTATTGAGATAAAAATTCCTAAAGATAACTATTTTTTAGGAGCTCTAAAGTGTATTCCCCCCTTAAATCTTTTCGGAACACCCTGTGTACAAACTGCCGAGTTTCAGCGGAATCGTGATTTATACAATGCGGAAAATGCTATGCGTGTACTATACTATAATTGTTAACGGGTTGCTTATACGGAGTTTGTAAATGATAAATACCGAGTGTTCAATAGATGAATGTTCGTTTGTTGGCGATGTTAACCAACCATTCGGTCTTTGTACTTAATTTTAATTTAACGCTAGAACTATTCATACTTCGTACAATTTTGATTCTAACGAAGAATCCCAACGAAGAAATTCAGTCGAAACTTTCTGCAGAAAATATTTCTGCAATTTCAGCAATTATGAAAGAGAAATTTAAGAATTATTCAGCTTGACTGGTGTTGGACGGAAGCTACTCGCTCAGTCCTCCGAATTAAAAGGAATCCAATCGCAAGAGTACAATCTTGTCAAGAAAGAACAAACAAAGCAGAAACCAAGATTGACGAGCGATGTTAAACAACAGAAGGAGTGCAAACCGTATAAATAACTCAAGCAGCATTAGAGCCGTGCACTGTGATGGCAGTTCTTGCTGAAATCATGTACGCGAGAACATCGCAGCGCGCATCGCAGAGAATCTCTAGAACTGTCTATCCTCGGGAAGAGCCGCGTCCCAAGACGAAATTCCGCAAGTTCGCGAAACAATTCGCTATCCGGCGACGCGTGATCGTCGCGAGGAAGCTTAGGGCTTGCATTGTTTCGTTTCCAAGCACGTCTATATCGGCCGGAGACGCTCCGAGACATTCGAACGAAGTACTACTACGGTCTCGGCCGGATTTCCATGGATTTTCCCGAGGTCTTCTTCACGGCGTGAAGTTGCGGTCGGACGGCCGCGCCTCTGGCCGCGTTAACAATGGGAATGAGTTATTATATTCGTCGGTGCTACCGTATACGACCGGTCGGCCGAATCCGATGGACAATCCCGATAACATTTGAACGTGTGCTTAGGCGCCGCCGCGTTCTCCAGCCGCGGAGCGAGCGAACACGGTCTTCCTAGGAGCGTCAGGCCAGGATTTAAAATCCTTCTGTTCGTCTTCAAGGACTTGCACGGTGCGCGATAGAACGTCCGCGGACCGTTCTCCGCTCACTCGCCGCGAAGAAAATCGAGCGGATACATCTCCCCATTTTCATCCCAGAAGCCATTCCAATATATCATTGCCTGGCGGCGACGCGGCCGCCTTGTGTACACGTTGCGTTCCCTGTTTTGAAACGTTCGTTCCTCTCCCGCTACCTTTTGCCTCGCTGCCACACGAAACGATGGGGCTTTCTGCATATCAACGAGCTATTGGCAAATCGACCAACGACCAGGAGAGAGAAAGAGAGAGAGAAAGAGTGACGGAGGGAGGGAAAGAGAGGGGGAGAGGGAGAACGGGAGAACGAGACCGAACCGCCGCGATCCGAGACCGGCGAGATCGGCCAGCCGCGTTTCGGGACAAAAATCGAGCTCTGCGACGGAGCCTCTCCCGCTCTCTTTCCGCGCGATTACCTTTCACGAGGTGTCCGAGAGCCTGGCGAACAACCACGAACAACGTGGGGTAATTTTCTGTCGGCGCTGGACACTCCGACGCTCGCTTCGCCGTTTTTATCCGCTCACTTTAGGCCGCGAACTCGTCCGAGACACCCACAACTGACCACACAGTTTGCCCGCTTGCGTTCCCGCGTCGAGGGACAACGAGAAAGCGAGAAATCGAAAATGTCCTGTCGTTTACGCTCTGGCTCTTTAGTATCTCGAGACCTTATCCACCGGCGATTATTCCATAACAGTTTTCCAGTGACACGCGGCTAAGGATTTCTTAACCTGTTAACCGGGTACCACGAAATATTTCGTCGTACACGAATTAATACTGCAATGGGCATGACGACATTTTTCGTCATGGAAATTTGCCGTAATATTTTGAACGCATTACATTTTATGTTGTTCTTATCTAAGTAAATCAATTATATAAATTTAAAATTATATAAACAGTAAGTATTAGAAAAATAAAAAAGTCCTCATTATGAAATGAGTCGAACAAAAGTTTATTCCCCAGTTAACACGTTGACTGCCAAGCTAACAGCCACGATAATTTTACAAAATAGAAATGAGCTGTTGAATGAAATAAAAATTGAAACAATAAAATGTATAATGTAGAATACTCCTGCCACCTTCTTGCACTTTCTAGATCACCGTCAACTTTGATACAATGAATATATCAACGTTAAAATTCATTTAGAAACGATATAAATAATTCCGTCACCTATATATGGGTGACATGGCAGTCAAAGTGTTAACAGGTTAATAGATCGTCGAACAGGAACAGCTGTAGCTCTGGGAATTATTGTGGGAAAGGAGATTTTTAAACTTCCTTTGGGTTCGGCGTGGTTCTCGAAAAGCCTTGCAAATAATGAGTTAAATATTGAGTATAATAATCAGTATAATATCGAGTATAATAATGAGCAAAATATTGAGTTGTCCGGAAAGTCGTGCCGATTTATTTTCATTTTAAATAAATATGTACCAAAATTTAAATACGTTGCGTTTTAATCTTCCATTAAAATCGACACAAACTTTCCGGACAACCCGATAATTTCTGCATTGCTAAATGTTTAAACGTGGTACGAGTGAACATTAAATTCACATGGAAAATATAAGAAAGACCAAGTATGTTTTATGTGAAATAAAAATTGATTTCTTCTGCTGATAATTTTGTGACAATAAAGTAGCAGCAACATTCGTCCGTTGTATCTTTTATTTGGCCGGTTTTTTTATTTATTGTTCCTATAAATTAATGGGAAATTGTCATATGTAATAATCGTAATGATAAGCAACGCGTGGAAGAACATCCACTGCTAAAAGAAGATGATCGAACGAAGAGATTGGGCTGCAGCAAAGAGACAGAAAAACGAAGAGAAGCTGTTCGCAGTATTTACGCGAATTTTCATTGTTCCGCGAGGACTGCGACGAAGAAGTGAATCGTGTAGGGGGGGTTGGGAAATCCCTTGCAGCGAGTAAACCATGGAAACGAAGGGAAAGGGTGGTTGGCAACGAGCGTGTAGTTGAGTATCACTGCGAGTGCTCCACTTTCCGTCTCTCTTCAGCCGCCTTCACGTGGTCGGCTCCTCCAGTAGATTACGTATGGACACGCATATACCAGCAGGGATGGTAATGAGCCCTGGCTCGGCTCGGCTCGGCTCGGCTCTTAAAGAGACTCTCACTTCAGACCGCAATTTTTCTATCGCGCTGCGTGGCGAATACGATGAGATACGAATAATGAAGCAACGATGCCGCGGAACAATGGACCTCCGTAAGCATTTATAGAGCTTCAAACACCGACAAAAGAACGTAATTTCTCGCAATTTGTCTAGGCGCTGCTCCGTATGATCTACATACATCAAAGATTTCATGCTGGTGCTAGACAAGCGAACGGAGACTCGCTCCGAACAGCCGCGATGCATCCTTGCCGTTAAACGTCCTTATCAGTCGTTAAACGCTACGCGTTGTCGTTCGTTCGTTCGTTCGTTCGTGGCACGTTCGTTTCTGGCGATGTTCAACGTGTTCCGTGCCACGTGTACCACCGGCGATACACGATCGCGTATTTATTTAACCCTTTGCTTTAAAAATGTTCTAACCACGAGTAGTAATAATTAATTTCATATGTACGAACGGAAGGAAACTGTTTTCATCAGTAATTTTCGGATGTTCTTCCTTAACACGTCAAATGCCACCGTGGTCACCGGTGATTATAATTAAATTAACGCTATGGAACATCGATTTATTCTTGTGGAAGTTGTACTTATATACTTGTTTAATAACGTACATGTTATAATAAGAATTGTGTGAAGTATTATCCCTTAGCACTCCAATGGCGCCTCTAGGGAGACACTAAACCTTGCCAGACCATTATTTAAAAAAGTTTTTACATCATTATGTTTGCATTTAAGAAGTCGGTAAAAATTGAAATGTTGCTCGACAATCTTTAATTATTTAAAGGAATTTTTACATTGTTATGCTTGTAGCTTTGAAATTGTCAAAAATTGAATTGTTTTAAACACGAGTGAGAGTAAAAAATCCTATAGCATGAAATGAAATAAATCATGTAGAATGAAAATATCCTAGGTCAAAAGGAATGCCTTGGTTTCACGTTGAAACAGCTCCGAGTGCAAAGGGTTAAAGATGTACCTCGCTGTGGTCGATCAATCACTGAAAATGTCGATGAAATAATGAAAATGGTTGAGCAAGATCGGCATTTATGCAGTCAAGAGATTGTTAGGGAACGAAACATTTATTTGCAGAAGGCTAAATACAAAAAGGAGCTCGTTGTTTGCGTGCCTCATGATTTAACAGTGAAAAATTTGATGGATCGAGGTTCTATCTGCGAATCAATGCTCAAACGTAACGAAATCGAACCATTTTTGAGCTTGACTGGGAAGTTTCGATGTATCCCACCCTATAGCCCAGACCTTGCATCATCAGATTATGATACATAAATGATTATGATGTATAAACCCTTTGGGCTACGTCGAGCATTGCGAAATTAATTTTCTAACGCTTCTGTGCAATGCAAGCCTCGTATTTATAAATATTTGGTAATGTTGCATAGAAAAATATCTTTAAAATAATGAAGTAATTTCAAGTTCTGAATCTTTGCATATCTCTTCTTATTCTTTTGTTTAACATTGTATTTATTCTCTTTTCCCGTAAGCATTTCAGAGCCGTTTTCGATCGCGCAATTCGAGCAACTGCTGAACACTTTAACTGCCCAACCAACGACCTCAAAAATCCCATAAAATCAAAGTAATTTATTTAACGAAGCAACGATTGAAAACTTAAAATGTATGACACAAAGTTATCCTTCAACCTCTTTACTATTCTTTAGATCTTAACTAAATTTAGTGCAACGAATATATTAATGTATAAATTTATTTTTAAACATTGGCAAACAATTCTGTCACCCATATATGGGTGACGTGGCTGTCAAAGCGTTAAGCAGAGTGGAAACCGCTAATAAAAATTCGATAAATCGGCGAATCATAGTTCTTTGTGCGAATTTTATTCGAAAGTGCGCGATTTGTTGCTCGGAGACTTTTCAGTCTCGGAAGCGACAGACAAGCCGCTCGTACGCTTTCGTATTTGCATCCGTAACGTGACCATAGCTGTTCGATCCGATTTCGCAAGTCCGAAGAACACTTTTGCTCCATTGATTTCATTCGCGGCTGGTACCAATGGTCCGCCAGTATGGATTGGTACTTTCGAACCGAGTCTCCGTGAGAATTCATAGAATAGGCCCTCGAACCGGACGCATCTAGCCACGATGCTTTACAACATTCGGCGAAACTTTTGATCGGCGATGGTGAATATGCATAAGCCGAGATTGTATGCACTTCGATCGCGTTTCGCAATTAATTTAATGTATCTGTCCGATTGGGAATTGAATGGTGTTGGGTTTTCGTCATCCGAAGCACTCGGAGAAACTTCCGTCGGTAATAAATTACGAAGTTCGTGGTCGCCTGCTAGTATTTTTATTAGAATAGTCTAAAACATTGGTATTATACTTTAACATTTAACACTTCCATTTTGTGGAAGTTGTACTTATATACTTGTTTAATGACGTACATGTTATAATAAGAATTGTATGAAGTATTAACCCTTAGCACTTCAATGGCGCCTCTGCTGAGACACTAAACTTTGACAGACTATTATTTAAAATAATTTTTACATCATTATGTTTGCATTTAAGAAGTCGGTAAAAATTGAAATGTTGCTGGTAAGAGTAATTGTGATAAACTTTATACGCACGAAGGGAAATGAATCATGTACAATGAAACTATTCTAGGTCAAAAAAATTTCTCGATTTTGCAATTAAAATTGCTCGGCGTGCAAAAGTGTAACGAATGGAGCTCATCTGTCTCTAAAAATAGATTAGAAGTTCTTTGTCGTTCACAATGTCCTAGATACAAAAAGGAATTTGTTCAACTACTTGCCTGCGTTTATTCGAACGTTTAAACACTAATATCACAACTGCAGAATTTGGTTTCGATGTAAAAGAAAAGGGTATTTAACACTTCGCTAAAAATCGCCGTACTATTATTTAAACAACTTTTACATTGCTAGGTTTGCAGTTATAAAATCGGTAAAAATGTTCTAACCATAAGTAGTAATACTTAATTTCATATGTACGAAAGGAAAGAAACTGTGTACAATGGAGCTATTATAGGTAAAAATATTGTTTAAAAATATTGTACCATTTTGGAATTGAATTGCTTCGACTGTAAAGGGTTAAAAGATTACGTCTGACATCTTCATCGTGGTAAGTGGTTAAGAACACAGTGTCAAAAATGTTTTGTTACTAGCTATACTTATATATATCCGCTAATTGGATATATATAACTATAATGAGTAATTGTTACTTCGCTAATATCCAAGATTAATTATTTTCCAAGTTTATCCGAAGTTAGCCTCTCGAATGGACCGTTCTCATCCCTCTCAGAGAAGACGATTACCTGACCTCTATCGGTTAATAATAATGACGTTACAGTACGAGTACAACATTACAACATGAAACTACGTTCTCCAACCTTAATTTCAAGGATCATTTTCATCCCCTGCAGACAAGACGACCGCATACCTCTACTGGTTCGTAAAAATAACAGTACTGCGCAAACGAAGCTGAAACCGAGTTTTCGAGTGAATGTTAAAGTAGAATCCTTTGAACATACCACCAATATTTTTTTTCATCGTACTAGAAATAATGATAGACCGTCACCAATAAATTCCACGAGTCCATGACCGCACCGGTCGCGGAAAAGAATCGATGACGCAACGATGTCGTGGCGAAGAGACTCGCCGATCTCGGTGCCGCGGGACTAGCCCTGACTATTATGCAAATTGATGTTAATTAAAATCAAACAGACATCCTCCGCGTTCGCCGTAGTCTCGGGGCACGGCCGCTGTGTTAGCGCGTGCACGGCAAGACTCTTGTAAAAGCCGCTGCCTCGGGACAGTCATTGGCCGTCATCGAAAGTAAGCGTCGTCTTAATTTGTTCAAGCGATGTCGCGGACCAAACACGGAGCAGCAGTCTAGCCATTGTAACCAGGACTGCGGAGTCGACGATCAAAATTCCCGGCTCCGACTCCAACTGCGACTCCATCTTCGACTTTATCAGCGTTTAACGAACGCTGTTTGCGCTCGAAAAGTTGGCAAACAGGCTACTTAATATTGTGTTGCGTTAGGATAGAATGATCAAGTACATTCTAACTGGTCTGAATGAACGAAAGCATCGGCATTGACGATGATGATATTTAAAGAAATTCCTCTGTATGAGAAATGAACGATCGCTATTGAATGCCTAAGGCGTCTTCATAAAAAAACAAGTCTCATTGAACTCATTCTATGCTTCAAGGGTGGGAAATAAACCTTTTCAAAAATGCATTGTGTCAAAATTAAACAATCACTTAAATTCCAACAGTTCCGGCTGAATGAAAGCATCGGGACCAACGACGATGACATTTAACGAAAGACATTCCTCTGTATGAGAAATGAACAATCGTTATTGAATGCCCAAGGCGTCTTCATAAAAAAAAACAGGTTTCATTGAACTCGTTCTACGTTCCAAGGGTGGGAAACAGACTTTTTAAAAATGTGTTGCGTTAGGATCAAACGGCCACATACATTCTAACGATTCTGAATGAACGAAAGCAATAAAATCAAAGATGATGAAATAAAAAGTAGTACGTTCTTCTGTGCAAGAAACGAACGATCGCTATTAAACGTCTACGGCGTCTTCACAGAAAAAAGGCTGCATTCAACTCATTCCACGTTTCTTCCAGATCGTGTAATAGTTCGAACAAACTCACTTTCCTCTGGGACCAACGTATGAACAATAATAGCAAATAGGAACGATGGCATTCGAGGGATAAAAGTAAACGATTTTCCTCTTTAAATAAACAGCAAAATGATTTCAAGAAAAGCATTTGGCGCAAATCTGCTAAAATGTTCTGCGAGCTACGTCTTGCCGTTCCGCAAGAAAGTTCTACGACTTCTTTGGAACATTTCGACGGTGTAGCTTTAACCTCTTAAGCATGTTGCGCCACTATAGTGGCTTTCGCGGATGTCATCTTATATTACGATGCGCCATTATAGTGGCTTGGGCTTGGGCACATTAACGTTAAAATATATGCATTATATCTTTTAGAAAAATTACAATTTAGTTATGAAAAACCTCATTCCAAAATTATTAAAGTTAAAGTTATCATATTATTAAGAAGAATTATAATTTATTGTCAAAAACTTCATTTCAATGTTATCTGCTGTACACAGAAACTGCCCCGCACAAAATTCAACCGTGCCTGAGAGGTGAAAATTGATTGACGTATATTGACTTATAAAAATTCCAAGATTACATTTATTTGGACTATTTGCGATTTTCATTAGAAAGTATAATTGAACAAACAGATCTATCGAATCGATTCATATGGAGACAATTTTATAACTTCAATAATTATTAAATAGAAAATCTGAAAAGGGTCATTTAGCTAGGTAGGTTTATCGTTAAGGATTTATGTATGTCTTGTTAGTTTATTTCGACAGCTGATTTTTATTAACTGAGGAAACTGTAGTGATTGGAATCACTATACAAACTCATCGATGTACATTTTCAGTCTGTTTCATGGTTGCACTCTTCACGGGACTGCGATAGAACTGCTACCAAAGTAACAAATCACGATAATATTCAAGTACAAGATACAATTGAAAAGTATACATTCTATACGATGTATAAAATGTGGTTAGAATTGCTGTTTGAACTCGTTAATATATATTTTTGGTTTAAATCACGGTTGCACTTGAATGTTCCCCATAAAAATGTAGTAGTACTGGTACCAAAGTAACGAACATACAGTTTTAGTACAAGATACAATTAAGAGATACAGAATATTTCAGTCGGAAAGTAACTCTTTGAAAACACTTCTTCGTCTTTTGCATTGACTAAACAATTTTTGTAAGTCTTTATGATCTTTTGTATTTCCTTGCAGTATATCGTAAATGTATGTACATTTTTTGTATTTCTTGAAACGTCTTTGTAAGTTTTTATTTATCTTTTGCATTTCTTAAGAATTCTTCGTAAGTCTCGATTCATCTTTTGAATCTGTTTGAAGAACCTCGTAAATCTGTGTACATATTTTGTATTTCTTAAAGAATCTACGTAAGTTTTTATTTATCTTTTGCATTTCCTTGAAGTATTTCGTAAATCTTTGTACATCTTTTGTATTTCTTGAAACATCTCCGTAAGTTTTTATTCATCTTTTGGTGAATAATATACCAAAATTATTAAAGTTAAAATATACACATCATATCTTTAAGAAGAATTATAATTTAGTTGTCAGAAACTTCATTCCACTGTTCTCTGCCGTACAGAGAAACTGCCCCGCACAAAATTCAACCGTGTCTAAGAGGTTACCACGTTGAATGCTATGTCAGTCCCTGGGGTCTGACAGTATCAAATTTACAATTTAATATGTTATATATAATTCATATAATATTAAGAAATATTCGCACTATTCCAATAGATTCGATTGAAACAGAAAAGCACAAATGGGCTAAGCGAGTCATTTGCTTATGCACAGTTGCGTATAAAATGTGACGCGAAAGCTAAGCAAAATGGCTCCGCATTCAACGCGTTAACACTTTGACTGCCATGTCACCCATATATGGGTCACAGAAATATTTGTCCATGTTTAAAAATAAATTTGTACGCTAATATATTAGTTGCACTCAATTTAGTTTTATATCTAGAGAATACAAGAAAGTCGACGGATAAATATGTGTGAGACATTTTAAATTTTCAATTGTTGCTGCATTAAATAAATTACTTTCATTTTGTGAGATTGTTGAGGCTGTTGATTGGGCAGTTAAAGTGTTAAACGACATACTCAAGAGCACCTCAGCGAATTTTCCCGATATTTTCCGCGCGAGCGAGAATTCGTGGTCTACCATCGCCGATAGAAAGCCGAAAGTCGCGTTTCCGCGTCTTCTCGAACGTTTCCCATCCTTGATATCGTGTTAATTGCCGTTTTGAACTGGAAACGCATCATGCGAACCCGCGGGTTCTTTTCTCGCGGGTGTAACGACCGGCTCGTTTAATGAAATTCTGCTTGTTCATCGGTGATGCGGATCCAGGAGATCGTTCGAGGATGAATTTAAAAGGCGCAGGTGATCTCCCTGCTCGCCGGTTCTCCGGTCGGTCTCTGTTCCTGTCGTTAGAGGAAAGGTGAAGGAAGAAGGGTGCAGAGGGGAAAAATCGACGTGGCAATCTACATACATCGCGGGGTCACATTAGAAGTAACGAGAAAGCGGGTCGGGAGCCACGAGCAATTTACGAGCAATAAGCGAGGCCCCCAGATCTCCTGGAAGAGCGGAGAGACGTCGTTAGGATTGGAATATGCACGGCCACGACCTCGGGTGAGCCCGCCTAGGTTCACCTTTCCTCGACAACTTCTCGTCCGTGGCTCGACCCACTCTCCTCAAGTGCACCTTCACCGATACACGTGCACCGACTCCGCTCGACTTCTTCAGAGGAAGAGGATGCAACGTAATCCACCGTTGTTCGCGTAGGAGTCGATGTAGACGCTGGAGACAAAAGACCTCGTGCGGTACGATGCGATTAATGCGCGATGCATCGCCACGGAATCTTTGTACCTGTCCCCGGCTGCGTCGGGAAACGATTATGTATTTATACTGGGTGATCCGGAATTCCCGAGATGTTACCCGAGCTCCGTCCACCGTCTCGAAACGTTCGCGTCGAATGGTGAAACGACGAAATTCGTATCGGCGAATCGAGACGGCGGAAACTCGTTGCACGGAAGAAGCCGACCGACGTTGACCGATATTTCCCTCGCGAGCAGAGAGACCATAGAGCGATTCCCGTAGCCGTCGGTCTTCTTTTATTCCGACGTAATTATCGCGAGCAGGGAATTGCTGGTATGCCATAAACGGAGGCAAGCGCGATGCGCTGGATTGCAACGAGCGTGGTTCCGTGCGGCAGTTGCGTGGAAATGTTTTAAATTTTCTAGAACGATTGTTATTGTTTATTGCTCCGAGCGTGCATTTCGGAATGGGTAAAAATCTTAGGAGGACTGTTTAAGAAGGGGAAGGAGTATCGAGCAAACCATAAGAGCACGTTTAGCGTCCCATTCTTAGGGGATCGAAGAAGGTTTCTTCTTTCGGCGAACGAATCCATACGAATGTATATTGGTCCTCGGATCGGTAGCCCGTGGATCGGTCTCGGAAACACTTTAGCCACGACTGCCATTTCGAGCGTGCATCTCTGCGCTGTCTCTCGGCCTCCGAGTCCCTCTCCGTCGCATCGGCAAAAGCGAATCGGAGAATTATAAGAAGTCGGATCGGCGCGGCGGGCCTCCGAACGGCGACCTCATTGATACACGATGCACCGGAGTTCCTCGTCCGATAAAAGATGCACCGTGCACCGTAGAAGCGCAGCGTTGACCGCGGACGGAGCGGTATCCGTGGAACGGCGACATGGAAATAGTCGCGATAAATCGCTCGCCACGAACTATTCCATTATAAAGGAGCATGCCCCGGGTAACATAGCCGCTCGCGACCGTTGCCTTTGTGCAACGGCGCACCTACCTGTACGTGCATCGGCTGCCGACAGAGCCGGCTTACGACTAACGACAATCGGCCCCGAGGATTTCCCTGAAACCCCTACGCGAATCTTGATGTATATCTCGACGGGGACCGCTTCCTTGAATGAATTTCCTGCGCGGGCTCGCGACAGGGAAAAGGAGGAACGGAGAAGAGAAGACAGCCCTCCGGAGCTCTCTCTACACCGTTTCCCAATTCCGCGGGAGTTTTATGGCGACGATTCGCGCCTCGTTCCGAGAAAGACTCTCTCGGAAGAGCGGCTAAATATGCGTTGAATTTGCTTGGGAATGAGGGAACGATGCACCGCGGCTCTTCCTACCGAGACCGTGGAAATGCACTCGCAAGAACCGCGCGATCCATCTTCCAGCTGGAATTGCCGCGGAACTTCAACGAAGTTTTCGTACGGATTTTATCCCCCGTTCTTAAAGGTTCCGGGAGACCTATCGGAGCATTCGTATTTTATCGTGTTCGTTCAACCTCGCTTGTTTCGTGGTTTCTTCTGCTCCTCCGTGTCAAGTGCACGCGATGGGAGAAGCGAATAAAAGGGTTTAAGGGGGGAGTACACTTTATAAGATGAAAATTTTAAAATTGATTCCAGTATGTGTCTAGAATACGTGTATAAAGTTACACAGCAAAATTTTATGTATTTTGGGAGATACAGCTAGCCGAACAAGTAAGCGTCAGGTGCAAGTGGCGCAAAGCTGAAGCGAAAGGTGAATTAGATAATTTTAATCATCCTAGTCCACTTCTCCTAGATGTCCTTAAACATTTAAAATCGATATATGAAGAACTTTCAAAGGAGGATTTATTAACCAAGTGTCTAGGTGGACACACACAGAATTGCAATGAAAGTTTCAATTCAACGGTTTGGCGCCTAAATCTAAAGCATCTAAATTCCGGAGCAAAAATTATCGAAACCTCCGCCTTTATTGCGGCTGGCATTTTTAACGAGGGCTACTCAGCTATATTAAAAATAATGAATGTATTAAATATTAATATCGGGCAACAATGCAAATTCTTTGCCGATACGTATGACGCGTAGCGAATAACGAGACAGGAACGCCGCAGACAAAGCAGCACAAAAGAGGCACGCATCTCTCGTAGGATGCACCAAATGGAGCAAAATGAATTTTTTGAAGCCACAGAAGGCTTACTATATGGCCCTGGTATAGCGGATTAGTTTCCTCCAGAAGTAAGTGTTCAATAACTACTACTCTAACAGTCGAAAAACTTTAAACACGTTTTTTCTCAATATCATATTTCTGAATCTTGTGTACACGAAACAGAACGATCTATTGGACCAATTGAACTCCTAAGACGATTTTTCGTTAGGTAATGATAAAATGTCGTCGATGAACTAAAAAAATTCCTAAATAGTGCATTTTTTCCCTTCAATTTACATTATAAAGTCGAAATTTTTAGCGAAAAATCGTAACATTTTCAATAAAGCTCAAAATTTTTGCATTTTTGTACTTTTTGTTGGAATTTTTTTAGTTCGTCGACGAGATAATTTTATAAGGATTAAAACAAACTTTTGTTTTCCTGTTTCAGACGAAAATTAGAGGCTCTAGGATGTACACAAACTGACGGTGCGCGTGGCGCGGAGCTGTGTAGATTTATAAATATTGCAAAAAAAAATACATTAATCATTGAAATAGAAATTTTTTAATGTTTAAATATAGAATATAATATCATGAAAGTTTAAGAATGATTCGCTTTGTAGTTATGGAGAAAAACATTCCTAAAAATCACTATTTTTTAAGCGGTCTAAAGTGTATTCTCCCCTTAAGTTGAACTTGACTAGCCTCGTACGACTACGATAAACTAGCGCATCGTAATTAGCGAAATTTTCGAAACGGAAGACGAGGATCCAAGTATATTTTAAAGAAACCTAGACTTATGAATGTATAGTTCACTGAAGTTAAAATAAAATGGACATTTTTATTCAAATGAATTTGTAGTTGAAATATTGCAGATATCGGACATTTCTATTTATCAATTAAAGAAAATATTTGAAATTTAAGGTGCAGCTACGATTTTTATAAATTTCAGCTTCCACCAGTCCTCAAAAAGGGGTTCATTCTCAAAAAGATTTTCCGGCACAATTACGATGTTCTCCTATAACGTATTCAAAGCAATTCCTGCTTGCGTGTAATTTTTTTTTTAATAAATTCAGGAAAACTCTCGAATTCGAAGTTCTTTCTTCCAAAAAGGATTTTTTGGATCACAGTTCGAAGATAGGAAAATCAAGCATAATTCTATTGTACAAACAATCTACCCTCAATTACTAAAGTTTTTACTTGCCTGAACATCTCTGAAGGGGTTCCACTCGTCGCTGGTTGTTCATTAACACGTTGAATGCCACGGAGGTCACCGATGACCGGCACCATTGCGTCGTTTAAGAATGATTATCATTCAATTAATGGCATTGGACATCGATTTATTATTGTGGAAGGTAACTAAATTGTAGTATGAGGCGAGAGCTTCGTTACACAGTGATTAACAATTCGCTTTAATAACGCTGATCACTTCTATGAATGGAATAAACGAAGTTTGCTGAAATACACGAAATTCGCTCGGCATTCAGCGTGTTTAAAAAATTCAAATTCGAAGGTATCTGAAGGCACACATTCGCCGTCTCGCTTCTTTCGAATTCTAGGCAGAATTGGTACAATGGAAGCATTAGTGCAAAAATAAATATTTAAATCTGGGCAGTCAATTCTGTCACCCACGTATGGATAACGTGGCAGTCCGTGAGAGTGTTAGGGAAGATAAGGGACAAAGAACTGCCCTTAAAGAATCGATGAGAAAATGAGATAAAATTGTGACACGATTCCTCAGATTTGTCGTTCGATCGCAAAGGGTTGAAGCAAGATTGTTCGCATAGTTTGACGCAAACGACGATGCGTGCAGGCCTCTCCCCTTCGAGTGCACCCCTGCGGCGTCACCTGATGAATCACGAGGAATCCAAGGATGTTCGTTCGACCTCGGGAACCGATCTCCGATCGAGAAACGAAGAACCCGATCGCGTAATTAATGCCCGTGCATCAATTCGCTGTAAGCGCTCGTGAATCTGACTGTTCCTCATCAGGGAGCGATCGACGCAGCAAAGAGAGGTTCGGGAGGGGTCCGAGACTGTTCGAGACTGTTCATGGTGTGCATCCACCCGCCAGCAAAAAAAAATGAAACGTTGTCTAAATCACGTAGAGAGGAACCGGTACCGGTGCATCTTCGCTGGCGATGCATAAGGGGGCTTGTGCTGCGCGTACGCGACTCGGCCGCGAGAAATTAATAGCCCGATATTAATTCTTACCGATTCCGCCGCGAAATCACCGGTTACTTGATTCCATCAATCCTGCGGGACTAATAACAGGCGATACTGCTGAGGTGGTTGCGGGTGTATACTCCGTTGCATGCTGTAGCACTCGCAACCTTGCCTTAACTTTGTTTTAAGTCGTGAACATCTCTCCTGTTTTGATTTGAGTGCTTCCCACGAACGCTGGATTCAAAGTTCTTGCTGTGCGATTGATCAGGGAAAATTTAACAAATTTTCTTTAGAGGAAATATACGAAGAATTAGTCAGAGAATTTAAAGATGCAGTTGAATTAGTTTCGTCCGATTTTTACTATTAACGCTTAGCACACCCATGGCTCCTCTGAGGCGACACTACAAATTGTCAGACTATTATTCAAAACAATTTTTACATTACAATGTTTATACTTAAAAAGATGATAAAAATTGAAATGTTGCGCGTACGATTAATATTACGAAATTTGATACGCTCGTAAAGAAATGAAGCACGTACAATGGAATTATTCTAAGACAAAAATGTATCTCGAGTTAGGAATTAAAGTTGCTCGGAGTACAAAGGGTTAAGAAAAGAATCCGAGGTTTATGTAGTTTAAAATTTGCATAATTATTGCTGATAATTTTTATCGTGCTCGAAAAACAGCAATCTGTAGGAATATTCTTTTCCAACGTGAGAGTTTTTCATCCAACGCAGAAGTCACTCTAAAACGTGACAGATCATTCGAACATGGGGAATTAGTCTCGTCGAACTACTACAACTATGAAAATATTTAATACTTTTGATATAATTAAAATTGATTATCGTACTGCCTACGTACGTCGTTTCGAATTTTATAATAATTCTTCTCGAATATTAGAGAGTTTAATTCATTTCTGAAGATACGCTAAAATATAAAAGAACGTCCTATTTATATGTGCTCTACAGAATTAATCATCTCGAGCTGCCAGAAGCGTGAGAACATTTAGATGCACGTTGGAATTGAGATTATATTAATCACCTGTTCGTATGAACTTTCTTACCGGATATTAAAGTACATGATGCGTCATGTAAGTCAGTACGAAACGTTGCTAGACATGCTACACATTTGTATTTTATAGAATTAGTCTCATCGAGCTGTTCCAAGTATGAGAATATTTAGATGTGCGTTGAAGACGAGTTCGTATTAAACAGATGTTCGTATAAACATTCTTTCTGGATATTGAAGTACATGGTCCATTTTATAAGTCAGTATAAAACGTTACTAAACATCCTACACATT
>CM052091.1:7806394-7818499 GCA_028453745.1 Agapostemon virescens | reverse complement strand
CGAGCATCATTGTGAAAACGAAATTTCCAGACATCGCGAAATTTATGAAACTTTCTGAAATGTATACCGCGAATCTTATGCGATCTTCGTACATGCCGTTCGATGTAAAAAATACGGTAAGTTAAAACAGTTAATCGTTGGACGATAAAATATGAAGTATTAGAGTGATTATTTCCAGTGAAGATACTTTTATAATTTCTCGAATTGTGAAAGAAACAATTACGAACCAGTCATTTTAACTGGTCGGGTAGTTCTAATATTAACCCTTTGCACTCGAATGGTGACTCCGAGGCACCACTAAAAATCGTCACACCATCGTGTACAATGATAAATGCCTCAACTGCTGTAAATTTAATTGCAAGAAAAATTTAATTCTTGTAGAAACGAGTAACAGTAAAAGAACCCATATCCATAAGACAAAATAGATCAGGTAGAAAGAAAATATTCTAGGTCGGAAGGGATGTCTTGGTTTTCGAGTTAAAACAGCTACGAGTGCAAAGAGTTAATAAGATTGTTAATGGAAAAAGGATTTGTTTCGACAAATCAATTCCTATCTAATAATTTTCAATTCGTAGCTCACGCGAGACGGAAAACTGTCGCACAAATAAAAGTTTCGAAATTCTTCTGTGCGCTGCTATAGCAAATTGACAGTGGCATTAATTCCGACAATGCAAACCGGAAGACGGAATAGACGTAGTCGTCGAAGTGTTCCGTTATTTGCTTGGTCCAGAGGATCCCGAGGAAGCGGTATAATGGGACCTGCCGGTCGACGGACCTAATAACCTGGTATTGATTTGATCGACAACGATTTCCCACAATAACGCGAACAATGCCGCGGCACCGGAGCAGAGCCGATAATTTTCTGGCCTTATCTCGATCCCGGCGTGCACGACGGAAAAATCACGGAACCACCGAACGACCCACGTTCGAACTGGACCGGCTGCCATATTTAGCGATCCACCACGTGGAGGCGTTATTGGCTACGACCGGAGTTCCTGTTTTCACGTTACCGCGTCTGCCTGGGCCCGATCCGTCCCCATTACCGGTCGTGTATTTCCACGCGTACGATTGTTCGACGCTGCAGCCGCACGTGAGAACCACGCTTGGTTCACAAATTCCTTGCAACGACCCGCTAACGAGGGAACAATAGGTCCGGGACGCGAGCCCGCTAATAATCGCCGACGAGTCTGTTAGAGCTATTCAGCACCCTGGCGGATATAATAATTTCACCGGCTGTAACTTGACCCTGCGATAATCCACTGGGTCGTACGCGACCCTGCACCCGTTCTTCGAACGAGCAATTTCGACCGCTATACGGCAAACTAATTGCACACGTGCTTAGCTTCTTTGGATTCTTCAATTTTTGTTGGCCGATGCTGGGAAAATGATTTTAGCAACTCTAAACGAAGTCGAACGTGTATATTAACACTTTGCAGTCGAGTGGCAGTCTGAGGCGCCACGAAAAATTGGAACACTATTATTTAAAACAATTTTAACATCGCTATCTTTATATCTAAGAAATTGATAAAAATTATTTGCCATATATATAATATACATAAGGTGAAATAATTCAGGTAGAATGAAAATATCCTAGGCCAGAAGAAACGCTTTGGTTTTCTAGTGCAAAGGGTTAAATCTGTGATAGCACATTGGGTCGCTCGGGACCCTAGACAATTTCTTGCATGCGAATTTTTGGTTGCTTTATATTTCAAGGTCGTTGTATTTGGAGATTTTGTTAATTTTAGTTTAGGCAGGTTAAATTTTGAAGACTGAAACTGAAGGAATATTTATTTTCTAGCTTCGAGTGATTTTAGATGAATGTATTAATTTTTTAATATGGCGCCCGAAGTCGTCTTCGATTCTAGATGAAGTTTTTGTATTTGAATTTTTACTTCTGCATGGTAAAATAATTGAAAATTGAATTCTATTTATCTTCACTTCAGAACATATAATTATTTAATATTCCACAGTAATTCGATAGCTTTTAACGATACTTTTAACGCAGTCTGACTGTAAAATTAATATATTGACCGTTTTGTAAACGAGAAGAAACAGCGACTTTTTGATAACTAAATTGTAATTTTTCTAAAAGATATGATGCATATATTTTAACGTTAATAATTTATTGTAATAATTTATAATAGAATTGATTGTGCTCAAGCCACTATAATGGCGCATCGTGCTTAAGAACTAAAAGCTACGTCGAAATGTTCCGAAGAAGTCGTAGAACTTTCTTGCAGAACGGCAAGACGTAGCTCGCAGAACATTTTAGCAGATTTGCGCCAAGTGCTTTTCTTGAAATCATTTTGCTGTTTATTTAAAGAGGAAAATCGTTTACTTTTATCCCTCGAATGCCATCGTTCCTATTTTTTGTTATTGTTCATACGTTGGTTCCAGAGGAAAGTGATTTTGTTCGAACGATTACATGATCTGGAAGAAACGTGGAATGAGTTGAATGCAGCCTTTTTTCTGTGAAGACGCCGTAGACGTTTAATAGCGATCGTTCGTTTCTTACACAGAAGAACGTGCTACTTTTTATTTCGTCATCTTCAATTTTATTGCTTTCGTTCATTCAGAATCGTTAGAATGTATGTGGTCGTTTGATTCTAACGCAACACATTTTAAAAAATTCTTTTTCCCACCCTTGGAACGTAGGACGAGTTCAATGAAACCTGTTTTTGTAGTTATTTTAGTTTTGGTAGTTTGTTTTAATAATTATTTCGCTTGGTAAAATTATAAAAGCTTGCTGTGCATTTAATATTACAATTAAATTAAATTCTCAGTACCGTTCATCCGAGGAAGTCGATTTACGAATTTATAAAAGTGGAACCGCGGATAATATACGTCTGGAACCTCGCATGCAGAATATGCCTGTCATATTGGTTTCAAAGTGCGTCTGACAATAGACAGTCAGCTTTCCCTTGCACTTTGACCTATCTCTCTCCTACAATTCGCTCCTCCCTCGCAATCTAATCGTTGAGGTCAATCATAGTATACCGAACACGGCGGCCATTTTTCACGCGTGCATTATGTTTTCAGGCGTTATTGTTCTCATATTTCAAGAAAAATTTACACAGGAAACCCTGTGAATTCTAAGTCCTTTAGTGTTTCACTCACCGCTTCCCGCCTCTTTCACACACTTCGTCATTTTTAGGGTGGACTTACCTGTAACAAAAGAAGTGCACATCAGTATCAACATTAACAAAATCGTATACAACATCTTATTTCTTTTTATGCAACGACCATTGTTTGGGCAAACACATAATCGTGTTTCTTCCTCCCCACAAAAGTACAATGAGCGATTAAGTTTAATTGTTTAAACCACAGTGCGAGGCACGTATTTCTTAACCGGATGTATTACAATATTTAAAATTAATTATTCTAAGCTATATCTTAATTAATGCAGGTAAGAGTCTTTCATAATTCCATCGTCGGCTATAATCGAAGAAGTTCGCTGGTTTTTCAAAAGTCTCTTTAGTAATTTTACAATAGTATAAATAGGTTGAATTTCGGTTATATTAATAGGTTAATTTCGTTTTGAAAAATTGTTTTTAGGCTAGTTCGACAGCCTTCTATCGTATCTAGGACCACCCAAGTTTGATCCCAAGGTTGAACAGTTAAAAAGAATTCGAATGTGGGGAAGAAAAGCGAAAAGGTTTCGAGTTTCCCATGGCGGACACAGAGAGACGAGTTATCGGAACCGACGGCGATTATGGTCGGCTAGTTATATCTATATCGACGATTATAATCGGTTCTCCATCGCGGGTTCCTCGCCTCGTTAGCGGCGAGCATATCGTCTTAACCAACGAGGTGTTTCCTTACTGCCTACCATCCAGATAGAGAATCTTCTTGTTCGGTCACTTGTTCTTCGCCGATTACATCGGTATGTAAATTTATCGTCGGTACGTGTGCGCAACTGGCCCTTTTTTTCCCCTCTCCGGGTTTTCTCGTTACGTGTGCGCCGCACGAACGCGACGATTACGCTGTCTCGCATTTGACTGTGACGTACGAGCGATTATGCGAACGGTTGCCTCGCCTCGGAACACGCCGAAAGTGAAATCGAATCGGTCGAAACCCCTTGTTAGAGACACCTCGGGTTTTCGGTCATACCTCGGGCTTCGCCGCCATTTTGCCGACGCTTTGCCGACAGAACGCTAAATAACGCTATAATACAGCATTCACGATCCACTGGCAAACATTATAGGCTTTCAATTCAGAGAACGCGTCCATTTTGTTTTAAGTTGGCGTGAAATGGGATGATGATTGTTTGAACAGTATCTTGAGCATTGTGGATAATATTTGGCATTTTTATTGCACGCGAAATTAGCGGTTAGGGCAACGAGCTTGGCAATACCGAAGCTTAAATGACACTTCTTGAAAGGGTTACAATATATATTTTATTTTAGAGAGTCAAGGATCTGATGAACGTCGAACATTGAATGGTCCGCCATTTTGCCGTTGCTATACCAACAGAACGCTAAATAACGCAATAATACAGCATCCACGAACCACTAGCAAACATATTATCGACTTAGAACGCAGAGAACGTGTCGATTTTGTTCAAAGTTGGCGTGAAATGGAACGGCGATTGTTTGAATAGTATCTTGAGCATTGTGGATAATATTTGGCATTTTTATTGTACGCGAAATTAGCGGTTAGGGTAACCAGCTTTGCAATACCAAAGCTGAAATGAAACGATTACAATATATATTTTATTTTATTGAGTCAATGATCCGATGAACGTCGAACATTAAATTCCATCTCGTAAGACGATCATTGTACATTTTATTGCACTAAGTCAACGAGTTTTCGAACATCGAGCCTGAAATTATAGCGCACAAGACGATTACTGTAAACTTTTTGTGATCAGAGTGAAACCATTTGGCTCATCGAGCCTCGGTGAATAATTTCAGTGCATCATAATCCGCTGCAGTAATTCATCAATCATATTTGCAGTTTAGAGCCACAGGTTTTCCAACTGATCTTTAAACACAGAAAACTACCTGTCTCGTTCAGCTTAATTGAATAATTTCATCCCGCTGTATTGCTATAATTTATCAATTATATTTGTAATTCAGTGACACTGATTCTTTTATCAATCTTCGAAGACCATTCAAAGTATCTAGAGTTTATATCGCTTCTCTGCGTAATACCGTTACGATCCACGATTGTAATTTATCGATGGTATTTGTAGTTTAGAGATAGCCAATCATCTTGCTGCTCTTACAGGATGTAGAATTTTAATCCAACCCCTCGGTGGAGGGATTTTTCTAACGACGTTCTTGCACGAAGATCAGAAACAAAATCATCGACTATAACTGTTCGTTTTCCGCGATCGATTAAAATTGCAAATTGGCTGCAGAAAATAGCATAAACTACGAACGACGATCGGCGGTTCTCAGAGTCGATTAAGAGTACGCTGACGGCAGAAGCAGCCATGTAACTGGCCATTACCAATCAATTGTCAGGCATTCGAATCGGATGCAGAGAAATTGCAATAGATGCGCGACTCGTTTAGCGACATTACGACAATTTCGATGGTCTTATGTGTTGGAAACGTGTTTAGACCGCGCCGTGGATTTCCATAAGGAGCGAAGGACGCGGCGCAGAACCGATAGGCAATCGAGGGGACAAAAAAATGGCGAAATACCCGGTGTTCCGGTATAATCGTCGATTCGATCGTTGGTACGCGACACGTTTGCAGTTCCCCGAGGCCGCAAACCGAAGAATCCGCGGTACGAGCAATCCGGCCTAGGCCGACTTTCCCTTTTCCGGAAGATCGAGGCTATCGAGCTATCCGCTCGCTGTCCATCCTCATAATAGGCAGGATCATTTATTAAAGCGTTGATTCACTTCGTGGATCGAGTAATCGGCCGTGAGCGGAGCTCTATAACGTTTTCCTCTACGTGGATGCGCATTGAATACGCTCGAATAGCCCTATCCCGGATTGCTTCCGCGTCCTTTTCCTTCTGTATAAACGGCGAACTATGCAGACGGTTTGTCTCGTCGAAACTGCGAACGTTTCTCTGCCGTTTTCAATTCTCGATATGATGTCGGATAGTTTTGTAATTACCGGAGACCGCGGTTTTGTACGTTTAAGAGGCATCGGCGTCGTAGAGACGCGGAATTGCGAGATCGTTGGAAGATTTTAACGATGTCACCTTGATACTTGCTAAAATTATTATTCGATTTCTACTGTATTGTTGATCGAACGCAATTTTTAAATATACAGATTTAGGGGTGAAAGTAAGGAAGGTAGATATTGAATTCTTTTTTAATTGAGGTTTGAATATTATTTTAACATCAACAAGTAACATATATATATAATAAATTTATTAAATAATAAATTTATGTAATTTTATTAAATTTATATATGTTAAAAAAAATAAATATTAATAATATTAAAATTTTATAAAATTATTTAAAATAATGAAAAATATATTTATTATAAAATTATAAACTTATCATTTGCCACATTTTTATCAAAATTCGCATACTGCTATCGTAAATTTGTTGTTTCTTCCATATTAAAGATAATGCGCAGCAATTGCTCTGATTGACGTTGAAATGAAATTCATATGTAAGATAGATTAGGCATTTAAATTAAAATATGAAATAGGATTGCGAGAATCGGCTTTATAATTCGAGGTGATTTGTAAAAAAACACATAGACTGTAATAGTACTTTTTTTAACACAATGGAAGAACTAGAATCACTCGCATCTTTTATTAATGTATCATTTAACAGCTGACAGTTTTAACTTCATTTTAAATAAAACTTTGAGGTTTTTCTAAGAAGCTGTAGCGAGTTTATTTCATTGCCGTTGGCCGAGCTAAAGTACATCTGCCCAGCAATGCTGCGATTTCTTTTTTTATTGTTTAACACTAAACCTACCGAGCATTAAAATTGGCTAGTATATATAATCTTATAAAAATGACAAGATTTCATTTATTTAGATTTTTTGCCATTTTTACTAGAATACACGATTGAATAAAGAAATCCATTCAACCGATTTCTGCTAAGGCAATTTTTCAACTTTAATAATTGTAAAATAAAAAATCTGAAAAGGTCTGAAGATCAAATCTTATTTGATTCTCTGTGGCAGGTTTAGTGTTAATGTGCAGGGAGGTTTAATGCTTTATGAATTACGTTCTGAGACGTAGCGAGGAACCCTTTTCTATTTTAGCGGGTTCACCTGTGCAAGACCATGACTACTCACAAAAACTTCTCCCTACACTGGTCTCCTTGACAGCTTTCGAGTGAGCAGAAGGTCTCAAAACTATACTTAGCTACTCTCTATCAAAGCCGTTTTAGTATATGGAGAATCACTGATTTCCGACGCGATATACTATCGGAATCCAGCAGACCGATCAGCTGCTACCTTTTTAACCTCTTAAGCACGATGCGCCACTATAGTGGCTTCCGCGGATGTCATCTTATATTACGATGCGCCATTATAGTGGCTTGAGCACACTCAATTCTATTATTTATTATTACAATAAATTATTAACGTTAAAATATTTGCATCATATCTTTTAGAAAAATTACAATTTACTTATTAAAAACCTCATTCAAAAATGATTAAAGTTAAAGTATTATACCTTTAAGAAGAATTATAACTTAGTTATCAAAAACTTCATTCCAATGTTCTCTGCCGTACAGAGAAACTGCCCCGCACAAAATTCAACCGTGCCTAAGAGGTTAACGTTGTCACTTGTGTGTCTGTACGTCTGCAGTCTAGGATATGTACGTTGGCGTCTTGTCTCATTCGTTAGTAGCCGATCTCAGATGTCCAAATCTCCGATTGCTCCGTGTCTTTCGTCGACAACTCGTAACCAAAGCGTCGAATCGCGGATTGGTAAATATTTCCCAGAGTAACCCCAGGAATCACCGCATTCGACGGACGTTTTTGGGCCACCCCGCATAAATAAACGACCTTTGGAAAACATAGAATAAATACGTCGCGACTTTCCCGACAAGACATCAATTGGAATTAATAAAAGCATCCGGTGGGGATAATTAGCGACCCTTCTGTCATTTATTTCTGTTGGAGCAAGAGGCGTTCTGCGCCGCGGCAGCTTTCAGGTAGACCAATAACACGCCGTATAATTGACGAGTTCTTCAGAATCTGTATTCGCAGGGGAGGTTTTTCTGCGTGGCCGGGGCCCCGATTAAAATTCATGCAGCCCCGGTAAGGATCTCCGAGGGCCCCGGTCTCCCACGATACGTGCCGGCCAGGTATTTCGTCCTGGTTCCCGAACGCAGGCCCGCGCGAATCAATTATCATAATTAATGGGCGGAGGGTGGTGGGGTGCAGGAGGAGGAGGAGGAGAAGGCTGACCCGCGAACTCGCGCGTTTGCACGCACGTATACATATAACGCCGGCCCAGCATCCTTCATCGATGAATAACAAATCTCTATTCATGGATCGCGGACGATGACTATTCGTCGGCTTAATTAATCGATCGAGTCTATTAATCGGGACGATTATATCGACGTAATTACACCGCGCCGATGACTACTTAATGGGCCATCCTCGCGAAAGTCAATCATCCGCGGTGAGTTTCTCCTGGCGATTTCGTTCGCCGACCATATTGCGGACTCGTGCTTGTTAAAAATCGCGGCGGATATCGTCGCCGATTAACGAACAATGTACCGACATTAAACCATAAGTGATATTCTAATTAACCGGGACTCCCGTCGCGGCTATTTTCGAGAACCTCCATCACGATCGAATCGGCCTCGCAGCTGACGGTACTGGCCGACATTGTTTCGCAAACATTCACAAGCGTGCTCAACGCTAATGGACCATCAAGATCGACTAGTGCATATTATAACAATTACAAGATTTAAATAAATTTAGATTTTCTACGATTTTTATCAGAATACACGATCGAATCAAGGAATCGATTTCCAATGGCTCCATTTTAATGTAAAAAGAATTACATTCAAAATTGGCAGAATATTATTCAAAACAATTTTTACATTACAATGTTTGTATTTAAGAAGCTAGTAAAAATTGAAGTATTGCGCGTACGATTAATGGTAACAAATTTGATATGCACGAAAAGAAATGAACCACGTACAATGGAATTGTTCTAGGATGAAATAATGTCGCGAGTTAAGACTTAAAATTGCTTGGAGTGTAAAGGGTTAATCATTGTGTAGTGAAAAGGTACGAGAACGTTAACCTTTCAGGCACGGCTGAATTTTGCGCGGGGCTGTTTCTCTGTACGGCAGAGCACATTGGAATGAAGTTTTTGATAACTAAATTATAATTCTTCTTAAAGATATGATACACGTATGTTGACTTTAACAATCTGCTATAATAATTAATAATACAATTGAGTATGGTACGTATCAGAGAGATGGCATCCGCGAAAGCCATTATAGTAGCGCGTCGTACAAGAAGATGACATCCGCGAAAGCCACTATAGTGGCGCATAGTGCCTGAGGTTAATTTAGTATTACAAGTGTCATAATTCATGACACATGGATAAAATTAAAATAATTTTTTCACAGACAAACGTTTCCAGTCTTTCTGCAAGCTAGGTGGATCAGTTTACTCGACGACGCGCAATGTAAATTTGATAAATATTGCATTTAGCCTAAACTATGAAGCAAATATTCCTGTCGCAATGAGTTGCACAGGTTTGCGCTAGACTGCTCGGCAACGCATAAAATTTCTGCAACGGTGATGATCGGTAGAAAATTTCCAACAGGAAGAATTGAAGGGTGCAATAAAAGGGTAGGAAATAGTATGTACGCAGGGTTCTCCAGCTACTCCGTCGGTTCCACATTAATTAACGAACGCGCTTAGGCGCGGGGAGACAAGAAAGCGCGATTAGGGGCCCGGCGTACGTCTACATCCATCATCGGCTGTCATTTCGACTGGCTGTCGGTAAAAATCGCGACGAACCCGGGGGTTTGCCGGTAGATTGGCGTTTTACACCGCGGACTTTATACTCCCGCGAAGTACTAAGTCACTGAGAAGGTAATTAACTTAATTACCGCTCGATACCGTGGACGAGCCCACGGCCTCGCGGGTTCCGCCGCGCGATTTACGCCGCCGTTGCTCGTTATGCAAATGAATTTTGCAAGTTGTTTCGCTGCTTTAAACACCTCCGCTGAATAATTGTCCACTAGGAAGCGGCCGTTTGATTTTTACCCAGGACATCGAGCCTAAATGCTCGGAGCTCCGCCGCGTGCAGTTAATTATTTTCTACGAGGCAGTTGCGAGGTGTCGCTCAATTTTCGCCAGGGTAAAATGCTTCTGCGAGCGATGCTACGCTCGGATGAATTATCAGATAATAAATTAGGATCTTAACGGCGTTCCGGTGACTATCGCTTTTTGTAAAACCGTAAAATTAAAGACCCGGGCGAAAATTAGCAATCATGCCTCCTCGGGCCGCGCAGAGGCGATTTGCCTCGCGTTGCGACGGGAATCGATGTCTTGATCATTTTTCGAGGTTGCCGCACAAGTAATTAACATGTTAGGCTCGCTGAACGATCCTCCGAGTCGAGTGGGTATCCGATGAGAATTTTACGTTGTCCAATCGTCCGCGCAGAAGAATTTACGATGCTGCTAGATGCTTATGCGAAGACGCCGACGACGTGAGTGCATGCTGGCAACCGACGTATCCGCTAATTCGCGAAGTTCAATGCAGTTTCTTGGGTGCAACCGAATTACCATTCCCCTTTACAGTATTTTCTTGACATTCAACACCTCAGGAATGTATCATAAAAATTTTGCGCCACTATTTAAGGACACGATACCAATCCATTCATCGAAATTGTACTTTAAACGTTGACCAATCTCTACTAAATTTTACATACAACCGAAACAGATATATTTCTATGTTTTGTGTAAATTTTGTATATTCGACTTCTCTTTTACAGACGAATACTGGCGGAAAAAAGATTGTAGAACTCGGTCGAAACGAAACACAAGCATCGTAACGTAACTAACGTGGAAGATCATTACACTGCACAATCTTGCAGGAAAACCACACGCGCGCGCAATTTAAGTAGCTCGTTCTACGATAATTCGACGATTTCACGTCCGAAAAGTCCGCGCTTCTCGCAGAGAGGTCTGCAATGTTAAATAACGGTGTATAAAACACTGGCAATATGAACTTTGCCGAGGCGCAATGACAGGTGCTTTCGCAATCGATAGGCGTATTTAAATCGAAAGTTCTCGTAGCTGTTCGCGATAGCGCCGGAGCTTGTTATCCGCCGCGGCGAAGAATCGGCCGTGAAAAATCAACGGCGAAGCTCGATTAGCTCGAGTTTGCAAAATAATTAACAACGATACCTTACCGTGTCTCGCGTCGGAAAATAAATGCTGGAGATCTAATTGTAAGGTCCGACAATCCTAATGGCCGCGTCTGCGTCGTTAAATTGCCGCGGGCACGCAACGGGCGAACGTTAATGAACCGATTGCCGGTAAACCGTGTAATTTTCCGGCTGGAGTTGTTCGTTCGTGCGGCCGCAACATAGTCGTGTTGAAATATCTGCCGTGAGGCGCATCCTTTACCCAGGAATTCGAAAAGCTAACCGATCCGCGCGGCTCGCCGAACGAGCATCATCCGCGCGATGCATCCGCGGCGGTGCATTCGACGCAGGTGCAGTGCGGACGGCTCTCGCGAGCGATCGCTATGCAGCGTCGATCGATCCGGACGGTTCGGTTATTAGCGATTATTATTCATCAGCGTGAAAGTTGCTTGCCTCTGCTGCGGGGCGTGGCGTGGGAGTCTCATCGCCAGAAGATACGTAAATAGTCGCGCGACGGGAATTTCACGGATCGCCGTTGTCTGCTCCCCGCGGAGACGATCCTCGATCGTCGATCCTGGCGACTCGATCCACGGTCGTTAAGAGTCTCCCTCGTAAAACATACCGTGAACAGAGACGAGATCGGTGTGCTGTTTGCATTAAAATTTACGGAATTCGATGCTCTCTGACACGGCTTTTGGAATTATTTATCTTTGCGATGTTCTTGAGAAATCTATTTGTGCATAGGATAGTTAGACTGTGTATTTATAATGTTCACACGGAGGGAGTCGTTGGAAATGTTTGTCAATCTTTTAACCAGTTAAGTGTGTTTGA
>CM052091.1:7768584-7781045 GCA_028453745.1 Agapostemon virescens | reverse complement strand
TTTCCCATCTTAAATTGGGCATTTATCGCGAAAGAACGATATTTTGTGTTTTATTCAAAGTATTGTCCATCTTGTCGTTGATCTTTTGACGCTATCTATGAACCGACTTAATTTTTGGTATCTTCGTATAATGCGAAGAGCATCCAGTCAATGATAATGCAACTGCAAGATCTTCTTGCGTTCGGTACGAATCTTAATTCAATAATGCTTCCAATTTCGCGTCTTCGTACAATTTCGGTCTACCACTACGTTTTTTATCTTCGACGTCAAATTTTAACCTCTTAAGCATGATGCGCCATAATAGTGGCTAGAGCACACTCAATTCTAGTATTAATTATTACAGTAAATTATTAATGTTAAAATATGTGCATCATATCTTTTAGAAAAATTACAATTTCGTTATGAAAAACCTCAATCCAAAATTATTAAAGTTAAAGTTTATGCATGATATCTTTAAGAAGAATTATAATTTAATTATCAAAAACTTCATTCCAATGTTCTCTGCCGTACAGAGAAACTGCCCAGCACAAAATTCAACCGTGCCTAAGAAGTTAAAATTGATTGACGTATATTGTCTTATAAAAATGCGAAGATTTAATTTATTTGGACTATTTGCGATTTTCATTAGAAAGTATAATTGAACAAACAGATCTATCGAATCGATTCCTATGAAGACAATTTTATAACTTCCATAATGATTAAATAGAAAATCTGAAAAGGGTCATTTAGCTAGGTAGGTTTAGCGTTAAGGATTTAAGTATGTCTTGTTACTTTATTTCGACAGCTGATTTTTATTAACTGAGGAAACTGTAGTGTTTGGAATCACTATACAAACTCATCGATGTACATTTTCAGTCTGTTTCATGGTTGCACTCTTCACGGGACTGCGATAGAACTGCTACCAAAGTAACAAATCACGATAATGTTTAAGTATAAGATACAATTGAAAAGTATACATTTTATACGATGTATAAAATGTGGTTCGAATTGCTGTTTGAACTCGTTAATATATATTTTTGGTTTAAATCAAGATTGCACTTGAATGTTTCCCATAAAAATGTAGTAGTACTGGTACTAAAGTAACGAACATACAGTTTTAGTACAAGATACAATTAAGAGATACAGAATATTTTAGTCGGAAAGTAACTCTTCGAAAACACTTCTTCGTCTTTTGCATTGACTAAACAATTTTTGTAAGTCTTTATTATCTTTTGTATTTCCTTGCAGTATTTCGTAAATCTATGTACATTTTTTGTATTTCTTGAAACATCTTTGTAAGTTTTTATTTATCTTTTGTATTTCTTAAGAATTCTTCGTAAGTCTCGATTCATCTTTTGAATCTGTTTGAAGAACCTCGTAAATCTGTGTACATATTTTGTATTTCTTAAAGAATCTACGTAAGTTTTTATTTGTCTTTTGCATTTCCTTAAAGTATTTCGTAAATCTATGTACATCTTTTGTATTTCTTGAAATATCTCTGTTAGTTTTTATTCATCTTTTGATGAATAATGTACCAAAATTATTAAAGTTAAAGTTTATGCATGATATCTTTAAGAAGAATTATAATTTAATTATCAAAAACTTCATTCCAATGTTCTCTGCCGTACAGAGAAACTGTCTCGCACAAAATTCAACCGTGCCTAAGAGGTTAACACGTTGAATGCTATGTCAGTCTCGACGCGAGACGATCTTTCGAGATTTTTTTCACCGAAACTAGTTAACCCATTGGCTTCCAATTTGTTGGATATGTTCGTCAACCTGTAGAAGGTATAATAGAATTCTTTAACGTAAAAATAGTAACATTGCTAGGAGTTATCGAAGTTCGATCGGAACGCTACATGTACTCGTGAAACGAGCTGTTACGGTTGTCTAAAACAGAAAAGCTGCCGGAGAGGAATTTTTTTTAGTCGAAATAGAGAAACCCGCGAGCTCCGAGCTTTCTGGAAATGTCTGTTGAAGCGTGGAAAATGTAATTTTTCTGTTTCGAAAATATACGTATTCGCTGGAGAACGAATTATCGCAGTCCTCCGAAGCAGAAAAGTTTCTGGAAGAGAAATGTTCAGCCGAAATTGGGAAATCTATTCGCTTTAACCCTTAGAGCTCAAATGGCTCAAATGGCATCTATGAGGTGACTCTAAAAAGTCCCTTACTATTATTTAAAGCAGCTTTTACATTGCTACGCTTGCATTTAAGAAATCGGTAAAAATGGAAATGTTAAAGTACAAGTAATAGCAATAAACTTTGTATTCATTAATAGAAATGAACAATATACAAGGGAACTATTTAAGTCAAAGAAATCTTTCAATTTTGGAGATAAAATTGTAGAATGTGTTTTGTCTGACAATGTGAATTGTCTAATGTGTAGAAAGTGCAATAATATATTTGACACTTCAGAATAATGATCTTGTTCGAAATTATGGAGATTCGATCAGAATGCTTCGAACTTAAGAAACCAAAGACAATTTTGATCTCCGATATACAGCTCCATACGACCTGCCATTAGTTCACGACAACGATGTAATTCCGTAAGGTACACCGTGTCAATCAGAAATTCACCAGGTTCTAATAATCCAATTTCGCCTTACAAGAAGGATATGATTGCGGTATTAGTTCTACAAGTAGGATGACTGTAAAAATGGCAAAGCGGTCGATTTAAAAAAAGAAAATTAAACGAACAACAGCAAGTTGTTTCCGTCGACGATTTTACGGAGGAACGCCCTCTTGCGCATCGAAACGAGACTCGAGAAAGTCATAATTGCTAATAACGAAGGAACACCGTTAATTGACATATCGTTCGAGTCTTGCAACTTAATTTTTTACCGGGCAAGAAGAACGTGACGCGAAAAGCGTCGCACGACGCATCAATTTTTTATTCGCCCTCGTTGGGACCTCGATCGATCGATCGATCGATCGTGATTTCGTGGAAATGTGCGAAACGCGGTGCCGGGGACGATCCGTGAAATTATCCCTCGTGTAATGCAAGAACACGACTCGGCTCGTTTCGTTACTTAAATCACGTTCTCTCTCTTTCTCTCCGCAGCGATAATTGCCGATGCATACGTTAAGTTAAAAAACCGAGCATCGCTCTTAATAATCATCCTCCGTGACTGGATAGGCGGTTAATACGCGACATAATGTCGTGAAATTAGCCTGGCATAAAAGATCCTGTTGCGAACACGCAAGTGAGAACAACTGCGCGATTATGAGAAGCGCGGGACCTCGCGATTCTGCCGGCAAAAAAATTGTCACAATCGGTGAAAATACGCAATTATTTAAATTCCTGCTCCATAAATTCTGACGTTCCGTTTGCAAAAGTCTTGGTGCTCGTTTTGAAGTTTGACAGCGGTCGTTACAAACCTGAGTGGGAAACTGAAGTTTAAACAATTCCACGGAATTTGATAAAATCTTTCTCGCGTTTGTTTCAATGCGAATTCGTAAAGGAAAGCCTATTTTGTACAGTGACGTCTACAAAATTGATTTAGAATTCTCTTTTACGATTTTATGGTACTTTGAAAGGCAAGTATGAAAAATAAATAATGGAAAGAAATATCAATTTGTCGTTTAGTTTCATGAGAAAAAAGAGGTGTTCGAGGAAAAATGAAGTTTGAGAGTGTAAAATTGGAGACTTGACTGTTTAAAATGAAAGCAGACAGAATATTGTGAGATGTTCGTACACGAACTTAACAGGATTGGTTCAAACATGGAAGTTTGGAGATCGACAATGTTTTATCGTACCTTTACAGAATCGGTTCGAACATTGAAGTTTAGATGTCGACAATTTTCGATCGTAAGTCGTCCCTAATTGTGTGAATCAGTGTATCGCATTTTTAAACAATATAAATTGTAAATTATTATTTGCAACTGCGGATCAGTTGCAACGATGTTTACAGATGTTCCCTATCGATTCGTCAAAAATAATCCGCAAGGAACGCGTTAAGAAAGACAATCGGATTTCGAGGTTTTGCAATCGTCGCGAAACAACGTATCACAGCTGCGTTGTCTCCACGCACTAGATGATCTTTTTAATAATGCAAACGTAATTCCCTTTCGCCGTGGCGTCGGCAGCGCAAGGATCACGGTGTGCGCCAGGCCCCGATTATACAATCGAAGAAATCAATTAACGTCGACGAGAGGTAACGAACGCCGGCCGTGCTCCACTCGCGGCGCGTAGATTCGAATCGCTGATTCATTGCGGAGGCGCTAATTGATAGTAAAACTACAGAAATGAATAACTGATCCTAATCGATCAATCGCTACCGCTGCGTTCGCCGATCTATAAACCACGAGAACTCGATATTTCATGAAACCACGAGCTCAGAATCGAACCGTACCAAACAGCATCGACGGACCTAGACGTGTACCACGATCTCGCTGCGATTATGCTCGAAGATCCCGCGGCTTTTAATAATCTCGTACCATTCGAGAGCCAATTATTGCCGGTGAAAGTGGACGTCGCGTCAAAACGGTTCCCTCGCTAATGCGAATTAGTATAACGAGGGGCGAACCGCCAACGAACGCCGAACAAGAATCAAACATTTTTGTTTCAGAGGATAGATACCACCGTCGTTGCCAGCTCGAAAGAATCGCTAACAGCAAAGCCCAATTAACTTCGTTCGAACGTTTCATGACGTGATACCTTACTTTAATCGTAGACGACATTAGATTGTACCGGTTCAATCTCGGAGAGACAAGAAACGAAATAAACCGAGAAGCAAGTATTGAACATTCATTTTGACTCGTGTTTCAAACGAAGAGTCCGAGACGCGTTGTTGGATTACGAGCATCGTCAAAATAATTAATCTTGATTTAGGGTTCGATAGGTCGATTCCGTGCTATAGTCGCGAGCCATAAATTTCGAGCGCGAAAGCCTTTCAAAAATGAACAGAAGGGCTACGATTAATTCTGTTTTTCAAAGGTCGAAACTGAAGATATAAAGGGTGTCCCAAAATTAACGCAAGGTTTGAATTAAATAGAAAACACAGTTTTTAGTTTTTAGATTGTTATTTTTTCATTAAATCATAAAGTACATAGGATAGGGTTATTTATGGAATGACATATCGGGCAAATGGCCTCCACGGATTTGCTGGCACATACGCACTCTTTTGTCGAAATTTTTCATGACCTTTCTGCATAATTGTCACTGAAGTTCGTTGATGCAGCGTTTAATTTCCTCCTGTAATGCACGGGTGGTTGTGGGTTTGTTGACATAGACCTTTCACTTCAAATAACCCCATAAGAAGAAATCTAATGGTGTTAAATCACACGATCTAGGGGACCAATTCTGATCACCGAAACGAGGAAGTACACGACCAGGAAATGATTCATTCAATAATTGAATTATTTCACTGGCTGTATGGCATGTGGCACCGTCTTGTTGAAACCACATATTGGCCACATCAATAGCATCCAATTTCGGCAGAAAGAACTGTGTTATCATGTCGCGATATCGAGCACCAGTAACAGTTACTGCTTGACCAGTCTCATTTTCAAAAAAGTATGGTCCAATGATGCCTCTAGCCCAAAATCCGCACCAAACAGTGACACGTTGTGGGTGCATTTGTTGTTCGACAATCACATGTGTGTTCTCCGAACCCCAAACACGGCAACTTTGGCGATTAACAAAGTCATCAAGGTGAAAATGTGCTTCGTCGCTTAGGATGATTTTGCTCAAAAAATCAGCATCCACTTGTTGATGTTCAATAATCCATTCCACGAACTCTCTTCGCTGTTCATGGTCATTAGGCTTCAGTTGTTGTGTTAATTGAATTTTGCAAGCATGGAGACACAGATCTTTTGTGAGTATACGCTGTAGAGAGCTTCTTGGAATTTTCAATTCTTGTCCATGACGCCGAATTGATGTTCGGGGTTTTTATCAACACTCTCGCGCATTGCTTCAATATTGACATTTAAACGGCTTGTTTTTGGACAACCTCACGTTGTTCTTCGAACTTGGAGAAACAAACCAGAGTCTAAATCCAGACAGTACTTTACGGACAATGTTTAGACATGTCTGATGCTGTTCATGAACGTTTGTATAGTTGAATTTTCTCTGTGAAGCATGAAATACGTGTACGTCTTTAATATATTGGATTATTCATCGAACTTGGAGAAACAAACCAGAATCTGAATTCAGACAGTACTTTACGGACAATATTTAGACATGTCTGATGCTGTTCATGAACGTTTGTATAGTTGAATTTTCTCTGTGAAGCATGAAATGCGCGTACGTCTTTAATATATTGGATAATTCGTCGAACTTGGAGAGACAAACCAGACTCTAAATCCAGACAGTACTGTTCGGACAATTTTTATACGTGTTTGAATACTCGAATTTTCTCTGTGAAGTTTGAAATGCATGTACATCTTCGCTATAGTATGAAATGGACTAGCAGTGACAATATATCATGTTGTTCTTCGAACTTGGAGAAACAAACTAGAATCTGAATCCAGACAGTACTATTCGGACAATGTTTAAACATGTCTGATACTGTTCATAAATGCTTGAATAGTTGAATTTTTCCTGTGAAGCATGAAACCCATATACATATTCAATACAGTATGAAATATACGAGCAGCGTCAATGTCGGAGAAACAAACCAGAATCTGAATCCAGTATCAATCCACAATACTATTCGGACAATTTTTCGACACGTTCGCTACTGTTCACAAACGAATACTTAAATTTTCTCTGTGAAGTATGAAATGTATGCACGTCTGCTATACGAGGTGTACAAACGTCCACGACACCGAATTGATGTTCCTGGGTTTTCATCAACACTCTCACGCACTGCTTCGATATTGGCATTTGAACGGCTCGTTTTTGGACGACCGATGCGAATTTTTCAATTAATCTTTTCACAGTTGACGAGGTTGAAACACTATTTAGACCATATTTTGTATAATATTTTCGAACTGGGGCCGCCAAACTTTCATTATTTTTTAAATATTGTTCAATAATGAAAACACGTTGTTGTATCATATAACGCTCCATTTTTACTAACCCTAAACTCTCAGCTGTCAAATTGTTCTTTTTTCAGGGTTGCCAACAATTTACTGCAAAAATGGCGACAAATTCAAATCTTGCGTTAAGTTTGGGACACCCATTACATTCGCGATCACAGCAGACGTTTACTCTGTTCCCATAACCTACATATCAACCTACGGAGGGACAGTTAGTACGACGATCGGATCTTCGAAATTCGTGTTTCTCCGAATGAAAAACACGACGATGAATTTTTCTTAAACGTATTAACTCTCGAAATCGAGGCTCGACGAGGACTTTCGCTCTATTTATTTGTATTCGGAGGCCGACGTGAAACGTTTCGCGTGGCACCGGGGGAAAAAGAAAACCACGATCGATCCTCATTTTTCACGATGGGACACTATCGATCCCGCGATCGACGAAAGAAGTGGCCTCGCGCGATAGAAGGCAACGGCGCGGCTCGTCCCCCTAACCG
This sequence comes from Agapostemon virescens, assembly GCA_028453745.1. Lineage (NCBI taxonomy): Eukaryota > Metazoa > Arthropoda > Insecta > Hymenoptera > Halictidae > Agapostemon > Agapostemon virescens. Next base: position 7,773,588 of record CM052091.1, on the reverse strand, counting down.
AAACCGGTATGCCGTCTTGCACCTGTACACAAATCGGCCGGCGTTATCTCGTATATTTCATCTGGAATTTTTCCAACTGGTAGGAAAGTTCGCCGGCCGGCGTTTCGAAAGACAGGTCAGCCCCGAGGATAGCTGTGGCACAAGTCCCGCGTGTCTATGGGGACGTGTAAGATCCCGTTTCGTGATAAAACGAAATAACAAGTCGACAGAGAGTGGTAATCCGGTTAATCGATCGGCCCGAGATAATCGATAATGTCGGTGATCCATTCTAGGTGGTCCAACGAGCTGCCGGTGCGATCCGAGGTAAATGATGCGTGTAATGGCTGTCAACGGGTTAGATGCCGCACATCTTCATCCGTTATTAATGTCCCGGCCGATCTTAATGGATCGCTAATTAGAACGGTATCTTGTCGCGAGACGCAATATTTCCGCGCGAAACACGTTTTACGATACACGTCGCTCGTCCTCAACGTCGTTTTGCTTTCGGCCCGTTTTCCGGACCGAACCCGTTTCGCGACGCGTTGCTCGATACTCCGTCGAGCGCATTCCGCGCGGACTCGTGCGACGGAAGGATATCTATTTAGCTCCAGTCTCTTGTAATTGACATGGTCAAGCTTTAGTTTACACTCTGCGACAAACAGATAGCACACCTTATATTTTCCCGTATTTTTTGTTAAAAGCTGATTGAGATACATATTAATAGATACATAATGAGATAATAGATAATAGATGAGATACATAAACCAGGCGGCCCAACGAAGTTTTCGTTACGGGCCTACGAACTGGCCCCCCACCGTGCTGGCGCAATCTGACACCCTCTCTGTGAAATGTGAAGAACTCAAAATACGTCGTCACACCACAATCTCATTCATCATTCGCAAAAACAGGGCTAACTTCCTAAGCATATTCTTTTTAGGTGTTGAAAAGACTGGTTTAATAGATTGTGTTTAAAAAGCGTTTAACACTTTACCAATCGGAAGCCTATTAATAGGTTTTTTAATAATTGCCCTGTAACAAAATGAGGCTTAAAATCTGCTTTTTCATTGTAGTTTGTAAGGAAATTATTAAATAACGTCACTTAGGAGGCCTTGTTGATTCGCAATAAAAATTGCTGTCAATAAATGTGCTATCATTTTGTCCCACTGTATTTCCTTAAAAATTCTTTTTTTTTTATAAAATTGTATAGACTGGCGGAATTCAATTAAATTTCATTTATGTATGTTTACAAAGATATTTTGCAAGAATGTATAAAAACAAAATCTTGGTTGTAATGGTAAATAAATAAAAATTACGATAATTTTTAAGTGTACTATCTTTTTGTTCCGGAGTGTACATAGTTGCAGTCTGCTTACGAGGGTGCGCAGATATAGTGCAGCTTCGTAAATGTACGCGTATGCGTTCGAGTGTATTTGAAATTACACATTTGTTAATATTCAAGGGAGCATTATCGAGTCAAGATAATTACAATGAATTCATTTCTTTTGTAGACATTTTTCTGGTAGAAGAGCCTTAGGAGGGGTGAACGGTCCGAGCGAAGGGGGTGAGTTTATGATGCACACGTGACATTTAATAAATTAGGGGGCTCAAAGAAACAGCGGCGAGTTCCTAATTTGTATCAAACGTCCCCATAATCAAACGTACCATAAAACTCGTGTACCCCAGAAGATGCACCCCCTCAGTCTTGACCTTTCCTACTCCGCTGACTTCGGAGGATGGGTATTTTTGGGAAAACTAGTGATTAGGCGAGATAGGGAAAATGCCCACTGAAGAATGCCTATAAGACAACGCGCTTGTCAGCGGAGAGTGTTCAGTGTATATAGTTCAGTTCAGAAAGAGTGATAAAGTTGAGCCAGTGTGATAGTTAATGTAAAGTAAAAGTCAGAATGTGTTCTCATGTTGCTATAACATTTGCAAAGAACTCCGTTACGAGTCAAGTCCCAGCGTATCAAACCTAAAATATCACACCTAAAATATAGATCTATTTTCGTTTGTTTTGTTAACCTGACAGCAGTTTAATTTTAAACCTGTCAACCTTTCCACACTATCAAAAATCTTGTTATATTTCTTTTAAAAACGTACTAACATATTTTCTCTAAAAATCGCAAAGCTCCGTTTTCCTTCGAATAAAGAAGACATTTGGAACGCGGCCAAAGATAGAATCGGTCTTTCCCGCAAGACAACCGTATTTTTCCGCAAAACAGGTCGACATGTTCCACGGGAAGCTGTCGGTGACCGGCGATGCATCATCACGGAAAAGCCTTCGCGCTGAGATCCCGCTTGCTCAGCATCGCCGAAACAGCAACCGCGGTCGGTTGGTCGGCTCGAAAGTCGCCGCGTCGTTTCTGTAAAAGGGAAAAATCGGCGACCGTCGGAGGACTCGTAGGAATTCGCAGCGATATCAGTTCGCAGGGCTGTGAAAGAAGAAGAAGAGAGTAAAGTAAAGGCAGCGCGAGCGGTTTGCAGAGGATCGGTCCAGGAGCGAGCGGGCAAGAATCTTCCTCTCTTCCGATCGATCGTTAGGCCCGGCCCGTTTCCCACAAGTGGCGGAGCGCGAGCTGTAAGCTGAAGCCGAAGCTGTAAAGCCGAGGCCCGAACACCGAAGCCGAGCGGAGCCGAGAGAGCTCCTTATGGGGTTGCAGTACGGTCAATTTGCGTCTAGCAGAAGTCACGGGGTGCCTTCGTGCGTCCGTTGCCGACGTCATACCTGGCGCATAGAAATGTCAACCGCGGTGAAGCGCGCGTAAAATAAGATGTAGCGTCGCTGATAACAAGCGTCTCCCTTCCGGCTCCCTTGGGCCGCCGCCGCGGAACCGCCGCTAGGGGAAAAGGAAAGGAAAGGGCCCCCTTTAGAGGGGGCCAGCCGGGCCCCCGGGGAGGAGTCGAACGAGGGGGAAAGAACCGATCTGATAGCGCAGCAAGAGGAGAGGAACCGGAGCGTCGTCGTTACAGTCCCCGCTTCGAACGGGGCCCTACCTCGCGCTACCGTCTTTTGCTCTTGTCTTTTCTTCCTTCTTCTCATCCTCCTACTCTTTTGCTTCTTCTTCTTCTTACAGTCCAACCGTTCCTCCCTCCCACCCCTTCGGCCGCAGCGTTTCTCGTTGAACAGGGACGAGCTTGTAAATTTGTGCTCGCCTCCCTGATAAAAGCACAAAAGGGCCGCCGTTTCTCGGCCGCATTTGCATAATGCGCCGCGAGAGGAGAAGGTGGACGGCGTCGGCGCCGATGTGATGACTGATTTAAGGCGGGCAAGCACCGTTCACCGCGCCAGCTCGTAATCATTACCCGGGCTAAATGAAATCGAGAGAAAGCGGGATCATCGTAGATGCGAACCGAGTCCACGCTTTCGTCACCGACAGTGCCCTGCCCTTTTCTCGCAAAATCGTCTTCATCCGCGTCGTGAACCACGCTTTTGTTCGTTTTTCGAAAACGCATGCGGTTGAAAACGCTACGAGTACATTTTCATGCAAATAGCTTTTTAAATATAATATTCCTGCGACTCTGTCGGATCGGCAATCCACTGGTTCAACAATGAATCTGCTGTACCAGAGCCTCGTCGATTTTTAGAAGCAGCGGTTAAGTTTCTTTCTAAAACATTCGCCTTTCGAGAACTCTTTGATACTGTACAATTTTTCAAGATATACCTCTCCTTCTGCACCCCAATTTTCTTCAGCCCGTTGTCTAACAATCTAACTACAAGGCTCGGGGGTAAAACAGACTGTATCGTTCCGTCTGACATTTTTGGTACGTAGAATTACCGTGTAGTCATTTATACCATGATTTTGGAAGCACCTTGTGCATCCATTATGAATTACGCAACGCATGAAATAAATATTTTTCTAACTTTTTAGAGAAATTAAAAAGTGTTAATGAAAAAGTGCTGACCATTGCAATTGTAAAATAAACGGTAGCGCAAAGGGACGAGGAATTACGTTGCATTTGCTGAATTCGCCCTCTTTCCCAAGATCGCCTAGATCGAAGAGGCTGGCCGCAAAACAGTTCCAATTTACGCCACCCACAGGTGTCTATTTGCTTTCGCAGGTGGAAGGTTCGCCAACGGCTGCAGGTTTCTTCTGCAGCCGCGGTTCGTTTGCAACGTTCGCGGTTACCGACGCGGAAAAAGCAGGCTCTTCGATTTTGAAGTGAAACGTGGTTGGAAAAAGCGACACCGGTTTCGCAATTAACGAGTAGAAGTCGAAGAGAGTCCTCCGCGGATGGAGGAGTCGTCCCCGGTGGAGGCGGAAAGTTACGGGCGGTCTTCGCGGCGGTCGTATCAGAAACGGTCGCGGTGGAAACGGAGCTCTCTTCCGTTACGGTCAGGCAAGGGGGACTTTCTTCCCCCGATTCGATCGTCGATATTCCAGAGTCGCTTCACGTTTCTTCCATTACCGGCACGTCGTAAATAAGATGCGACGACGCTGAGAAATTATCGCGGGCATCTTTCAATCGACGTTCTTTTGCCCCGGTGGAAAGCGGCCACGCGGTCATTCATCACGGGGCGACGGTTTGTTCGAACCCGAGTCTTCTTCTCGGTTTGATAACGTTCGCCGGCCTGTTCTTTGCTCCCGTGCCGACCGACTTCTGCTCGCCTCGCGCCGAACAAATTGCGAGCGTTTATAACGCTTGTCGCCTATATGTCACGACTTTCAGCGGAAGTTCTGCCCCCGCGTGATTTATCTCGAGGCCCGGTCCACTTCGCCTTCCGGTATTAACCGGTCGAAGCTTTTTTGCCGCGGCGACGATTCGGAATTTCTCGTGACCGTTTCGGCCATCAAACACGGACGAATCAATTTCACGATCGCCCGCGATGATCGAGCTGAACCGAAAATGGATTTCAGGCGACCTTGCCAACGTTGCGGAACGATATGCGAGCTTCTTAGTACGACTTATGATAGTAAAAATGTTTATAAACACATTCACAGATTCTAACCTAGTAAAAATCGAATTTCAGTCTGTAAGGCAACGTTGAAAACGATTATGAACTGCAAGAAACGATATGCAAACTTC
>CM052091.1:7753035-7763584 GCA_028453745.1 Agapostemon virescens | reverse complement strand
CTAGTAAAAATCGAATTTCAGGCTGTAGGCCAACGTTGAAACCGATTACGAACCACAAGAAATGATATAAGGAGCTTCTTCGTATACCTGATCACAGTAAAAATCGTGTTGCAAGTAAAAAAACATATACAGCATTTATTACCAACAACGTAAAAATGTTTATGAGTACTATTACAGATTTATACCCTAGTAAAAATTGAATTTCAGACTGTAAGGCAATATTGAAGATAAATATGAACCACAAGAGACAATATGTGAGCTTCTTTGTATACCTTCGCGCAGTAAAAATCGTGTTGCAAGTGAAGAAAATAATGTCCTTTATTATTAACACCATAAACTAGTGTACTCGTTCTATTGCAGGTCGACCGATATTAAAAACCGTGTTGCAAGCTGCAAAAATAAACGTTAAAAAATCCCACGAACAAGGTAAAACGATGTCTGATCTTTTTGCAACTGGTATGGCGATCTTTCCAGCGTGCGGTCGCCGGTTCCGCGCGATTCGCACGCTGCAGAAGAGGATCCCCTGCTGAAGCAAACCCTCTGAGAGAGAATGAGTCCCAGTGGGCACAGAGTCCAACGAATTACGTTTCTTTGCCTGCATCGGGGACTCCTCTCGCTCGGTGATGACATTATGACGGGGTTTCCGTGACGCGAAGGAGGAAGATCGAGGGTCCCGGTAATTTAATGCGCATACACGGTATTAGGCTGTTCTTGCTTATGGGAATGAAACACTCGGTTTCACGGATTTGTGGGTTCTTGCCGCGTCCACGACCACGGGATATGCCTGTTAAGATTGAAATTAAGGATCGAAGCGTTTTGCCGGGTTTTTCGCGGCGCGGCGTGTGCTTACGTTTAATAGTATGGAGTTCCCTTGCCCTCGCGGCGCTTTATGGTGGTTGCCGCTTTATGGTGCTCGTGCAATGCTGTGATTGAAACTGACCTTTTTCTCCGGAACACTTTTCTGCCGGAGCGGAACACAGAATTTTCCTTTTTTTATTCGTATTAAATTATTAAATACTGTTGGTATGCTTTTGCGGTCTAAAAGAATCATCAAAGTATTTAACACTTTGCCGATTATTTCAGAATCTTTTAAGTTCATCATCCGTCACTGAAAACTTTTTAATGGATCCCTCAACGCCGACAGCAATTTTTATCTAATAATTCCGTTACAAATTACAATAGAAAAGCAGCTTTTTAAGCTACATTTTGTTACGGGACAATCATTGAAATACCTATTAACCCTTTGCACTCGAATGGCGACTCTGAGGCGCCAGTAAAAATTTCCACACGACTGTTTAAAACAATTTTTACACCGCTATGCTTGTATTTAAGAAATTTGTAAAAATGTAACTATTTCAAGGACGAGTAATAGTAAAATTACCCACATGCGTAACATGAAATAAATCATGTAAAATGAAAATATCCTAAGTCAGAAGAATGCCTAGGTTTTCGAGTCAAAGCAGAAAAGGGTATATTTTATTCTTTCGAGAAAAGGCTATATTTTATTCTTGAATAAATAAGTGTTATAGCTTACAATCCCATGTAAATGATAAATATCAATAAAACGATATTTTTCTTTGCTATCACATTGTTATTTTCAATTCTCGATTATATTCGAGTGTGAAAAATTATAGCAGCATAAAATACAACGCCGTTCGAATTAACTCGAGCGTACAAGTTAAGGGGTTAAATAAACCTCTCAATCAACCCTTACATTTCGACGAACCCAAATGAACAGCAGGATCGCGTAGATGTGTACCACCTCGGACAATCATGAATTAATTTATAAGCCTCGATGTTGAACGACTAGTAACGCTCAAGCGCCATGCTAAAATCAAGATAAACACTCGAGTACGAAGCGAAAAGTTCAAAGCGAGTTGAGCTTCGTCGCTAAGAGTCTTCGAAACGAGATTTTGAACGAGTTCGAGCTATCCTGAGGAACTCGCGAGGTTTTTTAAGTATCGCGAGGATCCAACGTCGCAATGAAAAGTCATCTTCCCGAAGCGGCACCGTGCGAACACAATGAGTCATCGCGATGACTCCCCGGGGGGGGCTTAATTGTGCGGCGCGCCGGTCGCCGCGGAATTATGCGAATAATTAATTTGAATTACAGTACGGGGGTGGCAGGGAGGGGTTTATCAGAATATGCTCTTACCGCGGGGACATTTGAATGGGCATGTAAGACAGTCGTAACGTCGAATCGGTAGGCAGCGGGGCCTGGTAGCCGCGGAGAGGAGAAACGCGAGGGTGTTTTACGAGCAAAAGGGAACCCATGCGTGTCTCCCTTCTCCTCTGAACCCCCTCGTTTCTTCCTGTTCCCTTTCCCTTCGTCCTTCGGCTGTACGTATTCCCCGAGGCTCGGTTCCACAGGCGCGCGGAGCGGAGGCAGCTCTCGTTAGTCGGCTTCTTCCAACTTCTCGCACGCATTGTTAGATTAATTAATAGGATATAATGGGCGTTCTCGCCGCGATCGTTGTCTTCCCTTTAGAAAGCCGCGGCGAACGTTCCCTTCGGGAGGGGGAGAGAACCGTTCTGCAAAACGCGCCGCTGCGGGATAAACGTCGATTCACCGCACCCCCTTGCTTCGCCGTCAAACGCTTCCGTTCTGGCTCGTTTTTGCCTCCTTCTCGATCAACTGGCTTCGTGATTATTAAATCGTGCAAACTTGTGCGTTCATTGGGCGAAAATTTACTGACGACTTTGCCGACAGACTGCGAAGCTATACGCGAAATGGTAATTTTTATTTTGCCGTTTCTGAAATGCAAGGCTATCTTCAGCAACGGCTTAGCGGTCGAGTGCAAAGGGTTAAATTTATGAAATAGCCTCCTGTATGTTTGTAAGTGAAAATTGAACCACGAGAAGGTGTCGTCGAATCTCTATCGAACGAAACTCTTTAGCGAAACGAAATTAAAAGATTGCATCCTTCCCAGCTCCTCCCGCGAGCGTTTTTGTTCGCGTTGCATTCCGCGGATGCAAAGCAGTTGCACCTCGAATAAAAAAAGGCTCGATTGATCGACCACGAGGGATTCTTTAGCGTGGCGAAGCCCTGGCGATCCAGCGACGGGGCAATATTTCGTCAATATCCATCATTCGGTACGGGTGGGCTATAGCCGTCCATTAAAGAAGGCGAGAAACCCGGCAAATGATAAATAGCGCGATTACCGTGCGAGAGGAGGTTACGGGGCTCGTGGCCACCGTACGTGAAATTGTCCAATCATCATCAGTCTGCGAATACCTCGAATTATTCTTTCGTTGGGGCAATCTGCTCTCGCTACAACGGCATCCGTCTTTTATGCCGGAACCCACTGGTTTTCGGCGGGCCTCCGTGCAGATCGCGTTTAGGATCGCCGAGACCCCTCGCGACTGCCATAAAAATCGGTTATTGGTGAAAGGTGGAATTTTCTAAGGTCGCTCAAACAATTTTTAGCGAATATTTTAGAAATGGAGGACGACCGGGATTGACTACTTGAATAAAGAAATGTACCAAAGAATTTCGCAAGAAAATAATTCTATAACTTTACGACTGGCGATAGTGGTTTAGAGTTTGTTCTATTAAATCGGTTCGATTTTAATCAACTTTAGAAGCTACTCAAACCATGATCAAAGCGTCATTGGGAAAGGGCAGAATTTTATCTATGGTTACCTTAAAAATTTTTACCAAATATCTAAGGATTCAAGGACGACCAGCACTAACTACTTGAATAAAGAAATGCACCAAAGAATTTCGCAACAAAATATTTCTACAACTTTACGACTGATGCTAATGGTTTAGGATTTGTTCTATTAAGTTGATTCGATTTTAATCAATTTTAGAAGCTGCTCAAACCACGATCCAAGCGTCATTGGGAAAAGGAGGAATTTTCTATACTCACCCAAACAATTTCTAACGTATATCTAAGGAATCGAGGATGACCGGCGTTACCTACTTGAATAAAGAAGTACACTAAAGAATTTCGCAAGAAAATATTTCTACAACTTTATGAATGACGATAATGATTTAGGGGTTGTTTTAATAAATCGGTGCGATTTTATTCTACTTTTGAGACTACTCAAACAACGAACAAAACTTCATTGGAAAAAGACGAATTTTCGTACAGTCGTCCAAGCAATTTTTAGCGAATATGTAAGAAATGACGGACGACAGACGTTAAATAGTTGGGTAAAGATGTACACTAAAGAATTTCACAAAAAAATATTTCTACAACTTCACAAATGACGCTAATGGTTCAGGGTTTGTTCTATTAAATCGGTTCGATTTTAATCAACTTTTAAGTCTACTAAAACGACGATAAAAGCGTCGTACATCGGTTCGTTCCATCTGTGGGTAGTTGATACGGTGCTTCCATCGTAAGACCGTTTACAACGGGTGAAAAATTGTTAGAAAGGTTAGAGGCGATTGCGAGCCGAAAATTTCAGCGTGGAACCGTGGCGAAAGCGGGATTTGCAATTCGGAAACTCGAACAGGTTCTAATAGCTCTTGATAACGGCCACCGTGGGAGGGCTGAACGCTTGTTAGACACCGGATTGGTCGTATCCACGCGAGTTTTGAAACGTAAACCAGAGCGATTTGCAGCGTGCCGGCATAATGAAGGAGGTTGCATGCGAGATCGTATTTATACACCCGGGGCACTATACGTCGCGCGTGCCAGCACTGGCACGAAACGCAATGCGCCGTTGATGGAGGTAAGCTGCATGTAAAACACCGTGTGGGATTTCATGGGATCTCAGGTTCACCTTGCTCGCTTAAACTGTCTCTCTTACCGACTTTCCTCCCTTATCCGTTCTTTCACCGTCTTCTGGATCTTGCTCGAGTAATCCTTACTAGCGAATACATTGCGAGCATATTATTCGAACCAGAGCACAGTCAACACTTCGTTACACGATAAAACATTACTCGAGCATTCTTACTTGATCTTTAATCTTTGGCGCTCCAATGGCGCCTCTGTGGAGACATTAGAAATTGCTGTATTATTATTTAACCCATTTCTTAGGGGTCACGAGATATCTCGTTTTCATGTTTTTTCGACTGAATCGATGACTTAATGATGCAAGAGCTGATTTAACACTTTGGCTGCCCAACCGACGACCTCGAAAATTATAGATAATCAAAGTAATTTATTTAATGAATCAACAATTGAAAACGTAAAATGTACGACATATAGATGTCCCTCAACTTCCTTGTATTCTCCAGATATCGACTAAATTGAGTGCAACGAATATATTAAGGTGCAAATTTATTTTTAAACATGGACAAATAAATCTGTCACCCATATACAGGTGACACGGCAGTCAAAGTGTTAAACGATAGTGTAGCAAGTTTTAGTGTCACCTCAGAGGCGCCATTGGAGTGATAACTTTCCTATTTGTTAACCCTTTGACTGCGGGGCGTTTTTGGAGGAATCCATCAATATATACGGCGCGATCGTCACATGCCAGTCCTTATTGTGCCATGACCTTATTCACGAACTAGTCCTCCAGTTACGCGTTGTTTTCAAATAATTATGGTAGTTATTTGTTTCTTTTACAATGAAATTTACTAAAGATTCTGGAAAAAATAATTGAAAATAATCTAGTGGTTTCGACGTCTTGTCCAGGGCTGCTTTGCATCCAGAATCTTTTTCATTAAAATTGTGTACTTTTGGATTTAAATTTTAGTGCGACCAACTGATATCCTCAAATGACACGGCCGATGCAAATTCGTTCCCATTTATTTCTTGCGATTGTAGAATATCTTGTTCCTCAGTTTCTGATTCTCAGTCAGAACTTAATAAGCGCAAAACGCGTTTTCTTTTTCGTCGAATTAAATTCTCTTCTTTAGACGAGGAGAATGATTTATCAAGAAACTCCATTTCTTTCTCTGCACTAGCATTTCTGTAGAAACGTTTTCTTTTCTTCTGGCCAAACATTTTATGGGTGTACTATATTATTTAAAAAAATATCGAATGGATAAAATAAAAAATTAAACACAAAATTAAATAAATAAACACTTACATATGTAGTAAAGATGTAGGTCTGCACGAATCAGTGCACGATGCGAGAGCGTACGTACGAGAGCAATGTAACTGAACAATATGAAGACAATTAACTGAAAAATATTGAAACAATTGCCGATACGTGGTTGCTATGTTACTTGGAGTATTAAATTCCATGTCGAATCAATTGGTAAAACAGTAAAACGTGTTATAGTAAAAAAATGCAAAGGATGTAAATTTACGTCTTTCGTATATATTGATGGATACTTGTGGACGTATATTTACGTCTTTCGTATATATTGATAGACTTGTGAAAGCGTATATATACGCCTTTAGCAATCGGTTAGTAACCAGAAGTAACCAGAAACAAATGTTTTTATCAAGGTGGTGAAGCCTTGCGCATTCTCGTGACAAATGATAAGCAAAATATCTGAATGTTGACATTCCAAGCATGTAAAAACAACCAGTCAGTATAGCCAGTACATCGGTACATCTGTGCCGATCGTCCGCCGTACCTTATAAAGGGATTTATTCTTATACATTTTGTTATTTCAAAGTTCGTGTTTTAATTCATAAGGAAACAGCTTTTTAAAAATCATTTACATTTTCAATCTGTTACCGAACACCATTGCACAAAGGCGTATACTTTATCAGATATCATACTCTAAAGCAGTATTCAAGTTTGTGAAATAAATAATCGTTAAAATGTAAAAAATCTTATATAATAAATAGATGTATAAAATATATAACAATATTTAAGAATACTTTATGTGAATATAATACCAAATGCAAATTAAAAGTGTGCATATATGCGTCGTATTGCTTGTCAAGTATGCTTCTGGAACGTTAAAAAATGTGCTTATAAAAATGAGAGCATAGAACGCTGTACGCAATATGTTAAAATAACTTTTGCATCGCTGCGTTTCCATTTAAGAAGTTGGTAGAAATTGAAATGTTGCACATACGATTAATAGTAATTAACTTTATATGTATATAACTTTTATATGTAATAAAAAATGTCTCGATTTTGGAATTTTAATTGCTTGGAGTGATAAGGATTAAAATTTGTATCAATACACATTTTTGTAGACGAGTTTGCAGAAACCAATGAATTTTAGTAAATACAATTTATTTATGAAATTTTGTTTTATTCATTAACGATTTTGATGAGTCAAGCACATAATGCGAGGATATATTAAAATTCTATTCATCTTGTTCATTAATCTGCAATTTATAAAGAGAAGCATAAAAACGTTTATATCATACCAAGAATGAACAATTTATTATAAAAATGTTCTACTTCTTTCGTCAGTACTACTTCTGTTAAAAAATATTAATTTTGTAATGTCCGAATAGGCACAGTTCAAATAAAACAACTTAGAAGCAACGTAAATCAAAAACATGCATAAAATTATAAGCCTTTTGCGATTTCTGTTTGCCATAATTTACGGTCATTATAAATACGACATTTTCAATAACGTATAATAATTCATTCTATCCATCGTCGCGATTCATACAACGTCCGAATAAATATTCCTCGCGATTACATCGTTTATTTATACTAACCAGGATCAACTCGACATCTTTCGAAGCGTGTCTCCCAATTAAAGTCCGACGATTTCATTAAAAATAAAACGCGGGTCTTCCACGGTGTTTTTTCTTTAAGCGTGTACGCATCCCGTTCGTAAAAAGAGGAAATAAAATGAAACCGAGTCGAGGATCGATTGCTACAAGAAATAAGTTCTGAAATAAATTAGTCCGTACAAGCGACGTCCGAGCACCGTTAAAGGAAGCGATAATTAAGTTAGCGAACTCGGATTCGATTCGGAAGCCGGCGGTAAAGCATTTGCATAAACATTATCGATCGCGATACGTCATAATTAAGTCAACGACGCGGCGCGTTTTCATTTACGAGAGGTTTAACGGGGCACGTGGATACGCGTCTTTACGTCGGACGAAGACGGTTCGCTGTATTCTTGACTCGTTTCACTTGAACGTAGCCGGGGGTTCCCTCGGGCCACGAATGCGTGTATGTATATTAAGTCGGGAACCATAGTAAACGGCCATGAAACCGGTGATCGAATCCCTTGGAAAAGGAGAATGCTTACCTCAACCGCGAAACGATACCTAAAAGGATTACGTATGGTCGGGATCGTAACTTCACCCCGAGGACTTCACTTCACTTCCGAGAATCCGACCTTTACAGTGCTTTGAAAAAATCCTTCCAAATCTATCGAATTAGAGCGAAGTCACGTTAAATGTCACTACCTGAGGTTTGAAATTTTGTTCAGTTAGGTCGTTTTAACTGCTCGAATAACTACACGATATTTCAAATAACTTAAAACCGTCTACGAGTTCTTTCATAGGTCGCACCCTAGTAGAAACCGTGATTCAAGGTATCATTGAAGATAACTATGAACCACGTAAAATGATCTGTAGCTTATCATATGTTCCATCAAAGTAAACATCGTTTCCCAAATTTAAAAATAATGTCGTTTATTACGAACAACATAAAATAGTCTAGGGGCTCTTGCATAGATTGCATCCTAGTAGAAATCGTGTTCTAAGGTATAATACATCATTGAGGATGACTATGAGCCACACAAATGATCCGTAGCTTCTCATGTGCTCCATCAAAGTAAACATCGTTTCTAAAATTTTAAGATAATATCGTCTATTACAAACAACGTAAAATAGTCTACGAGCTCTTTCATAGATCGTATCCTAGTAAAAATCGTGTTTCAATGTGTAGTATATAATTGAAAAGGACTATGTATCAAATCAAATAATCTGTGGCTTTTCACATGCTCCATCATAGTAAAAAGCGTTTCCTAAATTTGAAAATAACGTCGTTTATTACCAACAACGTAAAATAGTCTACAAGCTCTTTCATATGACCTATTCCAGTAAAAATCGTGTTCCAAGATGTAATACACAATTGAAGATGACTATGAACCACATCAAATAATCTGTGGCTTTTCACGTGCTCCATCATAGTAAAAGCGTTTCCCAAATATGAAAATAACGTCGTTTATTACGAACAACGTAAAATAGTCTACAACCTCTTTCATATGACCTATTCCAGTAAAAATCGTGTTCCAAGATGTAGTACACAATTGAAGATGACTATGAACCACATCAAATGATCTGTGATTTTTCACGTGCTCTATCACAGTAAAAAACGTTTCCTAAATTTGATAATAACGTCGTTTATCACAAACAACGTAAAATAGTCTACAATCTCATCCATAGAACGTATTTGACTAAAAATCGTGTTCCAAGCACTGAGACTAATCCCCAGACTCAACAAGTCACTTATCGCAAAACCGCGGATCTTTATGCAAATCCTAGATTTTACGGCTCACCGTTTACAACCAAGATGAGGATCAATTTAAATCTATTAACGAGAAAATTCCTTATGGAAAGCATAGAGTAGAGATGTCATTAACGCTTGTCACTATAGATGTCTTCGGGCATTTAGAAAATGTGCGCATAAACCGTGCACAAAGGTACGCAGCGCACATAACACCATGGAAAAACTTTCTCCACGCCACAAAAAGAATAATTAACCACTCCGCGTGCATTTTACGAACCTGCCAATACAAATAGCTTTCGAACAAGACAATAAACAAGACTTACCACTACCCAGAATCCCGATGTGTCTTCTCCAACCAAAATTATTCGAAACCGCGTCTTCGAAGTATAATTTATCTGTCAGAATAATTCCGCCAGCTCGACAGTTATTTTTGTCTTTTCGAAAAGAATTTCGCGAAAGCGTCGCTTCGTTGCCAATCGCCTTAACGCCTCAATTCGAGAGACGGTCGACCCGGCGTGGGATTATCGTGAAAAACAAATTAATTTTTCGCGTGGCTATGCGAAAACGATCGACGATTCGCCGATTAAAATCTCGCGATGGAATCCCGGACGAAGCTAACGGCACACGGCGGATTATAGTGCGGCGACACGCGCGCACGGCGAAAAATTGGCTTGCGCGAAACCTTGTGGGCGTAAATAAGGGGATAATGAAGACGTCTCGCCGCGCTGCGTGGACACAACCGATCCTATTGGAACGGCGATATTAATGGCGTCGGAGTTAACGAACTGCGTAATTGTCGTTCCAGCCAGTATCCGAGGCGATAGAATGTCACGGCCGTGCGATAGGACAAGCGCGCAGATTTTCTCAAGATGGCCGGTCCTTCCGTCTCGGGCCGCATTCGTTGCATACTTACGGCGCGCGAACTATGCGGAGGATCGGCACGATAATATCTGCCGGTTCGGGGAAGATGAAAATCTACGGGACTTCTTGCCCACCTCCGCCGATAAGGAACCCTCGACGAGCGTGTCTATGCGTCGTTAGAAACGGATAATTAATGAGCCAGCAAGATAATTGATGTTTTTGCGAAGTCGCCGTTCGGAAAACCATGACGCCAGAATATTTAATCCGCCTGCTTCGCGGAGACCAGGAAAAACCATCGGATCCCGCTGCCGGTATTGTCGAGGGGAATAAGAGTGTGTAAGTTAGTATGGGCGAACCAGGGATTCGGAGATGACAGATGAATCATAGAGTACACGGTCTG
>CM052091.1:7706486-7748035 GCA_028453745.1 Agapostemon virescens | reverse complement strand
TGAAGAGAATCCACTGACATTCTTAACCCTTTCATTGCCGAGCGAAAGTATCATACCTATGTATACGAAGAATACTGGACCATTCTAACAAATTTGCTAAGGTTTGAGAAAAAGCTCATAAAAGCCAAACTAAGAATAATATTTACAAATTTTAAGAAAACAGCACATTACGAAATAAAAAAAGAATAAAATAATGCCAATTGTATTTCAATATTTGTTGAAAATCATATGAATAACATCGATATAAAACATTGTAACAAATATAGAAATGAGCTTGTCTTCTACAAACAATATTTATGCATAAGAATAATCGTCGTTTGATTACAGCTTTATGTAGATCACGTAGTATGAAGTATAAATATAACATTTTCGTATTTCGTGTTGTCAAAATTTAAGGATTCGGTTTATTGAGGAACTGCGTTGAACCCCACCAGAATTTACCCTAGAACTTTTATATAGCGAGCCTTATTTTCGAACAAGTTAAACGCAAAAACAATTTTCTTAATTTTTCTGCAATGAAATGGGGCCATGTATAACAGGAAAACACCTAGTGGCAGGCGTCAAACGACTTATTATTGTCAAACCTGCACAAATCAGCCTACAATGCATATTGGGGAGTGTTTCAAGGTTTATCACACTGTACAAAATAATAAAAAATAAAATATTGATTTTTTTGCAAATATACATTTCTCGATGTCAACCAATTCGTATAAGTCCAATATCATTATAATACGTTACTTGGTTCCAAAACTATACTAAATAATACGAGGGTCTGTAAATGCACATTTCTGCCACAAAATAGCGCTGAGTAGCTGATAGCCAACGTCCAGAATGGTTTGGAGTGCAAAGGGTTAATAAATTTATTTTGAGGCCAAGTTCGTTCGCAATGCGAATAGTAAAGATGTATCGTCGTTGGCAGTTTTCACAAGGCACTGAAGAGTTAACGTTAAAGCTACCGAGCCCTAAATTTGACTGGTCCGCGTGCCTTATGAAAGTGAAACGAAGAAGAATAAAGAAAGGTATAAATTATTTCTAACGGAAGTCTTTTTGGAATATAAAAAATCGTTAAATTAAAATATCGGTCATAGTGATCGGCGCTGATAAGTTCAGCACTCTTTGAATCTTGCCTTTAACTTTGCTCACCCCATTTTGTAATAATTGCACGAAATCCACAGCCTAATTGCAAGGCAAAGGGTTAACGGACAACAGTGGCTCCTTTTCCGCGACGCCTCGGTTATCAGGTTGGCAGCGTATCGTTTTCCCAGGGGCCGATAACGATCGCGTGAGTTACGGTAGGGGCCTTGTTAACGAACGGCCGCGAGATCCCGGCTGCATAAGGCGGACCGAATTGCATCACACCGGTGCAGTGGTGAGCTCGGTGACGTAGATGCGTGCTCGATGCATCGACGCGTTAGATTTCACGTCTCACAGCGGTCCCGCGTCGGGATTCACCTGTTTCGAATCGATATCCTTAACTTCCTTCCGATGTTCCGAATAAAATTATTAAAATGATTAAATAAATTTTGATTGAATAAATAAATGATTAAAATGTTCTATGCAAGATAACCATTTTTTCAATTATGTTAAAACGTCGAATGTAATGTCACAATACTCTCAAATTCTCCTAACGCATTTTTACTTCATTTTTACTTTTCTCTGATTTTAATCTCCTTTACCTATCACGAATATAATTTTTTACTTTTTAGACTTTTAAACAATCTAAACAAATTCTGCCACCGTGTATCGAAGACAATATGGATGGAACGACAAATGTTGAAAACTTTAACCCTTTAGAATAAAAATCGAGACACGTTCGCGATGAAGACTTTAAATAAACTTGAACACATTGAACGGTAATATAGTCTTATAGGAACGACAAGATTTCTTTAATTTGAATCTCCTTAACCTATCACAAACTAATGTTTTACTTTCTAGACTTTCAAACAATCTAAACAGTTTCTGCCACCGTGTATCGAAGACAATATGGATGGAACGTCAAATGTTGAAAGCATTAACCCTTTACACTATAAAATCGAGACACAGTCGCGATAAAGACTCCAAACAAACTTTAACAAACTAAACGCTAATATAGTCTTATAAAAACGACAAGATTTCTCTTATTTTAATCTCTAATTAAATATTATATATCAGTGTAAGTGTCGAAATAAAATATTCTGTTTTCGAGCGTGCATATACAGGGTGGTTGGTAACTGGTGGTACAAGCGAAAAGAGGGTGATTCTACATGAAAAAATAAGTCGAAAATATAGAATAAAAAATTTTCGTTTGCACTTGATCACGTCTCGTTATAACGGATCTCACTGTAGATCGTTGTCTCGATGGGCCACGTAAATTACGAGGTAATCACAAATCACCACCCTGTATAACTGTCCAGTTGAGCCAGTTAAATAGTATTCTTCGAACGCGTCAAATTCCATTTTATTTGTGCGTCAAGGGGTTAATCCAGTCTCTGGTGTCATCATGGAAATGATACTGATCGCCTTTTGTTGAGCTGTCGAAATTGTTAATCCGAGAAAGAGACAGAATTCGCGAAGCGGAAAAATTATATTCGCCTTAGGCTGCCTGGAACGTTTATTTCCTATTCGTGAAATTAGCATCTGATTTTTAATCCTGTAACAATTATAATAAAACAAATTATTTTACCTTGGGACTCGGCACGGTCTCAGTGAAACGATTTACACGGTGACGTTTTTCTGTCAGCGTTGCAAGACGAACACCAAATTTTCCATCTTGCGAACGTGTGAATCTCGTTTTTGAATTCAAATGTAACCGGATAAGTTGATCGAAAAGAAATTCCATTTTATTTGTAAGTCAAGAGAAAAAGGCAAATATTCTCGATCGAGGTCGCCAGCGGATCGTTGAATCTAGTCGGTTCCTTCTCGCGCGATCAATATGAAACTTTCGCACGAAGCTCTTGCTAAAACGACGTCGTGGACGACGGTGCGTCGTCGGTTTGCGAAGAAAGACACGCGTTCGCGAGCTTCTGTCGGCTCGGAGAACGGCCGGTGGAAAATGACGACGTCGAACGGTCTCGTTAGCCCGAAGGACGTAGAGCCGAGATGCGATATCTGCTGTTACTTATTGCCCATTGTCGGGGAGGCCGTTCGCGCGACCGTGTCCCTAACACTCGGCAACAACAAGCGCTGTGAAAAAGCTATTAGCCAGACGCGATCGCAGCAGCGATTTTCTTACGCGCCAGCCCCGATGCCGGTTTTCGTGAGATCGCCTCTCACCCTCGCGACTCCCTCTCGTCGATCGCAATGTCCGACGATCGAACATTTCTTCTTCATTTTTTTCCTATTATTTTTCCTCCCCTCGGCTGTCATAGATCGTTCAACCAGCCGCCTATACGGAAGATCGCAGCTGCGCACGCGATTATTTTATACAACACCGGACACGGACCCGATCCTCCGCGCGCTGAGAATCGGCTCCCGATTCGCAGCTGCGGCTCTGCTAACAAATGATACCTGGCCCGACTCGCCGTATACGCTGCCGATCGATATTTATGAACCTATTAATGACGCCGAGATGATTCTTTCCGCGGACGGAACGCGAGGCGGCGAGCTGTGATATGGGAAAAAGGGCTCGAGCGTGGGAAACCCGCGGAATTTTCTGTCTTTCAGAATGCGGGCACGCTGTTATGGGTTTCTTTGGTTCCAGAGAGCCGACGGAGGATGTCGCAAAACTTGCAAATCTTGCAAAACGCTCGCATTCTCGCGAGCCTATACAAGGCGTCCTATTTTCATCAACGAATGCGATTATCTGCAGAACTGTTCGTTATTTAAATCTATTCACTTCGTCGAGGAGGATGCAATTCTACGCCGCCGTTCTTGCAAGCGTGCCCGCGAAGGACGCGCGAACGTCTTTATTCTTCTTCGTGGAATTGTAAAATATTTTTCTTTCGATCGAGGCAGTAGTGCAATGACATCCGATCATGCAAGTCGATCCGGGTGTCCTGTCCTGCAACCGAATCTTCTCTCGATCGAGGCGTTTGTTCGAATGCCAAACACCCACAAGCGTGTCGAACGGACCGGGTTCGACGAAAGAAACGGCCGCGTTTCCGGTCAATATAAATTATCCGTAATACCACATTACCGGGGCGGCATGATCGCGCTCATGTGCGCTCGTCCATAGAATATTTTTCGAAACGCGAGGAATGCAAAACGCCGGCCAACAATGCCAGACAATAAGCAGGCATTGCCGGAAGGCTCAAAAGTTATGCCGAAGTGGGTGTCTCGTGGGTGGGACAAACCCGTGGAGGTATTCAGGCTCGATCGAAACGAAGAAGAAGAAGAGGCAGCGGAGGAGAGGCCGAAAAAAGGAGGAAGAGGAGGAAGAAGAAGTGGAAGAAGGAAGAAGTGGAAGAAGTGGAAGAAGAAGAAGAAGACGTGGAAAGAGGTGGTGGTGGACGATGCGCGAGGCGGACCCGTTGGAGAAAACTAAAGGCCAAAGAGGGAGCACCGGGCATATCTTCGTGAAAGAGATCTAACGGATCGGCTCGGGTACGCAAGGAAGATAAGAGCCACGGCGGAAGCTCTCGTTCCTTTGTCGTTGCACGCGTATATACGTAAGACTAACCACCGTTCGCGGACTGCTTCCACCGAGCGTAACACCGTTCTTCCATTTAGCTACCCGGAAAAAACCGGAGCGGGTGAACTCGGCCCGGTAAACCGTACCCGGTTTACCGTACTCGGATTACCGTACCCGAGTCCCGGTCGCCTCGAACCCCCTCGATCTAACCGGATGACAACCGAACAACGAGACCCCCGTGTTCCGATTGATGAAAGAAGTCTGTTCCCCGACGGGGATTGTGTTGTTACGCACCGGCCGATGAAATACCGCCGAGACCAGCTTTCTTGACGTTTTTCTGGTCAGTATGAACGATCGTACACTCTGCCACTACGGCTTCGACATTTTTTTAACCGATTATCCTATTCGCATGGGACTTATTTGTTTCCGTAGGAAACCCTCCAAGAATGTGCGCGGATAGTGTTATTTTATTTATTCGTGTTTTGTACGCTGTACATGATGAATTTTGTTGGGCATTGAGTATGATGTAGTGCATATGAAATTAAAGGGGGTTTATGTCATTGAATCGATGGATTCGATATTGTTTGTTAAATGTGAACGTTTAAACATTCCGGAGCTTCGTTAACACTAGAACTACCGAGTAATAAATCCGGCCAATGTATATTGTTTTGTAATAACAACAAAATTGCATCTGTTCAATTCTCGTACAATTTGTATCGTAACGTCTGCTTCGATGAAGAAATTCATACGAAACGGTTTGGTGAAAATGTTTTTATAATTCCAATAATTGTAAACGAAAAAATCAAGAACCAGTCATTTCAACTTGGCCAGAGAATTGGATAATATATGATTTGTTTTGAATAGTAGTATGGCAATTTTTATTGACGCCTCACAGTTGCCATTTGATGTTAACGCAAAGTTGATTTAGTTAAGAAATGAGTATCCACGTATTAAGTGTCCAATTACCCTATTTACATGAAATATAATTGTTTCTGTAGGAAACACTGCAAGAATGTGCGCGGATAGTGTTATTTTATTTATTCGTGTTTTGTATGCTGTACATGATGAATTTTGTTGGGCATTGAGTATGATGCAGTGCATATGAAATTAAAGGGGGTTTATGTCATCGAATCGATGGATTCGATGTTGCTTGTTAAATGCGAAGGTTTAAATATTGCAGAGCCTCGTTAATGACTTGGACAAAGTGTATTAAGTTATTTGCTTGCGTTTAGATGACTTATGTTTAGAGGATCCTTTTGAAAATTATGATGCGGAGCGTATTAAATTAGGTAGGATTGAAGTAATTGTTTCGTTGATTTCAAATTTATTTATGTGGTATCGTAGCTAGAGTGTTGTTAACGCCTGACGAAAGCCAGGCCCAAGGGAAGGGGGCCATTGAGAGAGAGAGAGAGAGAGAGAGACAGAGAGAGAGTCCCTGACGAAAATCAGACCCAAGGGTAGGCTGGGATTTTCCGGGGAAATTCGGAGATAATGGTGATGAGTACGGGTGTGTGAGAGAATGAAGGACGCATGCAGTGCTTGAGTCAGAGTGAGAGTTAAATTTCTATTTAATAGAAAAGTTTTCAAAAATATTCTAAACAATTTAAATAAAATACTACATTTATAAAATAGGATCTCCACAGTGTTGCAATTTTTGTTTAGCTGGTATAAAGTAATTATCACTTTCTATCCAACACAAATCCCAAGATCATCGAGTATACGGTCGCATCGTCTCTGAACGATCGATCTCGTGAAACTCTAGAATCCAACTTTCATCGCAGAGACTCGATTCTTCCCACAGTGTAGGTGAAAAATCGTGGCAGGACAATCGTGAAGCCACCGAAGGCGATCGGGAGCAATTAAGTTTAACTCCCGCGCGAACACCTTCCTGCTCGATCTTGCGCGTGGTTTTAACGGCGGTGACGCGTTCCTCCAGGTTCGTCATTAACGATAAACCATCGACGAGTGGCAGACCGCGTGGAATTAATGAGTCGGCCCACACAATGCCAGAAATAATTACTGGAAACGCATAAGGAAACCGATCTGCGCAGGTGTATCGTTCACGAAGCAGGTTTCGATATGTGACTCACAAAGATGGGCTGCTTCTAAATCACTCCTTCGCAGTTCATTGTTCCGCGACAATGCATTATCAGTAAAAACCCATGGCTAATCCACCCCCACCCAATCCTCGATCGCGAGGATCGAGGAATGCGTCGACTCACGTCGCACGTTTCCCACCGTCAGACGCTAATTATTCCCTCTATGACAGGGAAGCTGCAATCTCTCTCTTACTCTCTCTTTCTCTCCGTATTTCTCTGTTTGTCTCGCCGTCAGCCTCTCTTTCACTCTCTATTTCTCTGTCACTCTCTCTCTCTCTTTTATTCTCTCTTGCACTCTTTCTTTTTCTCTCTGTCATCCTCTCTTTCATTAACTCTTGTACTTTTTCTTTTTCTCTCTGTCATCCTCTCTTTCATTAACTCTTGTACTTTTTCTTTTTCTCTCTGTCACTCTGTCTGTCACCCTCTGTTTTATTGTCTATCACTCTCTCTTTTATTCCCTTTTACACTCTCTCTTTTTCTTTCTGTCACTCTCTCTTTTTCTCTCTTTTTCTCTCTTTTTCTCTCTCTCTCTCTCTCTCTCTCTCTCTCTCTCTCTGTCACTCTCTCTTTTATTAATTCTTGTACTTTTTCTTTTTCTCCCTGTCACTCTCTCTGTCACCTTCTGTTTTAATCTCTCTGTTACTCTCTCTTTTATTCTCTTTCACACTCTTTCTTTTTCTCTCTGTCACTCTCCCTTTTATTCTCTCTTGCACTCTTTCTTTTTCTCTCTGTTACTCTCTCTTTTATTCATTTTGGACTCTTTCTTTTCTCTCTTTTTCATTCTTCCCTTTTCTTTCTTGCGCTCTTTCTTCTCTCTCCCTCTACTCTTTGTTTGCCTCTTTCACTCTGCCTTTTTCTCTTTCCTGCACTCTGTTTTAGCCTCTCTTACTCTCTCCTTATATTTCTTTCTCTCTTTATGTTTCTCTTTGTCACTTAATTTTCTCTCCGTCCTTTTCTTTTTCCCTCCCTTTCTCTCTCCGTGTCCGCGTTCGTCTCTCTTCCCATCTCCCGCCGACTATCTCTCTTCGGGATCGACCCGATGATCTTTAATTAAAAGCGACGCTAGCGCGTAGTAAGACGGAAAATTTCATAAGTCGCCCGATGGCCCGGCTGCCGGCTGATTATAATCGCAAATAAAGGTTAGCAGCCCTCATTGTTGCCGCGCGGCGATTTACAGCTCGCAGGGTAGCTTTTCAATTATCGCCGAAAGGTTGATAGCTCTGCTCTGGCGTTCCGCACGACGGTGCCGAGGCCTCCGCTGCGGTTCCCCGCGTTTATTAGCGTGTTTCTATAGCGTGTGATTTGTGGTCGTCGCACTCTATCCCATTCTCGTAATGAGAATTCGATGAATGCGTTGTAGTTATTTATTATTAGCCAACCGATTGTACTATAATTGATCGATGAAAGACTGCCCGCGGCGAGCTGTGCGATTGCCCACGGGGAAAAATCCTCGCGGACGTTTGAAGGTCCTGGCAAGATAACATTATGTTCGGGAAAGTAGAATAATTTAATTTCGTCGAAAATACGAATTACTCGAAGCATACGAAGCTACGATTTTTACCAGCGTGTTTCGGCGAACAAAAACAAAATCAAACCAATCAAATCTGATTTCTATCGAGATAGGAATTCTGTATAATTTTTCAATTTCTCTGAATAACATCGGTGTTTGCGTATGTATCGGACGCGTTTGTGTCGTCGTTCGTTCTACAAAGATATTCGAAATTCTAAATTATTCTAACATTATTCTATTTGTTTTTACGCGGATGTTTCATCTGCGGACATCTCTCGTCTGCCTACAGAAATTCTTACCGAAACGATTCATTCAATATGAAGCATCGAATTTTCTACACAGAAACAACACCCTTAACACATTGACTGCCACGTCACCCATATATGGGTGACAGAATTGTTTATCCATGTTTAAAAATAAATTTGTGCATTAATATATTCGTTGCACTCAACGAAGTTGATATCTGAAGAATACAGAAAGGTTGAAAGATAACTTTGTGTCATACGTTCTAAATTTTCAAGCATTACTTCATTATATAAATTACTTCGATTTTGTGGAATTTTTGAAGTTGTTAGTTCGGCAGTTATAGTGTTAATGGCTTTCGGAACACTATATAAAAATAATAAAATAAAATAAAACAATATAAAAATAGCAAGATTGTGTCTGTCCAATTTTCCAGCTATTTCTATAATTACAATATAACCTAGGCAATAAATTTATCATAAGTTAAAAATATTCGATCCCATCGTACTGACGGGTCCCGTAGAAATTCGCACCCCTAAAAACGGAGCAACAAGTGCTCGATCAAGATCGTCCTTAGAAACCACATAGTAAATAGCAGTGAGTGTTCGATAGCTAGATATCGGTGCATTCTAAGGTATCCGGAGCGAGTGGCACCATCTTCGGAGGAATCGAAGCGCATGCACCCCGAGTCTCCGTAGGCAGGCGTAAAAAGAATAAAATAAAGAAGAAAGGGTAGCGGGCAGAAGCAAGCAATATCTCCGCGCGGTGATCTCTCAACTGGATCTCTCTGGTGGTGTTTAAAATTACATTTCACACAGCCACGGGACTTCCTATTACCGGCAGGTATCGTCCGTTGTATCGGCTCCCACACGGGAACCGATTATTCCGCAATCGGCGAACGACGACGACGCCTTTCTACACCTGCGCCACCGCGTGCTTATCTCTTCGGCTGCTCTCTATTTCTCCCTTCCTCGGTCCTTGGCGTGTCCGCAGGATCGTGGAACCATCGGGGGAAGAGGAACGGATCGGAGGAGAGCCGAGGGATCGAGCGAGAAGATGGAGAAAGGGAGAAGAAGAGCGACGAAGAAGTGGAGGTTCGAGAAGAAGAAGAAGAAGAAGAAGAAGGAGATGGCTACGGTGGAAGCGGTGTCGTTTATTCCCATTTAAGTAAAGTCAAGGTGACGGGACCTTGCGCACACAAATCAGTCAACCCTCGTGGCGAAGGCTCTGCCGAGAGGCGTCCAATCCATCTCGGTGAAATCACCCTCTCTAGTCGGCCAGGCTCTTCTCGTCGTTGCTCGTCCGCGTCCTCGTAGTCGTCGGCACGCCGGACACCGTGAGAAAACCGATCGCCGCCGCCGCGGTATCGAGCCTCTATGCATAAATACCTGGGGCTCTGAGTTTTTTCGTCAGGAACGTTGATCTCGGATCAGCGCTCGCACGGACAATGATCTTGCGTCAGTCACTATTTTTGACTCGCGCCTCGGAACGCTCGAATAGCTCCGATTCCACGACCGATAGCTCGTTTACTTTGATCGCGAGCGCTCGCTTTTGCTGTTCACTTGCTTGCTTGCTTGCCTGCTTGCTTGCTTGCTTGCTTGCTTGCTTATTCGCTGATCAAGGATACATGCACGCGTTACGCCGAGAAATCCTGAGCGCAGAGATGCTGATGGGTTTTCGGCGAGAAACGTATCCTTGGGAAAACGAGAGGATTCTCTTGGATTTGCCTCGAGATTGCCAGTCGGACTGCTGGTGACACAGGTTTGGTCATCCCTGTTTATTAGTCACCCTTTAGGTGAAGTCTTTTCCAGATGAGAATGTTTAGGATGGTTTCAGAGGCACCGCGCGACGCTTCACGTTTTAATCTCTTGCATTTGAACCAAATTCAAGAGATTCCTTGGGCGTAGAACGTTCTCGTACGTTGCTGAATTTTTAGCAATTTATAGAAGTCGAATTGGATAGTAGACGATTTGTTTTGAATAGTAGTATGGCGAAATTTATTCGTTTCAATAGGAAACGCTCGATGAATGTGTGTCGATAGCGTTACTTGATTTATTCGTGTTTTGTATGTTGTACATGAACAATTTTGTTGAACATTGCGTATGATGTAGTGCATATAAAATTAGGGGGGGTTTATGTCATCGTATCGATGGATTCGATGTTGTTTGTTAAATGCGAACATTTAAACATTACGGAGCTTCGTTGATTTATATATGATATATATTCATATATGATTTGTTTTGAATAGTAGTATGGCAATTTTGATTGGCGCCCAAGAGTTGGCATTTGAGATTAATGCAAAGTCGATTTAGATAAGAAATAAATATGTACGTATTAAGTGTCGATGCTCTTATCGAAGAGAAATAAGTTCTGACATAACGAGCAACGATTGCTTGTTACTTAATATCGAGGATGACATTAACGTGGAAACGTATTTAAAAATGTTCGATAATACCCCGTATAAAAGATTTTATCTCGAAATAGTCGCTTGGCTTCAACATAAAATGTCGAGAAATAAAAGTTGAACATCATAACAATTCTACCCTTCTTTCTTCAAAATTCAGATTTTACTTACAGGATAATGTCCTCGCGATACAAATACATTTGGAAAGTTCAAAACCTAGTTACAAATAACCACAATGAATCAACATCAAAAGTGTCAAACCGGAAAAAATGATTCCGAATGGTCAAGGCACGAATTCCAGAACGACAGAAAGCAATCTTCGTCCGGACCACGTAAAATTAATTCCTCTTGAAAATTATACGCCCGTAAAAGTTTACGAGGGCCCATCTTCGCGTCTCGTAGCCTCTGCCATAACGTACGTATACAGGGTGACTCGTTAAGAACTGCAAATACAATTATTTCCGGTAACACTTGTTACTCGAAAAAATGGTTCGAACGAGTCTCGTAAAATTGCTTCCCCCTCGAGACAGACCAGATGTGGTACCAAACAAATTTCTGCCAATCGAACAAGTAGAATTCTATGAGATATCGAAACTGTACATCTTCTTTCTAATTAACAGCTACGCAAAACTCAAAATGTTCATGTTCATGTCAACACAAAAACGCAGATGTTCGTAATAGTGCAAATTCGCAACGTTCAATTAAAAAATAGCTCTTTATCGTTACAATTGCATTAAAAGTGGTTCGACGAATACATTAAACACTATAAAAATACTATAATACTATAATACTATTGAAACAAAAAAGTTGACCTCCAAACGTCCTTGTCCAGGTCTGTAAATATGAAACCGTAATTTGGTGATACGTGGCGCTGTCTGTCAATGTAGTTACTGTCAAACTGCGTCATTGACGCCATTTTCTTGTTTCGATATCTGATAAAGATTTTCACCTCGCAACCATACAAGTTTCATACAACAGCATAGTTTTTAACACATTGACCGTCGGCTCCATAATAGTGCGGGTTTTGTAAGTCTGTCACTTGAATTGAATCCGCAAGCTTGAATGATTTTGTTTCTATTAAATTGTACATGATGAATATTCAATCAAAATATACTATTTTACGAAAATGTTTTAATATTTTAAGTATTTAAATATTTAAGTGTATTTAAATATTTTAAATATTAAAACATTTTAAAAATATATTTTAAATATATTAAAAATATTAAAATATTTTTTTTAACTACTCATTGTTCAGAAACAAGCAAATAAGTTCATAATTAATTAAATAGCTTCGAATGCTTGTTGAAGCTTACGGAGAGCATGCTCTTGGCAAATCACGATGCTTCGAGTGGTTTAGAAATGCAAAGTGGCGATTTTGACGTGAGAAACGAAGAAAGTGGAAGATCGCCAAAAAAGTTTGAAGACAGCGAATCGCAATCATCGTTGGATGAGGATGACGCTCGAACGCTACGACAACTCGCGGATCGATTGAACGTGACACGAGGAGCCGTCTCCGTACGTTTGAAAGCCATGGGAAAGATCCAGAAGATAGGAAAATGCGATTAAAAGGCAACGTAAAGTGATTTTGCTTCGTGATAAGGCACCATCGCGTACAACAAAACCGGTCAAGGAAACGATCGAGACGTTTAGTTGGGAAATACTTTCGCATACGGCTTACTCACCAGACTTGGCTCCATCCGATTATTACTTATTTGCAACGATGAGACACGCGCTTCGCATCTTACGAAAATGTACGAAAATTACTCAATGACTACTTTGCCTCAAAAGAGAAACAGTTTCCTTGGCGTGGCATCCACAAATTGTCAGACAGATGGGAAAAATGTATAGTTACCGATGGGACTTTTTGAGTAAATTTAATTCGACTTTTATTTGTTTAATAAAATATTTTGTATCATATTTATTGAGGCATCCGTCCCGCAGATTGGGGAGGCGGTCGTTCAAGTACGATACCATGTAGAAACACGTACTCGCTTCAGCTCAAATTAATGAGAAGGAGCGTTAAATTGAAATGTGAAACCCGACCACAAGCTTGCTTTTTGGTAGGAGTTTTATTCTGCGTATGACAGTTGAAATATATAAGCAATTAAGTTGAAATATGTCAAAAGATCTGATGCGTTTGGTTACATTGCCTGTTCATATGCTACTGGCCAATGGTGGTGCTTCATTTTTGGTTGGCAATTTTTCAAGTTAAGAAATTCGTACAATATTTTAAACTATTTTAGATTCAAGAAGCGAGCTTCAACAATTTTCATATAATGAATTTGTATATTCTATACAATCCCGGTTTCGTATTTACATACCTGGTCCACCTAAAAATATGTTAGTAAACATATTATTGACCGGTCATGAGTTAACTCGTGTCCTCATGCTCAAACGTTACCGACCGGCCACGAGTAAACTCGTAGTCGATGCTCTTTTTTGTTCAAATCAGCGTCGTTGGTCAAGAGCGTTTTCGAAGAGCATAGAGTGTGTTGTTTAGTATACCACAATCTATGTCTTTCGCTAATAAAACCCATCGAGTGGTGTCCCGTTTACTATAAAAAGAAATGTCAACCATGACAGAACGCAACAGTGAAGAATTTATTGAAGTTAATTTATATTGTTACACTTGCACATCCAATTACGAAATAATAGCCGCCGATATGAGATAAATTCTGCGAAAAATTGCCGGTCAACAATGTGTTAATAAAATTGCCGTAGCCAATGCTCTTTCACATCGTCATGCCTGGGTAAAAGTTTTCAACTAGCAATAATAAAAATTACTTTCTCCTCAAAACGATACAAGTTCGTCCGAACTATATTTTCGATCAACAAATATTTTAGAAGATGGTTGCATTCGCAGATGAGAAAGGATCACCCTATACATGTTTCGCGAGTGTTCGCGGGACGCACCCGATTATCCTGGCCGTAATAAACGTAATTCAAACGCGCCGGCCACGTGTGCATCCGTGGGCCGCGATATACGCGAAAAAGCCGGGGGCCGCTATTCGAAACACGCGAACCGAAAAGAGAGGCTCTCTCGCATTAGCGCGAACGGCGACGAAAGCGGCGAGCGTTTATCTGCGCTCGGGGACCCCATAAAACGCGAGAACCACCAAAGCGGTAAACGCCTGATCGTTTTTGTATCCCCTGGAACAGTCACGTGGCGACACTATCAATTCCCCGGACGGTTCAACTTGACCGCCACGCTAATGGATCGACGCAATTTAAGTCAGGTGTTACTCGCCGCGGAGCCATCCACCTCGATTATCGCGCAACGCTAATTAAAAAATCTCGAGAACGCGCCGGGAAGATTAGTCCGGTTAACGATGCTAGATTATTCACCTTCTGGAGCTGGATCGTCGACGTGGCTGTACCTTAACACGTTCACTGTCGAGCGAATTTTGCGCACGTCGTACCAGTTTCATTTAATTCATTCACAGAAGCAACCAAAGCTATTAAAGAGAATTGTTAGTTACTAATGAAATACTCAGCTCATACTACAATCTGGTTAATTTCGATAGGAATAAATTGATGCTGGATGTTGTTAACCCTTTGCACTCGCATGGCGACTCTAAGACGACAGTAAAAATTGCCACACCACTGTTTAAAACAATTTTGACATCGTTATGCTTGTATCTAAGAAATTCAGAAAAATGTAACTGTTGCAAGGACGAATAATAGTGCAAATCCCATATACATAAGATGGAATAAATCATGTGGAATGAAAATATTCTAGGCCAGAAGAAATGCCTAGGTCTTCTAGGCAAAAGCAGCTTCTTAACCCTCTACGGGCCTGTGTAACTTTCAGGTCAAAATAATTATAGCTTTTTTCATGAGATGGCGCATAAATCTTAATTCTATAACGTTGCCAAGACAACCAATATTAATATTTATGACCGTTGCTAGGTTCATCAACCTGAAATAATAAAATAAATGCTGTAAAAACTGTCTGCAGTAAAAATAAGCGAAACCATTTGATCCAATTGATATTATTTGTGCTTTTGTCAGTGATCACCAAACTAAAAATAGTGCACATAATAGCTCTGGGTTCGTATATCAATAACAACCTATTTGTTTGCATTTCAATTTTCAATTTGTTACTATTTTTTTATGATACAGTTTTGTAACTTTGAGGTTACATTGGGCTATTATGGCAGATTTCGGTGCATTTAGGATAAAGCTTGTGCTTTCTCCTGTTTTCAGATTTATACATCATATACCCAAAATATGAATACAAAATCAGGTAGAAATAACAGAGGAATTAGAATTAGACGCATTAGCGGTAATAGATCCGATGATTCTTTATTAGATTCCGAGTCCGATGAAGATGTAATAGTATATCCCCGATGACGGATAAATGTCATTGACAGTGACGAAGAATTTAGTACTCGATCCTCGTCAGATGTTGAAGATGCAGGACCACAAAGAATCGTTTGGCAACCACTATCCCAGATGAATAATAATAGTTGTTATCGCCCTTGGAAAGGAGATTGCCCTAATGTCCCCGTAGCACCCCATTCTCCTGTGACCTATTTTCGAAAACTATTTGACAAGGAAATTATAAGCAATATAGTTGACTATACCAATATGTATACACTGCAATGTGATCCAACAAAGAGATTTCAAAAATAAAATGTTTAACGTCAAGTGCAAATTGTTTTATGGAATTTCACGCTTAAGCTTTTATGCACAGAAGTGCAAACTTTATAGGCCGTTGTTACCTGAAAGTCACATAATGAATATATTGCAATAAAATTTTTTTTCATTTGCATATATAGGTTTATAATTTCTGATTTTTCGTTCCCCCAATTTTTTTTAGATTAAAAACAAAAATTCGGCCTATAGAATGTTAAATTAGTCGCTGCAGGTAGAAAGTCCTAATGCCAGCGGACGATTGCTACCTGCATTTGAAATTTGTATCGGTAAAAGCGACAGCAACGTAGATCGTGTGTGGCCTGACAAAGTAACGATTACGTTGCACGAACGCTGCTGCAACGGTCAGCGCATCCGAGACAATGTGCCAACACCGTACGGCTATCACGATATCAATTAAGATGGAAAAATTGTTTAAGCGGGTCCGGCGACGGCTGATTATAAGCCGCGATACCATAATGATAGCCAGGCTAATACGCCTAACGCAAAACGTAACGCGCGGAATTACAGGCTTGCTCGGGTTCGGAGCATAGGTGTCGCGTGTAATACGGTTGCACCGCCCCGGGGAAACGAAACGTCGCGGATCGGCGCCAGCGAAGAGGTGTGTATGTAGGGTAGTTCGCAAAAGGAAGAAAGAACGGTTTGCGCGAGTTGCACGGATAGAATCCAAGCAATTTAAATGCTCATCCCGGGGAACGTTCCAATCCAATCTGCTAGCGGCAGAGAACCACCCCGCCCATTCGTGTCTCGCTTCTCGTCGGCGCGATAATAATTCAGGCTGGGGCAAGGCAATCGCCGCGCGGCCACTGTAAACACAGTCATTACCCCGGTATTTAGATGATACACCGTCGGCATCCGCGGACCCAGCAGCATGCGTACTTCGATGCACTTCTGATTGGACGGACTCTGACACACCGGTGTCCCGGAGAACAATCGGCAGGACCTTCGGGAAAAGAGGACATCGGGGCGGGTACAGCGACCGTGGCCGAAAAGGTGAAGGTGATGGGACAGAAAAGGATGGAAACGTTTCGTCCTGGGCCTGTTAGAGGAGAAGGAGGAGGGGAAGGATACCTATTAGACCCTGTTTTAGATGCTGGGATATCGGAAGGCAGTTAACACGTTGAATGCCGAGCGAATTTTGTGTACTTCAGACGAGTTTCATTTATTTCGTTCATAAAAGTGATCGTTGCCTAATAATTTGGTTACAAATTACAATGTAAACGCAGTTTGTTAGGCTTCATTTCGTTACAGTGCAACTATTAAAAATCCTAATAATAGGCTTCCGGTCGGTAAAGTGTTAAAAATCCGTGGTCTAGTTATGACAAAACAAACAAACGATCCTACGCCTTGGAAACGAGATTTCAAAAAGAATTTTCAATCAATGGGCGATTGTTTCGGATCAATTTCATTCGGTTAGACAGAATTTATGTAAGAATTGCTTCGATTGTCGACATAATTGTAAAATCCGGTTACAATGTGGAATCGATTGAATATTTTTAGCGGCTGTTTGATAATTGTTTGACCGTTTTTGGTTCGTCGGGTTTGTAAGAGGATCGTCAAGCAGTTTTAGGCCTGCGAACCACTTAAGCTTATGAAGTGTTTGTCCTCCTTTTTCGGCGGTAACGAGCAGACTGATAGGGCTACCTTACGGAAGGCGCGGGTCGATAGGTTAGCGTTAATCTAATTAATCTTTACGAGTGTAATTAGCTTGCGACTGGCCCCCTCTGTCGAATCACGGAAACCGTATGTTACGTTACCCGGTGAGCCGACGGTTCTTTTATCTTCACGAGTAGCGAGTACACGGATATCCCATTTCGAGGCAGTTTGGTGATCGCTGGCTATACTTTTTCGGTAAATCGCGATATCTTTTTTGTAATTGCACTTAATACGCGCGTCTCCACCATGAAACCGCGTCGACTTTGATCCTCTGGAAACACCACTATCATCTTCCAGTATTATACCTCTCTCTTTCGCTTTATCAACTTTATATTCTAATCTATAAAATTGTATTCTCCTTCAATCGACACCCTGTGTTCACTGACCCCTTCCATTACGATTTATTTCATGGTGATTAAAATGTCTTTGTAACTTACAATTTTCTACAAAATTCTCCCATGGCTACACATTCACAAAAATGAAACAGAATTCTATTTCGTTTCAGAGAATTCATATTTCACCAGATTAACCCTCTATGGGCTGAATTTTTGTTTCTAATAAAAAAAAAATTGGGGGAACGAAAAATCAGAAATTATAAACCTATACAATGAAAATGAAAAAAAAATTTTCCGTTTAAACAATTTTATTGCAATATATTCGCTATGTGACTTTCAGGTAATTACGGCCTATAAAGTTTGCACTTCTGTGCATAAAAGCTTAAGCGTGAAATTCCATAAAACAATTTGCACTTGACGTTAAACATTTTATTTTTCAAATCTCTTTGTTTGATCACATTGCAGTGTATACATATTGGTATAGTCAACTATATTGTTTATAATTTCCTTATCAAATAGTTCTCGAAAATAGGATACAGGTGAATGGGGTGCTTCGAGGACATTAGGGCAATCTCCTTTCCAAGGGCGATAACAACTATTATTATTCGTCTGGCATAGTGGTTGCCAAATAATTATTTGTGGTCCTGCCTCTTCCTCATCTGACGAGGATTGAGTACTAAATTCTTCATCACTGTCAATGACATTTATCTGTCGTCGGGGAAATACTATTACATCTTCATCGGACTCGGAACCTAATAAGGAATCATCGGATCTATTACCGCTAATGCGTCTAATTCTAATTCCTCTGTTATTTCTATCTGATTTTGTATTCATATTTTGGGTATATGATGTGTAAATCTGAAAACAGGAGAAAGCACAAGCTTTATCCTAAATGTACCGAAATCTGCCATAATAGCCCACTGTAACCTCAAAGTTACAAAACTGTATCATAATAAATCAGTAACAAATTGCAAATTGAAATGCAAACAAATAGGTTGTTATTGATATACGAACCCAGAGCTGTTATGTGCACTATTTTTAGTTTGGTAATCACTGACAAAAGCACAAATAATATTAATTGGATCAAATGGTTTCGCTTATTTTTACTGCAGACAGTTTTTACAGCATTTATTTTGTTATTTCAGGTTGATGAGCCTAGCAACGGTCATAAATATTAATATTGGTTGTCTTGGCAACGTTATAGAATTAAGATTTATGCGCCATCTCATGAAAAAAGCTATAATTATTTGGTAAAATGTCGATAAATTAAAATGTGACCTGAAAGTTACACGGGCCCATAGAGGGTTAAATTAAATTTATACTTTCGATGCAGACGAACATTGTCGCATTAAAGCGCACGAAATAAAATCGCGCATCGACAATGTGGATGGAAGCTCCGATATACCTTAACCCTTTCGCTACGGGCGTAGATATTGCCCGCCAAAAATGTACAGGGTGATCGAGAAAGATCGTCTATGGTCATAGAGAAGAACACGAACGAACGAAAATGATTGACACTAGATTGCAAGTTTTACATGACAAATATGCTGGTTTGTTTGCATAACACAGTCTAGTTTCTGTACGTCTTTTTCTCTGAATTCTAAACATATAAGAGTCTATTTTTCTTCTAAATGTCTAATGACGATAAGCGAGTTTAATTATAACTTGGAAACTATGGTCTCAATATAAAGAATCGTTGATGCAGATCATTCGGAACGACATCTTGAAATTGTTACAAATTCTGTGTATTTCATCGAGCACTTCGATTATAAAAGTTTCGCGATATTCCTAGCAAAGCGAATAACGATCCAGTAATTTGCCCGTCCGATTAGAATGATAACTGGAGGCAGACAAGCACGGAACCGAATTCCTCGTCAGCGACAAATCATTGCGCAAATGTCCGTGCATTATTCGCTACCCCGGCGCAACAAACTAGTCGCCTTGACACGTGCGACATATAATAATAAAGACATCGTGAATCGATAATCACAGATTAACCTCGGCTTCACCGGTAGCGCTATGCAAATTCTCGATCGGAGGAAATGTAAATGTCGTATCAAGGCTATCATTCTCGCGGACACCTGTCGTAAATTTCGTATCGGGTTCGCGTCGCCTAGCTACGTCCACATTGCTATATTCTAAATCACGCTAATTGACGTGGAATAATTTCGCGCCTTGATATCGAAGTAATAAAGCGAAACGGCCCTCTAGATATATATCGAGCCACCCGTGGATGTGTATAATTAACGTTCCGGAAATGTACGACCGGTATTTATTCCTCCTCCCCTCCACCCCCAAGACCTGATATCCTGTCGCCCGTGCGCTCGACCGCTTTGTTACGAACGTTGCGCTTTTCTATACGCGTGGGTGTACCCGTTTCAATCCCTTATCTCCGCTGAATCGATGCCAGTCAATCGACAACTCTTTCCTCGATTTACGTTTGCCTCCAAAGCGCTCGAACAGGCAAGGTTACATTTTTCTTATCCGCTGAATTCCCCGTTAAATGTTCTCCACGCGACTTCTGAATTTTTAGCAATTTTCTTTCTATCTTTCCACGCTATCGGTCATTCATGCGCATACCTAACGATGTCCTTCCGCCTTCTGAGTTCTCGTTTACTATTATTATTCCTTTGACGTTATTGATCGAGTACGTACAAAATGTTATTGTGACATTCAAATTTATCCTCATTTTTTATCAGCCTTTGGCTATTACTGATTTTCTATGTTCGTACGAAACGTTCTTGACACTTCTAATTGTTTATGAATTTTCTCCTTCTCTTTCCATATTGCTCCTCGTTTTTGACCACGCAAAATGATGTCCTTCTGCCTTCTGAGTAGTTGTTCATTACTATTGTTCTTTTAATGTCATCGATTATGTACATTGCAAAGTGCGTTTCTGGCGACTTCTTCATTTTTCAGTATTTTTATCAATGTTTATTTATTTATTTATTTATAATTCGTTCCTATAATAATGATCCTGGTTCATACAGAATGTACCTCTTGCGATATTGAAATTTGAAACACGTTATCATACAATGATACCATTCAATTCATGAGACAATTTATTTCAAGGGCAAGCAGGGAATAAAATTCTCAAAGAAATAGTCTTAAAATTAGCATAGCAAGTAATCAACGTACAATTTAGTAGAAAACACATCTCTCATTGTACTAATTCAACTGTAACGAGTTTGTTCCGTAAGAATTCATTATACTCATTTTCATAGCGTTCATCGATCAATTAGAGTCCACAGAAAACCTCTATTAATCAAAGATTACATTTTTCTCTGCGAAGATAATATTCGATCAAACCGTTGCAGCTTGTGGTGAATTCAATTGGCCATTTTGCGGCAGATTCGGCAGAACGATCGAAATCATTTCGGCTCGGGAAAAAAAGGTGAACCGCCGAAAAGATGGACGGGAGCGATCGCGGGCAAGTTGACGATCGAAAATCCGTGGATCGGGGGACGATCATCGAGGATCGATGGCGTTCGAACGCGCGGCGTGATCGGAATGGTAATGAAAACCGTACGAACGGCCGCGTGCCGGCGGTGCCTTCAATACTTTTACCATGGCCGAGAGCAAGTAAAACGCACACGCAGCCTTGTGCCAATTGCAATCGGCACCGGTGCCACCGTGTACATTCTATCCCCTTTTACAATACGCCATAGAAACGGTACACATGCGTGAAAACCAGTTGCAAAAAAAACAAAGAAAAAAAAAGGAAAAAAAGGAAATATAGGGAAAAAAGTCGAAAAAGCACCGACGCAGCCGATGGCCAAAAGTGTTATTGGTAGGACAAGTGGTCTGGATCGTCCGCGGGTTGCACAGAAAAAAATAAAAAAGAAGCGTGCGAATCAATGGGCAAAAATGTTCGCGTTCTATTAGTGGCGCAGAGCTCGTTACGCTTGATGGACGTGCACTTTCGAAAACCTGTCTGTCTTGCGCATACTGATGGAATGTTCAAATGAAAATCGATCATTTGATAGACTTGGGATAGAACAATCTCGGCCGGACATAAGAATAGACCGTTCTTGATGCAGTTTTTATGACTGGATGGCTATTAATAAACTGTGAGATGCTGAGCGCTAATCGATTGTAAATCTATTAATTTTACCTGCGAGCGAGATACGCGGAAAATTGTTTACAAGCGGTTGCACACATACGTTCTGCGTGAAGGCATTCGTTAGAGGAATTCGCCGATTGAGGTTAGCGGTCGGTTTCAAGTTTGGGCAAACATCGTCTGATCAACACCGGACGATTCTACTTGCGACAAGCAAGCAAGTATCCCGGCAATGCCTTCGCACGGAGTTCAAATAGTTTGGTCAATCTTATTTTTCATTATGCTCGGTTTATTAATAATATTTGGCAATGAATCACTATATAATCCGTTTATTTTGAAAGTGACCTAAGTCCATTTGTCAATTATTTCCGGTTGCCCGTGGTTACATGTACAACTTCAAGTTATCTATCAATAAAGCATTTAAGGTTACTTATATTTCGAGTAAATACGATAATTCTGGACACATAAGTTTTCAGAGCTAGTTCAATAATTGAGCCGTTTATTTTGAGAGTGGCCTAAGTCCATTTATACTTAAATTAAGATATTTATCATTGATAATGTCCGAAGGCAGTGATGAAGGTAATTTTAATTAATTAGTATTTAACAAGTTAACCTCAGTTTATGGACAATTGCATTAGTTGAATAATCAGTACGTTTAATTAATGCAGTTAAACAAAATTTACGCAATATACATATTATGTACTTACAATTAAATATAAAACTTGAAATGTAATATTAAATTTTAGAAATTATTTCACCCATGGGGAAGAACAAAACGACAAGACCATTTAGGTCAGATAGTGAAGAAGAATTAGTAACTAATGATTTCAAAGAAAATCGAAAAAGAAAGAGAATTATAGAACAATATTCGTCTTCAGGGGATGAAGATACAGATAACAATGGGGAAAAGATTGATGAAACATAGATCCAAAAAGTGCGAAAAATTAAACGGAATTCAGGAAAAAGATATTGTACTCAAACCGGAAATATTGTACCTTCAAAAGTTTTCCAAAACAAAGATTTTTAAAAGGGTAAAGAATTCTAACGGAGAATCAATAAACTGGTTAAAAATATGTTGGATGCGTTTTGTCAGAAATGAACCGTATAAAATTTTCTATAAGATATCAATGAATGAGAACGAAAATTTTAAAGTCCTGAATTTATTACCACGTCGGGGTAGACCAAGAAACTTCGAAAATATTGTATTGACACCACTGTATAAAAATATCAGATAAATTACAACAGCAAAATTCAAAGACATAATTGACCTATTACGATATATACCACCGGAACATCATGATTTCTTCAAATCCCTTTCACACACACGAAATGTAGATGAGTAGTAAATTGTTTTGTAATTTATGTTTGTAAAAAATGTTTTGAATCGCATAAATTATGTTTTTGAAGTGTTGCAAAGATATGTAAAATAAAATGAGTATTGTTTTTTTCAATTTGAAGCATCTTAAATTATGTTGAATGGACTTGTGTTCCTTCAAATTTTATAACAAATCTGGTTGTTAATTTTGAAAGTGGCCTAACTCCATTCTTGGTAAGAAAACACATATTATTCACTTAATAATTGCCATTATTTTAATAGGAACTATAAATTTAACATCTTTAGATACACTTAAGCAGTACGACTCATTAGTATTCTGTACGTATATTTTTAATTGCATTGAAACACAAACCCTTAAATAGCTCAATTTAAGTATAAATGGACTTTGGCCATTTTCAAAATAAACGGCTCATATCTCTCTTTGTACGTTCGTTAATGCTTCACCGACCGAGTATGCGAGTATGTCAGAATTCGTCTAGGTCCATTGTCCATGATTGAAAACTTTTCAATGGACCTCTCAACGCTTACAGCAATTTTTATTGTAAATCAGCATGACATCCTGAGTAACGTTATCTAATAATTTCGTTACAAATTACAATGTAAAAGCAGTTTATTGTATTTCATTTTTTACAGTGCAACTATTGAATGTGCTAGTAATAGTCAGTAAAGTGTTAAGATACAATAATCGTTTCTTGCGCGAACGAGTAAAGATCTCTTTCTTGCGTCTTTCTCCGAAAGATGAATTAAATATCTGGAAATGTCAGGACTAATTGAACGCGAACGATTTATACACTCCGTGGTAAAGAATCCCATGTTCCTTTAACAGTGTACAAAGGTCAAATCAAACCTAGTAGACGAAGCTGTCTTGAAATGTTCAACAGCTGGAGGTTTATCCGAAGGCTCGTACGCACCGCCGGAACATAAAGTTCAGTTTCAACGTTCCGAAAGCACTGGCAAGATCTGCCTAAGCAGCAGTAAATAATTAATTACACTTCCGTGGCTTCTATGCTCATCTCAAAGCGAAACGTTCGGCAAACGTTAGACAGCGTGCCGCAATCGCGTGAATTTACAACTCGGCGAAACTCCGTCCCTTCCCCTTCCCATAAACACGGAGTCAGCGTTAGGGAGTCGTCGGCCTAGGTATTGGGAATCTGTACGGCGGAAAAAGGAAAAACTATTAATCGAGGCCCACGACAATTTCCAAGCCGCGAATTATGCGGCTATAATAGCGCGTCTGCTCGCGCGTAAGGCGCGCGGATAGCCACGGACACGCGCGAACCTAAGATAACTATAAAGATAGGAAGTTAGGAAGGTCATAGTGCATTAACTGAGGCTTTAATCAAGAAACTAATAGTTTCGCGGGCCGGGGCCCCCGCTACCGTATGGAACTCTGACCTCCGGCACGCTCGGACGTTTCAGAAAACGAAAAATAAAACGGCGGACACCCGGCGAACGCGGGGTGGGATGGGAGACGGGGAAAAAACGTCCGCACCGGTGGGCAATAACCGTAAAACCGGCTTTTAACGTTCCGTACGCGTTGGGCTATCGTGCATCGTGATCGGACATTTTCAGAACCTCTTACCGCCGCGGCGTACTGCGGAGGACGGTACCGTGTATCGGCGGTTTCGTTCCGCCACGCGTTTTCTCTCGTAACTTTTACCGCCGCGCAGACCCTTCGATGCCTTCGCTCCGACGCGCGACGTTTCGAGGAATCGAGATACTAACGGTCTCGGCGATTTCAAGCTTCGATCGGACTGGCATTGTTACGAAATCGGCCTCCGGGAACGGGGAAACAGGCGCCGAGAGCTGCTCCATGTCAAATCGCATAGAATTTGCCTCGGAGACGGCGAATTTCTACCGAGGATCTCTTAGAGGCTTTCGTCTTGCTATTGTTGGCTCGCTTAGACGTTCTTCAGGTTTGATATTCGTCTCTTTTCTTCTTTTAGGTAATACGGGTGTTGTATGCAAAGGTGTCACTTCTGTGATACCTTCTTCTCACTGTACTACGATTGTCACTGAGCACCTTGGGTCGCGTAATTCTTGTTCGCAATTTCCGTATTAGTCTCTTCGCGATTTCTAGATAGTCTGCTTCGCAATTTCTAAATTGTCTGTGATGAGTCTTGTTGCGTTTCCTGTCCGTCGTCACCTCGATTTTGTTGTGATTGGTTGAGGGTAGTTTGAGGTGGAGGAATGTAGCGCTGTTTAATTAGTTGTGGAAATGATGGAAGGAGTGTGAATGAGATGTTGTAGGCAATTTAGCATTTATTGATGCTAGTGGCCAGATGTCCGACAGCTGAGTCGACCAGGATTATGACCCAGGCGTGATACCGGTTGTTTTTCCGTAGAGACTAATTCCAGCGACATCGTATTTCGATTTTGACCACCCGAGGGCCCGGAATAACCACATCATAAACCTAGTCTCCGTGGCGAACTGCAAGGGGCGATGCGTTTAGGTGCGAATTTCCCCCTCTAGGACCTGTACTAGGAGGGGAAGATCCAGGGCGCATTTTTCCGGAGAAACACCTAATTGGCGGAGGCGAGAAACGCCTACCATCAAGGACGCGTTAAAACCTCGAACGCAAGCGGAAATATATATGTTTTGCGTTAAGAGTTGAAAGAAGCAGGATCGATGACGATCGGCGCATTATTAAAGTGTTCTTAATCACACCGTGTACTCTATGATTTCAATGATGGATTATCGTGATGTATTGTAGGGTTGTTTGGTTTTCTTCGTGTCTTTAAGTACATCGCACGTGGTGTCCGTTTGTCGGGGTAAAACTGTCCGCGTGCGTCGTAGGTCGTATTTCGTACTTTCTGCCTGCCTTTTTATTTATGAGTTACAAATTGCCGATCACTGCAAAAACCGTAAACCGCATCTTGCTATTAGCAGATTCTCCAGACATTTTTCCGGATAAACGTTTGCTCATTTTCTTCTTTTTGGTACAGAATAGTACTCGACTTCTTCCTAGTTGCATCGAAGGGTAGATCTACGGACCACGATACGTCAAACCAAATAAAACATGGTTTATAGCAATCGATTTTTAATTAAGGCTGTATTTCCTAGATGTGTTTCCGGTTGAACAAATTCGCTCATTTCCTTCTTTGAGGTATTACGAAAAATTTCGACTTGTTTGCGGTTGCATCCAAGACAGTATCTAGGAACCACACCACGTCATACGACATAGAACTTGCCACGAAATCGTACAATTTCCTACGAAACAACGTAGAAATGAAACTTCCATAAAACTACGTTAGATGTCCTTCAGATTGAACTCCATTATCTTCTTTGACGAGTGCACCTACGCGACGCAACACGTCGAATTTCGAGATCCCGACACGCAGGCTTAAATTAGAGACTGCAGTCGCGATTGAGATTCCGCTCGTGGCCTTGTTACTCGATTGATAAAGTCACTCGGTGCTCCTCGGAACCGGAGTATCTATTCTTCCAGCAACGGATACGTAAAGTCAATTTACTCTTCGCCGTCGGAGATCGATGATCGTCCGAGGGCACGTAATCCTTTAGGAGGTTTTCTCTCGGAAGCTTGGTGGGGGACAGAAAAAGCGACGGAGTAAAGATAGAAAAGAAAAAAAATACGGTACTGTAGGAGAAAGAAAGAAAGACAGAAAAGAGGATACAGGACCGTGCGGGAGAAAGAGAAAGACAGAGATGGAAGGAGAGAAGAAGATCGAGGGAACGGAGAAGGGACAAAATGAGCAGTCTCGATGACAGGCGCGTGGCCTTACAGGGCGGTGGCCACCTCCATTTACATTTACAACACCCGCCACTGCCTTATACGGCCTCTTATCCGGTCGTTCGATGACATTTCTCTTTTATTCCTTTATTTTCGTGCCCACGTACCACGAAAGCCTCGCGCATCGAAACCGACTCGGAAGTTGCCGGTCTCGACGTACTCCTCGTCGTCGTCGTCGTCGTCGTCGTCGGCGTTGTCGTCACCGTCGCGTTAAAGTCGATTACGGTGCAAACACATGCGATTCGATTCACGTATCGACCGTCCACCATTTTATTCGCTCCAGTTGCAAATTAACGTGCGTGCTCAGCTCGCGAACATTGTCCGGGCGAATGTTTCGCGCCGCAACCGCGAAAAAATCGCGATACGAACGTTGTATTTGTCGCGCATCGATGCGAACGGAAAAGGGAACGTTCCCTCGGCCGATTTCCCTTCGACTCGGCTTCTGCGGCGTCGTTTACAGAAGCGCGAAAAAAGTGGACGCTATGCCGGCTTGGAATTTCGTTCGGCAGACGATCGAACGATCGACGAATGACGATGAAGACGTAGATGAAACGGAGCAACCCGGCCACCAACCGATTTGCATTTTACCGCGTGCTCCCGCGCAAACTCGTTAAGCCGATTCGGAGGCGCACAGGTGTCTTCTTGCTTTAACACCTTATGCGGATCCGGAAGCACGCTGGCGGACGTGTCCTATGAATTGAAAAGAACCTTCGGGATTTAATGGGTTTCCCTGAAAATTCTAGGGCTCACAGTCCCGCCACTCTTCTTTGGTTTTATAATTAATTAGAAGCGAATCAGGTGAACATTCTTTTGGGACCATTCTTCTGGCCTGGAAGAAGGATGCTTCTGGTTCCGTCGTCTCACTGTGCTCCAGCAATGATCGTGGAGCATGCGACGTAATTTAGAGAGATCTCCGACGGTCTGAAACTTTAGTGTCTCTGCCTGTGATAAAAATTATTATCAAGCTATTTAGAAATTTGTTTTATATTTCCCAAGGTACATATAAATATGTGTAAAATGTCCAAATGAAAATTAGATAGAAAAATTACAAATGTTGTGAATAGATCAGCTTAACGTCTGTTTTGTGAAGCTATTTACAGAATTTATATATTTATAGTCGG
The DNA here is from genome assembly GCA_028453745.1 of Agapostemon virescens. Taxonomy (NCBI): domain Eukaryota; kingdom Metazoa; phylum Arthropoda; class Insecta; order Hymenoptera; family Halictidae; genus Agapostemon; species Agapostemon virescens. The sequence continues at coordinate 7,720,314 of CM052091.1, read as the reverse complement.
AGAATTAAATCAGGCTACGATTAATATTAATTAATATTTAATTAATTTTTATTTGATTTACACGTCTTGGAAAAATATTGAAAAATTTGATTAATACCGTTAGACTGTCGAGAATGAATGGTATAAATAAATGAGAGTGTGTTTCCCATTGGAATTAAAGTTAGAAAGAATTAATAAATTTTATCGTGTCATTTTGATATGAGTATACACTTTCCGTTCAACCACTGTGCTATCCTTTTCGAGACACCCTGTATTCGGAGGAAGGATAAGATATTCTCTACTTTGCACTCAAAGGGTTAAAAAGTAACTGCTCAAAGACATTTAAGGATCCCAATGAGATCATTCTCTGAACAATCCTTTCGAGGCTCACACAAACCAGCAAGAAATTCTTAGACGGCCACCGTAGAACCAGAAATCACGATCGAATCACACGGAAATCGAGAAGCATGTACGAATTACAATTGCAAAATTCTCGTTTTACGATCTGTTTACAGTACTCAACACGTAAATTCACGTGACTCTCTGTTCTCCGTATTTGTCACGTGCATCTGTAAAATTCCTTATCAAGCAGAAATGACCCTGAACTAAGAAGACCAGACGTATTTTTTCACGTAAACGCAGTTGTCGCTGCGAAAACACCGTTGCTTGAAAAATAACGCCGTTTCGCGTAGATACTATTTATAGTTATCGAGAACGAGCAAATAAATATTCTTCTGGGACAGAATGAGATACTTTTATATTGTAATCAAGTTAGAAAAATGTTGCGCAATAATAGATGCATTGGTAAATCAGTAACTTTATGTTTTTTCTTTTGCTTCTGTAAATAAATAAATAGGTCTTTCTAAGATTTGTTAAACTTTGCTAAATATTCCCTTAAGCCTACCTAAATAAAAAATGACAAAACTATGGATTGTGTACACTGATGGTAAAAATGTCTATATCATCTTGTACGCCATTGAATAAATATGGTTTTCGATTTATAATTTTTTCTTTAAATTCCCTAAACAGTACCTAAATTTAAAAAATATGATTAAACTGCAACTTTTATAGTTTTACGATAAAAATGTGTACATCGTTTGATTCACTTAATTTCTTCATTTCTTCTTACTTCCATCGATGAATTTTCGAATGAAATTTTTCATTCTATTCTGTGAATTGCTGAAGTAAAAATCTCAAATATTCTTTACTAAACTCTTTGTTAAAATTCTCTTAAGCTTTAATAATATCCAGTTGGCATCACTTTACAAAAAACCGAGACCACTCACAAACCTAAAATATAAGGACTTAATGGATTTATTACATTATATACCACCTGCACACCATAGTTATTTTAAATCCCACCTGCATATACAAACTGGAGAAGACTGAATAATAATTAATAAAACAATATTAATTTTAATGTAAAAATTATTTAACAAAGAATGAAAGTGGAATATTTTTTTGACTTTATAACATAAAAGTGTATACATTTATTTTAATTTCAAGGGAAATTTACTTTTCCTATGGACTTGTGCTTTCTTAAGAATTGAAAACGTCGTTTTATTGATTTTAAAAATGGCGTAAGTCCATTCATAGTCATCAAAAACATATTATTTCTTCAATAATGTTAATTATGCTAATTGGGATAATAAATTTGACACCTTTAGAATCCCAAAAACATTATTCTTTTATATTATCTGTTATCCATATTTTTAAATTTAATCCAACGCAAACCCTTCAATATCTCGATTCGAGCATAAATGGACTTAAGCCACTTTCAAAATAAACGGCTCATATATCATTTGACGAAAATGTATAAGTTTATAAATATTTTCCTTAGCTACTGATTGTTCAGAAACAAGCAAATGAGTTTATAATTAATTAAATGGCTCATATGTCGCCGGCGCTCAATGTGTTGACACTTTGCCGACCGGAAGCCTATTAACTCCTTGCCCTAGAACAACGAATCAGACACGTGATCAAAATTTCGAACTGAATCTTCTAAGCGTGTATTTCTCTCTCTAATGTTCTCTGCACAAAATTCAACCGTGCCTAAGAGGTTAAAGAAGTACATCCGAAAATTACCAATGAAAACATTTTTACAACTTCAGTAATTGTAAAAGAAACAAGTAGAGACCAGTAATTTTGATTGCATCGGTAGTTCTAGTGTGAAACCTAAACGGAATCCTGCTGGCGCTTCGCCATTCCGTCGTCGCCTGCTGTCTTCGAAAGCCGAGACTATTTAATCCGATTAAAAAGCAAAGTTTTCGATTACCTCGGTCCAGCAACTTCCGAACTCGCAGCCATTCCATTAAATAAATTGCTTTGGATTTAAGGAATACTCGAGTGTCAGCAGCCGTGATGTTGAAGTTCTTGCACGCGCTCATCGCGCTAATGCGCTTGCTCTCCGCTCGGATCGATTGCGGATCGTTGAACAATTAATCAGTGTTGCGGTATCGTTGACGAGTGATTTCTAAGGGGATCGGTCCGTATAAATTTCCCATCCAGGAAGACACCGCCCGTATAAATATCCCGTTTGATACCGAGGATGTCGGTGCCGAGGAGGGGAAGAGAAGTGTGGCGGGGGGAACGCAGCAACAGCAGCAACGAGCCGTGAAATGACCGTTCGACGAAACACGCGGCGTTCGCCGCATAAATTAATGTTCGCTCGCGCAGTCGATGGCTACTAAACGCCGCGAAAGTTCGTACGTATCTCGGGCTGGTTCCGAGGTGGAGGCATGGGATCGTCAAACGAAACAAATGACCGCGCCATGCGGCCGGATCGCGATGCGAAAACGGTACCCTAACTGCTCGCCTAGGCTCCCAACGGCGCGCGAGCCAGCGTGAGATACGATGTTACGGGAGTCGTTTTCCCTTACATCGTTATCATTCTTCCCATTAGGATTGACGTATCAAAGCCGAGCGCGTTCGGGCCCGGTTCGGGCTTAGGCCCCAGCCCAGTGAGATATGGGACTCGTCAGGGGTGGTTGGACACGGTCGAGACCGCCTCGCAATTACCGATTTCATGCTACCGTTAATACATCATAAAATCCCTAATAAAGCCTCGGCTGAAATCGCAATTCCGCCACGGCGGCGTCGGCGGTGTTACACGGGTGTTGCAACCCCCAGAGCGCGTTACAACGATCGCAGCGAGCGGTTCGGCGATCCTCCACAATCAGCCGTAACTCTTGTTACGATGTTAAACGGGAAAATCAATTAAAACAGGCGAGATCGACCGCGTCGTTAAACGGTTAATCTTCGCTGTCCCAGTTCGCCGCGGAATCGTTCGACAAGATCGAGGAGAACGTCCGAGACGATCGAACGGAGATTATTTTTAGACCGAAGCTATTTATGCAAAACGAAATCCGTCTGCGCGCCGGTAAACAGCAATTTTCACCGGGTGTTACAAAGTGTTCCTTCACTGTCTGAAAGGCTGCTAACGATTAACACTGGAACTACTAAACTATAAATTCAACGATATACATTGCTTTGTAATAATAACGAAACTCTTACAATTCGAAAATCTTATAATTTTTATCATCTATCACAACAGGTTTTGACACGTAAGCACATATTTATTTGGCGCATGTGTGCCCCTCTATTTTTATCACTTAATGTATACATACTGACGTAGCAAATTAACTAAAATAAAGTTTTTTTAATTAATTAAGTAATTAATTTTAATAAATTAACTAAAATAAAAGCAAAGAACATCATACTGCATCATGACAATGCCAGGCCACATGCTGCTTTGGGGACTCGTCAAAAAATTGCAAAACTAGGCTGCGAAATTCTGTCGCATCCGACAGATGACTTGTTTTTGTCTATACAACATTTTTGAGGACCAAAAAATTCAAAAATGAAGAAGATATCAAACAAACACTGGTTCAATTTTTCGCATCAAAAGATAAAACACTTTTCGAAAATGGGATATACAAATTGCTCTCACGCTGGCAAGAAATCATTAATAATAATGGCAATTACATTACTTAATAAAGTTTATTGACGGTAATCAAAACTTGTATTTTGTTTTATTCCAAAAACGGACAGAACTTTCCAGTAGACCTAATATATGGTTTCGTGAAAAAAGCACGTATGAAAATTTCTGATAAAAATATTTTTATAACTTTGACAATTGCGAAAGAGAAAATTGGGGAGCAGATATTTTGACTGGTATGGTAGTTCTAGTGTTAACTTTGTTAGAATTGCACGAAGCGATTTGATCTGAGCGGTTTCTAAAATTTCTCGGGGATTCGTTTACCAGGAGATGCGTAAATAATGGTTTTCTAAAAATGATATTTATTAGAATTGCGAAGCAGGAGTAGTGGTCGCAACTTTTCACTATTTCGTGCGTGTCTGTAATGAAAAGTTCATGTATAAAGTGCAAATTTTTGTGTTACAAAATCTTAATGATTTGAAATATATAGTATTTGTAACAAGTTGTCTCGGAATGAAAAGATCTTGTAAAAATGTAACTATTATTGTAGTTGATTCGATTTTTTTTTTAAATGGACTTACGCCACTTCTAAAATAAACGGCTCATATTTTGATTGAATATTCGTCATGTACCATTTAATAGAAACAAAATCGTTCAAGCTTTCGGATGCAATTCAAGTGACAGGCTTTCAAAACCCGCACTGTCGCGGGGCCGGCGCTGAATGTGTTAAGAAAAGAAATATCGACGAATTTATAGCAATGTTATTATATCGCGCGAAAATCCTCGGTCTAACGACGTGAAATAACGACGAGTAAAAATTGATTAAAGGTTTTGACACTTGAAACCGAAAAAGTTGACGGTTACGATAAAACGTTAACGCGCCGATGGGTGAAAGCTTGATCGACGAGGCAGGAGATAAATTTTCAGGAGGCGGTCCCGGCAACACTCATTGTATTTCCCAGAAACCAGTAAATTTGACAGGCGGTCGACGCGCGGAATAACAAGCAGACCACACGGAAGCATCGGACAAGATGTACCGAAGACGTGACGCGCCTTTATCACAGATGAAAGGGAGAGAAGACAAGAAATAAAGGCGGTGAGAACAGCGTGCTTGTGGCCAGCAGAAGAGAAGTACGCTGTCTCCGTGGCGAGATATGAAGAGTTTGAGTGCTGAGTGTGAAGCAGCAATATTTGAGAGCAAATAATCGCCGGACAACGATCTCTTTGTTTCGACGCCACCGGGAAGCAGATGATGCAGCTGCCCAGTGTCACGGTTTTTGCCGGTGAAATACTTTCGACGATTAGTAATCCATTTTACCCGATGCTGTTCAAGAATCGCCTACTTCCTCTCGGAGCTGGCGAAAATTCTGGAGAATAGATATTTCAGATATTATTTTAACCCTTTGGCATACAATGACGTCTGCTAGACGTCATCCATTTCGCCTTTCAGGACGCTTTTCGATGATGATACTTTTATAATTTGTGGAATTGTGAAAGACAAAATTACGAAGCAGTCATTTTGACTGGTCCGGGAGTTCTAGCGTTAATGTACACGAATCTTCTTTTTCTACTAAAAAATTAAAAACTATATAAAAGTTCCAGTCAACGTGTCAGTGAAATAATCTGCAGTGGTTAACCCTCGGTGTACAATGACGTCTTTTAGACGTCATCCATTTCATGTGTTATTGTGGACTTTGACGTCTCCGAGACGTGAAGAGCTGTCTCAGGCGGACGCCGTAAATCATGCATTGATTTCGATTCGATTCGAGTACCAAGGGATATAAAAAAATGTTCTTTTATCTGGTTGACATAGCTGTTTATAATGCTTATGTTCTGTAGTCTACGTTGCCTAATTCAACAAACCAATCGATTGTAGATTTTCGATCGAATATCGCAAAAGATCGGACCGTCAGTTGTGTGCCCAACTCGATTACAGGGAAACCACTGGGCAGATTTTCCAGAACATATACTTTCCACTAACAAGAAGGAACATCCTGTGAAGAGATACCACGTGTGTGTAAAAAATAATGTAAGAAGCGAAACAACTTGGCAGTGTAAAAAATGTCTATTTCCTTTGCATATTCTAAACTGCTTTGAAATGTACCATACTTTACAGAATTATTAATTTATTATTTTATAATGTTACTTAATTACTGTCCGTTAACCAGTTAGCTGTGTTTGATGATTGTACTCGTCATGGAGAATTGGCAGCTGTTTGTGTCATGACGAGTATTCTCGTCATGCGAAAAATTTAGTTAGCACTAGCTATTTAAATTGTAATTTTAGCGAAAACTAAAATGTATCCGTAAATTTCAATATGATTAGAATATTTATAAGTCAAGACGAAATAAAACGAACAAATAAAAAGTATAAATAATTTGAGATGGATTTTTGATTTTCGCGACGCACATAGGTGGGTGCTTTGAAAAGAGATCGCCACAGTTAACTGGTTAACATTGTACATCGACCTGATTAAATATTATATAGTAATGTAATTGTCAAAATAAAACGTTCCGTTTCCCAGCGTGCATATATAATCGTTCAGTTGAGCCAGTGAAATAGTATTCTTCGGACGCGTCGAATTCCATTTTATTTCTACGTCAAGGAGTTAAATGTTCGTTGTTTCACGATTCTGTCGAAGGAAACTATTCCAAAGAATTACCAAATTTCTTTGAACTTTACGGGGCACCGTCTACAATTTATTTTTGCCATAAAAATCGCGTGCTTTTCACCGGTTTCTCGGATCCCACGCAATCCACGATAACAACATCCTCCGTCGAAGGGCGTCGGCAGTTTCCAGCGGTGTTTTATCGACGTTAAAACGACAGGCCGCGATTTTTCTCCGATTCTAACGAGACCGTAATAATCAGTCGCGTAATATTATCGACTGGGCGGCACAATGGAGCGATTAACGGCGTGCCGTTGCCGGGTATAATTCGTATCGGGTTTCGCATCGCTAAAATCGTAACGCGACGCGGCTCGTACTCGGCCACGGGAACGCGAACACGGTCGGCATCGAACGTAGGCGATATAGGTTAGGAACGACGATGGCTTGAAGGTGTCCTAAACGCTGAAGGCGGCCGAAGGAGCTTTCTCTAGGCGGACGTTCGACTAGCGGCGTGCGCAATCGCAATTTGTCACGTTAAAACGTAAAGGGCCTTATTACGGTGATCCTTCATGTGTCACCGTTGCCGTGCTAATAAGACGTTATTAGCGGTAAAGGAGACCTTTTCACGTCGTTGCCGATCGTGGGACGGTTATTATCGATGGACACCGATTCCTCTTGCATTCCAGGGCCCCGATGCCCGGCCGCGACGTTGATGGATGCCGAACCGTGGCCGAGAGCTCGCGGCGAATCGGGAACTCGTCACTTACCAGATATAATTACCGACCATGGCTATACCTACCCGTCGAAATCTTACTTTGCCTTCGCTCTTTTAATCATGCTCCGCCGATTCTCCAGTCTTTGCGCCGCCCACGGCCGGCCTCGTAATACAGATTTACGACAAGATTCACTCGAGCTTCTGTTTCGACTACTAGCACAGACGGAAGCAAGTTCGATGCGCACGTCGCGTAAATACCTGCCATTTTGGGTCCGTTGCACGGCCAAGTCGTTTCAACTGCTCGAATAACTACGGGATTATTACCACGGCTGTTTCGGACCTGAGATTTTAATGTCCGCGTCGCCCTTATGTGGCTGACGAAATTATTTCTGCAGGTTTTTGACCCCTTGACCTACAACAACGAGTCGGACTCGTGATCAAGATTTCGAACTGAATTTTCTAGACATGTTGTTGGAAGCCGGGTAAGAAACGCGTAGACCGATTCGTACAGTTACAAATATATTTTGGACGTTTCTGAAATATAATTCCGGATACATTTTTGCGGAAAAATGGCAGACTGTCGCGCAGGAGGATCGAAAGAGTAATATCTGGCTTCAGAAGGTACTTGGTTCCTATATACTAGGTTTCTTAGGCGAAGATGGTTTATCTGTGACCGTTGATACTGATGACCAACTACACTAAGATGAAACACAGGGTCTCTGCCAACTTTCTCTTGGACTTCAGTAGAGAAATGCGATAAACAGGCTGACTAACTTATTTCAAATAAATATATCGATTCCGATAGTTTATCTAAGCTGAATCATTAGGTTGGTCATCCAACAATGTATTTCCTTAATTTTCTTTAAACGGAAATAACATTTTATTTAATTGTCGATCGTGTACGTTCATTGGAGGATAGCTTGACGTGCAGTAACTACAAATTTGTCTTTTCTTTTTGTCGTTCTGCAGAGGACAAAGACAGTCTAGTCACTGTTACTGTAAAATAAGTTGTAGGTCAAGAGGTTAATGAATCTTCACGTTAATGTATCCGTTGCAGCAAATTTTGTAATAATTCAGAGAATGGGAGAAAGTTGGAGTATTATCCAATGAATTTTATTTGTTCAATTTGTACTTCATTGTGTAGAGGTTTTGCGATAAGTGTTAACAAATAGGAAACAGGTATAGCAAGTAACTTTTTCAATAAAGCTCAAAATTTTGGCATTTTTGTACTTTTTGTTGGAATTTTTTAGTTCATCGACGAGATAATTTTATAAGGATTAAAAAAAACTGTTGTTTTCGCGGAAAAAATACATTAACCATTAAAATAGAAAATTTTTTGTATTGTTTAAATATAGAACGTAATATCATGAAAGTTTGAGAATGATTCGCTTTGTAGTTAATGAGAAAATAAATTCCTAAAAATCACTATTATTTGGGCGCTCTAAAGTGTATTCCTCCCTTAATTAAAACAGCTTCGAGTGCAAAGGGTAAAGAACGTTCGACGATAGGTGCAGCTCAGAAAGGAAAAGAAAGATGTTCAATGTTCGTACTATTATCGAATTTGATTCTATATTTATTGAATCATTTTATCGCTGAAAGCAAAGTGTCGCATTATACATTCGGATCGGTTTATTCCGTGTGGAATAGTCGAAAATGCAAAGCATGTAACGTCTGGAACACAGAGACACGTGGATTTTAAAATTGTTTATACGAAGCAGGACGTAACGAGCGCGTTAATAAAGTATGCAACGTTCTGTTTGCTTCGTTCTCCTCCGAAACGGTCGAGTAAAAAATGCGAAATACCGATGCGCATTATTAGCGTGCTGATGAAAGCACAAAGTAGGTAATAAGCTGGAGTTACGTTGCCCACGACCGAGAGACGAGTTGTTTGTCTCATTAACGATAATTATTTTCCACGTGTTCTGGCACGGTTCGATCATCAATCTCGGGAACAAGTTGCCGTTCGTTCCGCCGGCCGTGTGCGCGATCATTAAAACGCCGCGTGAAAAATCATCGAAAACGTGCGACACATTTCGATCCCGAGTATCTCGAAAAGCCGATCTAACAAGTTGATTGCCACGTGGAAATCAATCGTCGGGCACGCAGGTGTTCGAGGTGTTGGCAGCTTAAGAAACATGGATGCCTCGTTTAACGGCCGAAGGGATCCTGTTTGAGTAACGATCACGAACAGAAAGAATGCTAATCATTTAGAGCTGAAAAAGAAACTTTGCGGCTCGAACAGTTTCTGTGTGCAAACTTCATTATCTTCTATCGTTCCAGCACGGTGTGTACACCCTGCATAATGTTCCCTGTCTATTAAACTGTGCGCAATTTGTTTTTATGGCGGCCGACACTACGGGAAATCGTCTGTTTATTTGTCTATCTTGCCTGCGGCGATCGATTGCTCTGTTCACCTAACTTTGAACTCTTCAATGTCGCTTCTGCAGGAGCGAATTCTGCTCCTGTTTACTGTACTCGCAGGTACCGTTAAACTACGGATATTTATATATTTGCTAAGCTATTTGCCAAGCGAAATATTGTTCTCGAAAATTTTATATTTATATTGCCGTTTTATATTTGCGATCTTACATTTAAGAGTACCGCTGCGCCGTTAACGATGTATCAAAATTATTAACACTAGAACGACCCAACAATAAATAAATAATAACGAAACTGCATCTGTTAAACCTTTATATGATACTTATTGTAAGGTATACGTCATTAAAGAAGTACATCCGAAAAATTTTTATGAAAACATTTTTATAACTTCAATAATTGCAAAAGAAAAAGGTAGGGATCAGTCAAAATGACTGATTTGATAGTTCTAGTGTTAAGGCGTGAAAGTCATATTCGGTAGACCACGAATTTTCTGCATTTATTACATTGAACAGGTGTAATTTAACACATTGCGATCGTATTAAGTTTATACGTAGGTGTGATGCTGGTGGGAATTAATTTTCGTTGGACGAACAGTAATATGTAATATGTAAGATTATGAAGGAAAGACAGAATTTATTAATTCTTTTTTAAACTTTACATATACGTAACATAATAATGTTTTAATTTTATGTTATAATTATACTTTATAGTCCTCCATCGTGTGATATCTTTCAAAGCAGTCTCCAAAATCATTTATACCACTATTCTCATTTTCATAATTTTCTTTTACTTCACTACCACTGAAAATTTCTAATTGCATCGTTCGTCGCTATCAAAATCACTAGTATAAACATGTTCAAAATAACCATAATCACTTTCTATATCAAAATCAGTGTTCAAAGCGTCAAAATGAAGTTCGCCATCACTACTTTTACGGTGCACTTCTTTCGGTAACATTCTTCTCGCCATTTTACAGAATTATATTTAAAATATTGTAAGAAGCGAAAATGCCTAATTACACTTAAACACGATCTGTAAAATATTATTTCGAATTCTATGTATCACCGAAGTGACTTGATCTAATATAAGATCGGTATGGTTCTTTGCTGCGATGGCTGAGAATAGACATACGATCGCAAAGGGTTAAAATAGTAAAAACATCGGAAGAACTTGAAGATACTGTTATGCCGACCCGCAGTTTAATTATGATTTATTTCATGCGTTAAAATTAGGCAAATAGAAGATAAAATTAAAATAGAAGAAAAATAATTATAAAATAGAAGAGAAAAATAAATGTGTATTCGGTCTGTTGCAAAATTTTAATTTTCCACGAAGCTTGCGGTAAAAACGTTTGCGATGGCTTCCGAAGTTATTTGTTTCAATTACGTTCAGACGCGACAAGAATACATTTCCTACGTCACCGACATTTTATTATAGACCACGCTCGTTTATCGTCAACTCCGAGTGAAAATCCTGCATTTTTTACCCGCATCTCCGAAACGAGAACGTCGCGTCAACTTTCAACGTGCAAAATCGATTTCCCGAGGAGAGTTTAACTGTTTCGCAAAGCTTCGGGACTCGCAGCGTGCTCTGCTTTCAAAGGACCAGCAAACAGGGCTATTTTTACCATTTTTCTCACCGTGAGAGAAAGGTGACTGTGTTGTCCATCGGTGGCCGATGCCTCTCCCATGTAATCACCATTATTATCAGCTATCGTGCAGTATCCAAGGTATCAGACGCGGGAATTAATATCGGTTTGACGAGCAATTCGTATTCCGCGCGTGGCGACGCCATCGACGGCACTACGGTAATTACGTATTATTTATTACACCCGCAGACTTTACAATCAACGTATTTTGCAGTTTTAACGCGTACGATTTTCAGTAACGGTAAAATCGTCGCGAAGCGATCGACGATCCTTCTACAATATCGCATTTTTGCGTCCGTTGGACAAATGGCCGAGGAAAATTGCCATTCTTAGTCATTGAACCAATAATCGTACAAAAATTATTATTCTTAATCTACTTAATCTGTTTAAAAATTGGGCAGTTACTATTTATTTAAAACAACTATCGTCTTTTGAACCTAAGGATAATTAATGGAGGTTTGACGAAAAATGAGGAACATTCATAATGCTAAAAGTGAAAATTCCAAAGATTTCGAATCTTGAAGGCATTATATATTTACCGGCATTGTTAACTGACGTAGACACACGAAATAAAATTGGCGAGTAATGATTCCAGCTGATGTAACCATGCCCGTCATGGAATTGTCAAAAACGTGAGTCTTGCCGGGTACAAATGCAATTTTGTACTTCAGTGAATTCGTAACCATTAGAAATTTGTATTAAATTGAATAAGGAGCTCAACATTGATTTTGAAGAAGTAAATTAAAGAATACACAAAATAAAATAGGCATGTAAAGATTCCCATAAATGTGTGGCTGTCATAAAATCGTTTAAAACATGCGTCTTGCGAGGTTCAAATGCGATTTTATACTTCAGTCAATTCGTCCCGTTAGCAATTTATATTAAATTCAATAAGGAGCTCGACATTGATTTTGAAGACGTGGATTAAAAAATACACAAAATAAAATAGGCAAGTAAAGATTCCAATTGATGTATGGCTGTCATAAAATCGTCTAAAACATGCTTCTTCCGAGGTTCAAATGCGATTTTGTACTTCAGTCAATTCGTACCATTTGCAATTTGCATTGCACGCAAAACATTATTTTATGATTCCGAGACCTCCAAACGAAGAATTCGTATCACTGTGGTTATCCGACTCTTTTCAAGCGCAGATCGATCAGATAAGGGTGCTTTTTACTTTTTCCTGTAACGAACTATGCCTGTCAGCGTGTCATTAAAGTTAGAATAATGCATTTCGCTGTAAACTTTCGTTTTAACGAATCGTTTGCAGTAAATGGCTGTATATAGATAGAAACGATCCAGTTTCGCGCTGTCTACTTTCCCGGCCATTGTGCTCTGTTAGAACCGTGAAGAAATCCGTGAAAATTAAACCGTAAACCTGCTTCGCCGTAAAACATAATCCCCGAAGGCCGTGATCGCTTTCATACGGGGAGGATGAACCGAAGATTTACAAGTGAACGCGCGCTTTTCAGTTCGGTCGCGATTAAGTCCGTTAAAACCCGACGCAACAGTTCCACGACTAATGGCGGTCGTGTCCCCTTATTAGCGTGAAGTATTCATATTTCATGTTTGAATAGGTTAATATCGGTATGTCTTCCTTTCATCCTTTCAGTTGCGAATCCTTTGTCTTCGCTCTGCGGTGGAAGTCAAGATTGAGGTCCCCGATGATTAACGTTGGTGACATTTTTACGATACAACGTGTAAATCATTGTTTAATTTCTAAAATACTTATGTAACACCGACGAACAAAAGGTTTGACGTATCTTACATTATTCTTTGTGATGCAATGTCTTGTTGCATGCGTGAGACCGTGAGATTAACATAATGAGCAACATCGTTCATCGAGTTTAATGTTGCTGCTCTGGATCTTTGTGCACTTGCGTCTGATCAAATTGTCAGGAAAAGTATAAAGTTGAAAATTAGATTGAATTTAGCCTTTGAAGCTTGTAGAAGCTTATTCCAGTCTTTAGGTATTTTTATTAGACCCCTTGAATAGATGAACGTTGATCTCGAAGAAATTGTCGAATAAAGATTCCAATGAAGATTCAACTGCAATTTTGTACTTCAGTCAATTCGTCCCATTTCTTGAGAAGTCCAAATGCGATTTCATACTTCAGTTAATTTAAACCATTAGCAGTTTGAATTAAATTCAATAAGGCGCTCGACGTTGATTTTGAACGAGTGAATTAAAAGACACATAAAATAAAATTAGGGAGAAAATATTCCAATAGATGTATGGCTGCCATGAAACCATCAAAACATAAGTCTTGTGAGGTTCAAATGCGATTTTATACTTCAGTCAATTCGTCCAATTAGCAATTTGCATTAAATTCAATAAGGAGCTCGACGTTGATTTTGAAGGAGTGAATTAAAAGACACACTAAATAAAATAGGCATGTAAAGATTCCAATGGATGTATGGCTGTCATAAAATCGTTTAAAACATGCGTCTTGCGAGGTTCAAATGCGATTTTGTACTTCAGCCAATTCGTACCATTAGCAAGTTGCATTAAATTCAATAAGGAGCTCGACGTTGATTTTAAGGAAGTGACTTAGAAGACAC
>CM052091.1:7679257-7693827 GCA_028453745.1 Agapostemon virescens | reverse complement strand
AGTGGCTTCCGCGGATGTCATCTTATATTACGGATGTGCCATTATGGTGGCTTTGAGCACACTCGATTCTATTATTAATTATTACAATAAATTATTAACGTTAAAATATTAGGTTGGGGAAAAAGTAATCCATTACTTTTTCGGTAGATGACTGTAGTGGTCAATATCTCGTAAAATATCGATCAAACAATTTCAGATTTATGCTCGTTGGAAAGGTGACAATTTCGTATTAAAAAAATTCTTTTGCTGTTTTTTGTTTGGTCCATTCAGTTGTGAGTTACAGGGTGTTAAAAATGGAGGTCAACAAAGAGAAAATTGGGTACATTTTACAGATTTACTTCGATAAAGGCGAAAATGCAAGCCAAGCGGCTGAAATTGTGAATGGTGTTTATGGCGCCGATACTGTAACAGCCAATTACGTGCAATTTTGGTTTCGCCGACTCCGTTCACGTATTTTTGATGTCAAAGATGCACCTCGCACAAGTAGGCCCGTCGTCGAAATGTTTAAAAAGTCAACTACAGCGAAGTCTCGCTAGTTGCAACCTCGTGTTCAAGGTTCTGGAAGTTGTAACGAGGATTATGGTCTTCGCAGAAACGAAAGAGTATCGGCAGTAGGAATCACTGTAATTGGTTATCTCTTTGATTACACAACCTTGATTCCTGTACGCATACGTCTACCGCATCTCAAACATCGTAGATTTCTTCGCAAGCTGCGAGTGTGCAGACTACTTCGAACGGACTTAGGCTTCGAATTGCACGAGAAGGAAGATTGTCCACGAAGAGATCGTGGCGAGTAATCGATAACGAAACTGTAGCAGCTTTACATCGTAATCGCAAAGAGCTATTGTTGCATGCTTGAAACTTTCACTTACCGAAGCGCCAATATCTGTTTTGAATCTGTTCGATTCAACGATTTGTACGGACAAAATAAAAGTCTCCGCAAGCCTAAACGGACAATTTCGCGATAGATCGTATTCGAAGTCGTTGGCCAGCCCACTCGATGGGCACGCAAGTGCCTCGTCGATCTCACTCGGCAGTATCGGATCTAAATAGAACGATCAAAACCGAGTGAACAATAAATACCGCGTAATTACGCCACATTATATACATATAGATCTCGGTGCGCGCGACACGGTACAATAATTGCGTGTCATTAGACTGTATCGGCTGGGTAATATATTATTAGGGGCCCCGGTTGCGCATAATAGCAGCGGCCCGATCGGGGCCCGTGGAGGCTGGTGTTCGGTACCGGTGGCACGTTTCAACGATATTTATAGGATCGTTGGCCACCGTTAATTAACACGGGCTTTTTCTCTTTACTCTGTGAATTTTCTTCGGCTACCAAATTGAATTTCAGTCGGCTGATTAATGATTATAGCTTTCGCCCTTCACGAGTTTAGTCCAGTTTAATTACGCTTTTTGGTACATCGTCGAAACGCATTTCTTGTCGATCTTGAGAACGGCAGCTCGGTAAGATTTTCGAGTTATTTTCCTAAGCTTTTCGCACGGGTTGTACATCGCTGTATATTATTCGGCACTCTCCGAGAGTACAGACATTTTTAGCGGAAATTACAAATTACCGAGATATTTGCAAAAAGCTTTCTCATCGGCACATAAATTCCTACCGTAATTTTGCACCTCCTTTTCACAAAGCCTGGTGTAAACTAAACCAGTATTCGCTTACGAATTCTTAAACTTGATCCTAAGTCCGCGTTATTCGTCAATAATTCGGAAACGAAGCGACAAATCGGAAATTCGTAAAAGAAAATCTTTCATTTCAAATTGACTTGGACTTTACGGGTCACCCTGTAGAACCGTTAGCTAGCAATATTTAACCCCTAAAGACACATCCTCTGGACATCGAGGACACGTCCTCGACTGCTCCTCCGAAGAGTGATCGTTCCATTTTAATTTACAGATTTCTAATAATATTAAAATCCACTATACATATTGTCATATTCAAACATAAGAATCTGATCCTACTGTTCCGCGTTTTCTGGTCTTTATTCGGCGAACGACGCGGCATCTCGTTTATCTAATAAATACGTATGCATAAGTTAATAACTATTTACAACCAGAGTACAATTTGGACTAATCTGATTTGCTGTCCAGTCTGCACGACAGGCAAACTTCGACTTCTCTCGATTGTCTGTCGATACAACAGTTCTGTGACAACCCCGAACTTCTATTATTTTCTTAAGGGCTGTTCACCATGAAGCAATTCTTCATTATGGCGACTCCATATGGACAACCGCCGTAACACTATATTAAAATCGATAGCTTAACACTAGAACTATCGAGTAACAACCGGACTGATGCATATTGTCTAGTAATAATGACAAGATTGCATCTATTCAGACCTTGCCCCATTTTTATTACAATGTCTGCTTTAATGAAGACATTCATTTGAACCTTTCCAATGAAGATACTTTTATAATTTCTGGAATTGTGAAAAACAAAATTACGAAGCAATCATTTTGACTGGTCCGGTAGTTCTAGCGTTAATGTACACGAAACTTCTATTTCTACTAAAAAATTGGAAACTACAAAAAAGTTCCAGTCAACGTGTCAGTGAAATAATGTGCAGTGGTTAACCCCTTGGCATGCAATGACATCTGTCAGACATCATCCATTTTGCTTTACAGGAAGTTTACCAATGAAGATACTTTTATATTTTCTGGAATTGTGAAAGACAAAATTACGAAGCAGTCATTTTGACTGATCCGGTAATTCTAGCGTTAATGTACACGAAACTTCTATTTCTACTAAAAAATTGGAAACTACAAAAAAGTTACAGTCAACGTGTCAGTGACATAATGTGCAGTGGTTAACCCTCGGTATACAATGACGTCTTTTAGACGTCATCTACTTCATATGTTTATTGTGAACTTTGACGTCTCCGAAACGTGAAGAGCTGCCTTTGGCGGACGCTGAAAATCGTGCATCGATTTCGATTCGATTCGAGTACTAAGGGATATAAAAAAATGTTCCTTTATCTGGTTCACATAGCTGTTTATAATTCCTTTATAAGCTTCCAGGGAGCTTTCCAATGAAGATACTTGTATCGTTTCTGGAATTGTGAAAGACAAAATTATGAAGCAGTCATTTTGACTGGTCCGGTAATTCTAGCATTAACCACTTGCCCTACAACAACGAATCAGACTCGTAAGCAAGATTTCGAACTGAATCTTCTAAACATATATTTCCTTAATTTTCTTTAAACGGAAATAACATTTTATTTAATCGTTGATCCTATACAATCAATGGAGAATAGCTAGGCATGCTCTAACTACAA
Organism: Agapostemon virescens; assembly: GCA_028453745.1. Lineage (NCBI taxonomy): Eukaryota > Metazoa > Arthropoda > Insecta > Hymenoptera > Halictidae > Agapostemon > Agapostemon virescens. Next base: position 7,690,532 of record CM052091.1, on the reverse strand, counting down.
ATTTGTCTTTTCTTTTTGTCGTTCTGCGGAGAACACAGAAAGTCTAGTCACTGTTATTGTAAAATAAGTCGTAGGCCAAGGGGTTAGTAGGACGTTCAATAATTGTGCCTAACAGAACGAAGCTTAAAAAACTACTTTTACATTGTAGTTCGTTTCGAAATTGTTAGATAACGTTACTGAGGATAGCTCGCGGATTCTCAATAAAAATTGCTGGAGTTAATCACATTTATGAATTCCTCTTCGGTGTCATAAATTCGACTCACTGTTTCTCGTTCAATTTTATCAATTTTATCCTTCCGATTCACACTAAAAGGGTTAAGGAAAACCTCTCGCGCCTCCCTCGCCCGGAAAAGAAAACGATACGCGCCGACGACGGAAGAGGAGCAACAGAAAGAGAGCTAGAAAGAAAGAAAGAAAGAAAGAGAGCCGAGCAGACTCGATCACCAGTGTGGATCGGCGCGCGGATCGCGGTCGTCTTGAGGCCATGAACCGATCCGGCGGATGGGCACCGCAGAAAAAGTTGGTACGATCGATCTTTCGCTGAAATGACCATAGCGGAAGGCTAACCCCGATGCAAGTAAAAGCGATAATGCCTCGGCGACGACGGAGGCCTCGAGAACGTAAAAGTACTACTCTCTGCGCCTCCCTCCATTCGTATCGCGCGCAAACAACTGGCCAACGGACTGGCCGGCCGCAGGAGTCGCAACCAGAGAAAGAGAGACGCATGTGAGCGCACGCAGTCGATACACCAGATAGTGATTGATGATGATTAGCCGGCGATTTGCCGATAAGGGAATGTACCGCGCCAAGGTAAGCTCTCCCGGGGCCCCGTGGCTGTTGCCGCGCTATGATACAGGGTACGATATTGGGGCCTGCCTGTACAGTCGTGTAAATTGCTGTACAATGAGCAATTACAATGACTTACGCAACCGATACGTAGGCCGCGGTTAGACCCGCGGTCCCATTCGTCGCACACCGGTTTTTCCATTTCCCGTGCGAATTCCCTTGGCCGAACGCGTCATGGGAAAAGGGTTGAAACGATTTTTCGCCTAGACGTCCGAGGAAGATGATCGAGTATGCCGCCATTTTTCGTCGAGCTACGCGGTCAGAATAATGTCAGAATGGATGTAACTATTCAAGAACTATTTAAAAACAAGTAGGTAGCGTTTTAAACGCCGACAAGATTAACACCTTGTCCTACGATTTATTTTGTGGTAACAGTGACTAGATGTTCTTCGTCCCCCGAAGAACGACGAAAAGAAAAGGAAATTTTGTAGCTACCGCGGACGTGGCTATTCTCCAATGGCTACATAAGAGCAATAATTAGATAAAATTTAATTTCGATTTATAGAAAATTAAGGACACACATATTGAGAAAATTCTGTTCGAAATCTTCACCACGAGCCTGACTCATTGTTGTAGGGCAAGGGGTTAACCTCTTACGCACGGGTGAATTTTTCGCGGGGCTGTTTCTCATAAAATTATAATTTTTCTTAAAGATATAATACACGTATGTTGACTTTGACAATTTACTTTAATAATTAATAATACAATTTAGTGGCGTGTTGTTCAAAAAGATGGCATCCGCCATAGTGGCGCATAGTGCCTAAAAGGTTAAACAAGTTCGAGTATATCGACGTATTGCTCTATCGATTCGACACTTTCTAGTACTACGTTTAGTCAGGTTTACAGTGCATTCGTCAAGAATTCTCAGCTGTTTTACATAAGCTAGCGAGCATGCGCATGGAAACATAATTCAATTGTACGATGTTGAGGCAAGCTTCGGAATAACAGAGAGAAAATACTTCGTTCCGCAAACGGTTAACAAATTTATGAACGTTAAACCTAGCAACCACTGAAGTAGCTAACGTACGATCCCTGATGAAAATTATATAATTCAATGTATTTAGATTTCACGCGATCACGATGATAATATGTACTTTCGAATAAAGGAATGTGTATAATTATACTCAACGGAAGCATCTTTACGATTCTAATCACTGTGTTAACCCCTTGCCCTATAGCAACAAGTCAGACTCGTGATCAAGATTTCAAACTAAATCTTCTAAACATGTATTTCCTTAATTTTCTTTAAATGGAAATAATATTTTATTTAACTATTGATCGTATACGGTCATTGGAGAATAGCTAGGCAAGCAGTAACTACAAATTTGTCTTTTGTTTTTGTCTTTCTGCGGAGACATAATTATCAAATTATGGCGTTTTAAAACTTTACCCTTGATGAATAAACAATATATATTAAAGATAAAAAATTCGGCGAGGAGTCTCGGACGAGCGTTCGAATAAGCGGAAATTTCCATTTTTGTCAACAACCCTTGCTCCCACTCCACGAGCTCTGGTCAACGGTTTTGCTAACCCCTCCATTTTTCCACTACCGAATCAAATCTTTGTACAAGTTTTGTAAACGCCCCACCATAGCGAATAAATAGTAAGACGGAGCGACGGAGACGAGATTTCCTACAACATTCGCCATCAAAAGGGGGTCACTCTTGTAAAGGGTGTCCCAAAATTAACGCAAGATTTGAGTTTGCCGCCATTGCAGTAAATTGTTGGCAACCCTAAAAAAAAGAACAATTTGACAGCTGAGAGTTTAGGGTTAGTAAAAATGGAGCGTTATACGATACAACAACGTGTTTTCATTATTGAACAATATTTCAAAAGTGATGAAAGTTTGGCGGCCCCACAACCACCCGTGCATTACAAGAGGAAATTAAACGCTGCATCAACGAAATTCAGCCACAATTATGCAGAAAGGTCATGAAAAATTTCGACAAAAGAGTGCGTATGTGCCAGCAAAGCTGTGGAGGCCATTTGCCCGATGTGTTATTCCATAAATAACCCTATCCTACGTACTTTATGATTCAATGAAAAAATAACAATCTAAAGACTAAAAACTGTATTTTCTATTTAATTTAAAGCTTGCGTTAATTTTGGGACACCCTTTATATATCAGATAGGATTTCTACACTCGAATTAAATAAAGTATAGTATAACACCTCAACATCCGATCAGCAATCATTAATACAACAAGTAATAGAAAACGTGCACGCAACAACGCGGACTCGGTATCCCGTGCACGAACGCAATCGTCTCCGGATGCACTGCATGCACCGAAATGCGTCTGACCGAGCGACGTCATATTCCACTTGGCTCTGCGTTCGGTCGTCCTCGTCGTCCTTCGAGGCTGCTTTATTTCCCTATTAAGCCCCGTGGTCTACGACAGGAAACCGGGGTTACCATCGGGAACGCTGAAATTTACCGCGCCGATTTAAACGCGAGTTTCCCTTCGGTATGTTTGCGCGAAACTCGCAGGTGCAACGGGAGAGAGAGAACACCGTCGTCCCGACCAGGTGAACTACGACATCGATACGGATCTACCGGCGTGACAATCTTCCGATAACAAGCCGAGAAGACGTCCGCGTTGAATCGTGGAGGGTCGGTGAACGCGATCCGATCGTTTTCTATCTGTTCAGCTGTCCGAAGGGGATGCGCTCGCGATGGGTAAGTGATAAGCGGTATTGTTGTCGCGCATGATCGCGTCCCTTCCGGCACGATCTCGCACGTCGCGAACCATATCGATCGATAAATTCCACTTAGGCCATCCTCGGTCGCGCCAATTCACGGATAATTCGATCCACGGTTAAGCCATTCCTTGCATAATATCTTTATATGCGCTTGTTACCGCACCGTCTGTATTCCTGTTTGCACACGTCGCCGCGACACACGCTGCATCGAACCGTTCGATGCACCGAGCAGAAATTCAAGCGAAGACGCGTCGGTCCCGCGACAATGTAATTTGCACTTTATAGAAATAGCGTCCGACAGAAAGGGGTGCAATCACTTCGATTGTATGCTAATCGTATCGTTCGCGAGCCAAATCGATTAACTACCTTCGGTCTACTTAATGCAAGTCCCTTTTACAGCTGGATTCAATGTCATTCAGCGATGCGCTTTGAAAGCACTGTTTCATTGATCTCGGCAACGCCACAATTTTTACTAACTTCTTAATTACAAACATTTGTAATGTACAAATTATTTTGAATAATAATCTGACAATTTCAGTGTCGACTCAGAGGAGCCACGAGAGTGCTAAGGGTATCACGAATTTCACGTAATGGTTCTTGTACCTAATTTTGTGATTTAAAAAAGAAGGTAACCGGGAATGATGTAAAGCATGCGAGTGAATGCTAAGCACACGCGCTTCCAAGCATAACAACGTCATCAACATCGAGCAAACGACGCATGACAGCAACGGCATTTCGACGACACTTTCGCCGAGCAACAAAATCTCGAGGACCGATGGCACGCAAGTCGATAAATATCGTCCCGTTCGCCTGCATTCTGAGACTTCTGCATAAACGACGGCCAGGCGCAGGCGTTCTCTTCACCGAAGACTTTCACTGGTCGACAAAATCCCGGGAATTTCAATTTTCCCGCCTGCGGCACGCAAGTCACCGACGCCTCGTAAATAAATCCCCAGCGGCGGCTACGAAACTTTTCGAGCTAGCCTCGCGGCCGCGTGATTTAAGCACCTGCTAATTACGCGCTCGGTAATTTACACTGCGTAATAATATCCGCGATTGCGTCTAATTAATAATTCATAGGAGCAACTGTTAATTATGCCGGGCCGCGATTATTCCGAGAGGAACGGCCCCCCAACTAGGATCTCGATTTTTGTTTGATATTTGAAGCTCCAGCGATTCGATCCTTTGCAGACGAGTTTCTTCGTCGAATCGGTATTTCTAAATTGTGCGGTGGATGCTGCTTGAAAAACGCGAACGTTAAGCAATAAATAACGGGATTAAAATAGCGCGTTCGATGCCGCGTGTCTATCCACAAATTCTCGAAAGCAATTCTGTACGCGTTAACGCGTTCACCGCCGAGCGAACGTTGCACGTTTCGTGCTTGCCTATTTAATTTGTATAAACGATTAGAGTTATCAATAATACTTGTTATACGCTTGGTAACGAAGTCTGCAAATTGCACTGTAATCTACTGTGGGAAGGTCGACATGTTTAAAATTAAACTGTTGTCAGGTTAACGAAACAAGAGAAAATAGATATACAGGGTGGGGCAATAACTATGTCCATCTTGAATATTGCCGTTATTTGTAATAATATGAACAAATATCATATATGAAATTTGCACGGTGCAAAGAGGGGCATATTGTGTCGTGTCTATTTTTTTAGATGAAATAGTATATTGTTTTATCGCGATATGATAGCTGGTGTTCAGAAAAGTTCATCAAGCTATCGTTGAAGGTCATGCAAGGTTAAATATGGTTTTAAAGTAAACTTTCTTACATCACAGGAGATGTTCGATGTGGCGATGATATTATTGTCTCTGCACTTATTCTAGCACACACAGTACTCCGTAAACCCTCTCTTCTTTGTAAACAAATTGTTTTATAACATTGAAATGCTGATAAACATCCCAGCAGTTTATATCATTAATTATGAATCGGTAGTCAGTCTCAGGCGATCGCTAAATCAAGCAGCTGTGTCATTGCTGAAATTAAATTTTCCTTTGAAGAGCAAATGGATATGATACTCATTTATGGAGGAATGTGACAAAATGCGATAAGAGCTCAAGCCTTAACGCTTTATCGACCGGAAGCCTATTATTAGGCTTTTCAATATTCGCGCTGTATCAAAATGGAGCTTAAAATTCTATTTTTACATTCCAATTTGAAACAACATTATTAGACAATATTATTGGGGATGCATTGTTGATTCGCAATAAAAATTGCAGTCAGCGTTGAAAGAGCCATTAAAAAGTTTTCAGTCATGAATCATGGGCCTTACAAAAATTCTGAAATAATCGCCGGTCGACAAAGTGTTAATATTATATGAATTATCTATAACATATTAATTTGTAACTTTGAGACCATCAGTCCCCAGGAACTGACATAACATTCAACGTGTTAACCCTTAACACTCCAAATAATTTTAATTAAAAAATCGTAGCATTCTTTTGACGTAAAATAGTTCCATTGTACATGGTTAATTTTCTTTCGTGAATATAAAGTTTATTACTATTACTCGTACGTGCAACATCTCAATTTTTACCGACTCCTTAAATGCAAACAGAGCAATGTAAAAGCTGTTTTAAATAATAGTAAGGGAATTTTTATTTTTTTCTCCTCTGAGGAGACACTAAAAATTTCCATACTATTATTCGAAACAGCTTTCCTATCACTATATTTGCGTTTAAGAAGTCGCTAAAAATTCAAGTGTTGCACGTACGAGTTATAGTAACAAGCTTCCTGTGCACGAAAGGAAATAAACCATGTGCAATGGAACTATTGTACATTGAGAAGTATCACGATTCTGGAAATAAAATTGCTCGGAGTGCAAAGGGTTAACATTCAATGGCACTAATTTTTGCAGAAATGCGCTAAACATGTTCTCGTTAGAATAAAGAAGAAACCTGCAAAGATTTTTTAAATCTTGCATAAATGTGCTGAGAAGTGCAGGCAAAGAACTGCAGCTGCGTGGCATTTAGTTTCCTCGATGTCGAGTTTTATGTTTGAAATTTGTAGAAAGAGACGCGAGTTGGATCGGTGGAAAGTTAATGGAATTATATGGACGTGATCTATGAGTTATTTAGGCTTGCTCCTCAAACGGTTAAGATTTTATGGTTTTTCCAGCGGTCGGATAGATCGCGGATGCGAGCATACGCAGAATAATGGAACGGGTATTCGAAGAAGTAATCAAGGAAAATAGGCTCCGGATGTTTGCTCTCGCACAGACGATTTACAACCGCGTAAATTTTCTGGCCGATCGCTTCGCGCTCGTAAGCGATTTACGATACGATCCCTGCTATGGACGCGACGGTGGTACTGGGATCAATCATGCATCCATGCAGGACGGACCGTCCAGTCATCGAGGCCCATCGTTACGATCTAGTTTCGTTGCTGGAGACGTGTATATTAATGGCGACGAGATGATCGAGCCATTTTCGGTGGAACCGCCGAACGATTAGCGTAGATCAAATTCAAAGGGAAGGGTTGAGCGGAGGCTACCGTGGTGTCGTCGTCGATAATGCCAAAAGTGGCGTTCATAAATTGTGTAATCTGATACACTCTAATATATTTAATAATACATAAATCTAACACATCCTTGGCCCGTCGTGCGGATGGAATATATTAAGTCTACCGGAAAGTTCTGTCCGTTTCTATCACAAGTCTCGACACGTAAGCACATATTTATTTGGCGCATGTGTGCCTCTCTATTTTTATCAAGTAATGTATACATACTGACGTAGTAAATTGACTAAAATAAAGTTTTTTTAATTGATTGACTAATTTTAATAAATTAAGTAAAATAAAAACAAAGAACATCATACTGCATCATGATAATGCCAGGCCACATGCTGCTTTGGGGACTCGTCAAAAAATTGCAAAACTAGGCTGGGAAATTCTGTGCGCAGCTACCATATTCCCCGAATTTAGCACCCTTCCGACTATCACTTATTTTTATCCTTACAAAATTTTTCGAGGGGAAAAGAATTAAAAAATGTAGAAGATATCAGACAAGCACTGGTTCAATTTTTCGTATCAAAAGATAAAACATTTTTCGAAAATGGGATATACAAATTGCCCTCACGCTGGCAAGAAATCATTCATAACAATGACAATTACATTATTTAATAAAGTTTATTGACGGTAATAAAAATTTGTATTTTGTTTTATTCCAAAAATCGGACAGAACTTTCCGGTAGACCTAATACATAAATCTTGATTTAACGCTACACTGTACAGAACGTGTTAAAACTACGTTTGAAATCCTTGTCTAAATGCGAGTGGAAGTATACTTTGCATTTTACAAGACTACGTTTACTTTCCGGGTTAAAACTAGAAGTTCAGAGCGAAGTATTAGCACTAGTCTGACATCGGTTTGGTCAATGCTATAATATTAGGAAACGTGCAAGAGCCATCAATGATTTTTCAGTTAATTATTTGTAGAAAGGGGCTTGGATATTTTCTGAAATAATGGCGAACGTTTCGCGGATAGAAAAGGAACGATTTTCTGGTAAATAAAGGGCAACATTTGAAAAAAGGCGTCTAATAGAGGCAAACTGTCGGCTTCAAGTAGGTGCGGTTTCGTTGCTCTCGATTCCAACGGAATCAAAGCGGGGCTGCAGTCTAGACTGCTCTATATCTCTTAAAAATCTAGTTTCAAGGACCTCAATGACTCTCTAATTTGAATGCTTCTTCAGCGAGGATTTACTGAATAGCAACTGGCCAGTCTAGACCAGGCTTAGCGTCAGCTTTTTGCTCTAGACCTATGCTACACAAGACAATTTGATTCCGCGTCTGGTCCAACATCTTCTAAAAACTATGAACACCGCAATGATTCCGTAACTCGAATGCTTTGCCGATGAGGATTGAATGGGCGGCTGTTGGGAAAGACGAGCCGAAAAGCTCTTTGCTCTGGGAACTTGGGCCAATGTGGGGATTCCTTGCTCTGAATCATTTTATAATGCAGATATGCTGCATAGGTGCCGACTACGATAAGCGAAGTAGACAGAGCAACAAAGAGGTACGAATTGCACCTGCAGGGAATCCGTCTGTCTCGAGAATCAACCGTAGCAATAATAAAGTACTTAAGGTCTTAAGGTAATAAGGTACTTTTTAAGGTCCACAGTCCGTGATTGAAAATTGTTCAACCGATATTTCAACATTGACAGGAATTTTTATTGAGAATCCTCAAGGCATCTTTGGTAACACTGTCTAAAAAGTTTGCTTATAAACTAAAATGTAAAAGTGGTTTTTCAAGCTTCATTCTGTTAAGTGCAATTATTGAAAGTCCTATTAACCCTTTGCACTCGAATGGCGCCTCTATGGCGACACTAAAACTTGCCATACTATTATTTAAACAACTTTAACGTCGCTAGGTTTGCAGTTGAGAAATCAATAAGAATGTTAATGTTTTAAGTAGGATTCTTAGTCATTAATTTTATATGAACGAAAGGAAATGAACTATCTAAAATGGAGCTATTATAGACAGAAATATTCTTTCGATTTTGGAGTAGAATTTCTTCGAGTGCAAAGGGTTAATACTTTGACTACCACCCCGAAATCATATGTTTAGCTAGGAACATCACGGCTGCTTATGTTATCGGTGTACCGCTAGATGCAAGATTTGTTCTAATATTTTCTTTATTGACGTTCTAATAAAAATTCTTAATTGTTCAATGGGGCACATTTTATTTCAAAGTATGTTCTAATAGCGGCTATATTCAACTGTCAATTTTCATTCAATTTCTACAATTGTAAGAAGTTTAGATGTTACGGTTACTAGTGACCACCATGGCGTTACAGAAGAAACCGTGACCGGTCATACTGACCAACACGACCGTCAAAGTATTAATAGGCTTCCGGTCGGTAAAGTGTTAATATTGTAATGTTTAAGTCGTCAGTAAAATAACATGTCTCGTGTAAATCTCCGTCTGAGATCAAACACGTCTTTATTTTTTCACACGTCTTACCAGAATGAATAAAATAACACAAATTATAAATATGAAGAACGCAAATCAAATCGTCGTTATAGCTACTAGTGACGATATTCGACGGAATTCCCGCCGCTCGGAGACGACTTCTCCTTACAATATTCTAAGGGAAGGCTTTTCGGAGGAACTGCCTGCTACGACGGGGTTCGTATTGTACCATGTGCTTACCGGACTAATGAAATCGAGAAGCTAAATAGCGTCAATTAAAAGATAATGAGTTTTCTCGATATTCTTAATTTTCTATACGTTGAACGAGGACCAAAAGACCATCTGTCGGCTCGCTCCAGTTTCCCCGCATCCGAATTACAACGGATTCGGACCCAGCAGCTTCGTCTTCCGATCTTGACGCTCATTTTGCTTATTTCGAAGCAATCCTGAAAAAGTAGCCGGCGTCAGGAGGGCACGGTAGGCTTGCTCGCGCGAGTTCACTCTCAGGCAAGGAAGCGGCGACCGGTGTGTGGTCTTCGGTACCGATCGGTCTGGCCCCTAGTTAGCGTGATTCAGTCGCGGTCTCGGGTACACGCTCACACGCTCACGGCGGGGCCTCTTGCAAGGGTTCGAGGGACCGCCGCGGTAGTCGATCGGTGATTAGACGGCAGCTTGTTGTTTCCGATCGCCGCTAAATATCTCGAGCGCGCCGCTGGACGACGCTTCTGCCGGCGCGCGGATCCTTCGCGAATCCTACCGCATCCTGCTGACGGTCTGGCCCCTCTTCTCTGTTCTCTCTCTTTCCTTAGGCCGATCGGCTCATACCTTCTCTCTTTCACGATCGTTCGTTCTCTTTCCACGGTCACGCACGCGGCGATCGATCCTCCTCTCTCGCCAGGATCCTTGAGAGAGCACGCCGCTTCACTTTGCGCGCACCGCGGGCCTGGTGAGAAAGTTTTACGACTCACTCGTGCGAACGCCTCGCCGCGCCGGTAGAATCGCGTCGAGGGAATCTCGAATGTATATCGCCGGCCCCGTATGTGTCTCTAAATACGTACGACTCGCGCGTTCCCCCGTCTAGCCGGATTTACGACAGCGAGAGGATACTTCCGGTTTTTTCGAACCTTTTTGCACGTCCGACAGCACCAACGCCAGACCTTGGACGCATGGTCGCGGACGAGCCGTGATACGGGCTTTTTACGCATCTTTCCGTCCTACGATCGCGAACTTTATTCGTCCATGTTTGTCTTTCTTCTAATCAGTACCCTTCAACGATGCCCAACAATCATTTATACAACTCATCTAGCAATTTTAATTCTGAGACGCGTGTAATGGAATTTTATCGCGTTAAATAGAAGGCTAGAACTATTTTTTTAAATGTATTATTTATTACGTGAAGGTCAAAGTGACACATATGTAAAGATATCTCTGAGAATGTTCATATTTATCTTTCTCCTAATTCGTACTCTGCAACGCTGCCCAACAATCATTTATGCAACTCATCTAGCAATTTTAATTCTGAGACACGTTTAGTGGAACTTCATCGCGTTAAATAGAAGGCTAGAACTATTCTTTAAAATGTATGATTTACTACGTGAAGCTCAAAGTCACACAAATGTAAAGATAACTCTGAGAATGTCCATGTTTGTCTTTCTCCTAATCCGCATCCTTCAACGTCACCCAACAATCATTCATGCAACTTATCTGGCAATTTTAATTCTGAGACGCGTGTAATGGATCTTCATCGCGTTAAATAGAAGGGTGAAACTATTTTTTAAAATGTATTATTTATTACGTCAAGCTCAAAGTCACA
>CM052091.1:7619220-7636848 GCA_028453745.1 Agapostemon virescens | reverse complement strand
ATTAAGATTCGTACCGAACGCAAGAAGATCTTGCAGTTGCATTATCAATTATAATTTCTAATGAAAATCGCAAATAGTCCAAATAAATTAAATCTTCGCATTTTTATAAGACAATATACGTCAATCAATTTTAACTTCTTAGGCACGGTTGAATTTTGTGCTGGGCAGTTTCTCTGTACGGCAGAGAACATTGGAATGAAGTTTTTGATAACTAAATTATAATTCTTCTTAAAGATATGATGCGTATACTTTAACTTTAATAATTTTGGAATGAGGTTTTTCATAACTAAATTGTAATTTTTCTAAAAGATATGATGCATATATTTTAATATTAATAATTTACTGTAATAATTAATAATAGAATTAAGTGTGCCCAAGCCACTATAATGGCACATCGTAATATAAGATGACATCCGCGAAAGCCACTATAGTGGCGCAACGTGCTTAAGAGGTTAAGGCTACACCGTCGAAATGTTCCAAAGAAGTCGTAGAACTTTCTTGCGGAACGGCAAGACGTAGCTCGAAACACGTTCAACGCGCGGAACATTTTAGTAGCTTTTCTTGAAATCATTTTGCTGTGTTATTTAGAGAGGGAAATCGTTTACTTTTATCCCTCGAATTGCTAACGTACCTATTTGCTATTATTGTTCATACGTTGAAAGTGATTTTATTCGAACGATTACATGATCTGGAAGAAAAGTGGAATGAGTTGAATGCAGCCTCTTTTCTTTTTATTTTATTGCTTTCGTTCATTCAGAATCGTTAGAATGTATGTGGTCGTTTGATCCTAACGCAACACATTTTTAAAAAGTCTGTTTCCCGCCCTTGGAACGTAGAACGAGTTCAATGAAACCTGTTTTTTTATGAGGTTAATGTTTGACAGATTTAGTGTCAAAGAAATATAAAACTTGCACAAGGCCCTACAAAGCTTTTACTATTGTACTATTACTATAACTTGCTATGACTTGCTATGACTTTTATTAAGACACCTTACTATTGTAACATGTTGCCTATACTTTGAACAAAATTCTAAGGTCTCTGAAAACAGCGATGTCCGTTATCTGTAGAAGTATGTCCCTAAAGCGACGCCCGGGGAGAGCGAAGAAACGATGTCGCAACGAGATCTCTCGATCCGGGATCGATTGCGCAAAGATCGCCGGGGCAGAATATTCGTCACCCCTTGGCCGTTCCTTCCAGGTGACGTGTAATCGCGTCTGATCATCGACAATGAAGTTATCGGCGCCGATTGCGGTCACAGTGTCGATAGTATCTTTCCCTTTTGCGCGGTGTGACGGCCACGCGAGAGGGAAAATTCTAATTAACCGCGGCACGATTTTTCCCTCGAATAAATCAATAACGCCGTCTCTGTTATGGGGGCGTAGGAGAAGGGAGAGAACTATACAAGGTGTGCCAGGTGTTAACGGCTGAACATTGTCGGTACATTCTATCGGCTCCAAATAAAAATAATATTACAAACGCATTAAGTCTTTCCAGAAGCTCAGAAGAATATCAGAAGAATTTAACGCTAAACTTACCGAGCCATGAAGGCAACCGATATACGTTGCTTAACAAAAATGATAAACTCTTAGTGTAATGTGTTTCGCTAAAAATATTAAAAATAAAATCAACTATTTGATAAATCTATTTGATAAATAGTTGATAAAAATCAACTGTATTTCATGAAAATATCTTTCTAATTTCGATGATGGTGAAGTGAATAATGTAGAAATGATCATTTGATTTGTCACGGTAGGTTTAGCGTTAACACGATAAACGCTGTGTCGGTCCTCAGAGACTGACGGTAATAAATTTAGAAATTAATGTGATATATATAATTTATATAATTTAAGAAATATTCACGCTATTTTGATAGATTTAATTAAAACAGAAAAGGGGTAAGCGAGTCGTTTGCTTAGGCAGAGTTGTATTCTTCCCATTTAAAGTTGAATAAAGTGTGACGCGAAAGCTAGGCCAAATAGCTTCGCGTTCAACGTGTTAATAACGCTGCTTGGATATTAACTTTTCGCACTCAGAGCAATTTTAATTCCAAAATTACAGACATTCTTTTCACCGAGAACAGTTCCATTACAGATGAATCGTTTCCTGTCGTGCATATAAAATTCCTTGCAATTTTTACCGATTTGTTAAACGCGCAATAGTGATGTAAAAAATTATTTCGAATAATAATATAGCAATTTTTAGTATTGCGACGTGTAGTTCGAGTGCTAAAGGGTTAAACTAATATTATAATTGTTGGTAGAAGTAGAAGAAATTTTTGTGTAATATCTGTTTTGTATAATTGACTCGGAAGATTTGTAACTTTCTTTGCGAAGAGGATTGTCGCTGGCTGTTACAACGATATTAATAATGCGACGTTATGTGTACCTATCAATATACATACGTTTATGCAGAAAGCATGTGGCTCGTATATCACGTCAATTAAGATGGAAAATGGCCGGTGTCATAAGCGGACTCCGACACGGCTTTAATTATCGACGTAGCAGCAAATTTTCCGGCACGCTCGGAAACGGTCTGAATAATAACGGGCAGCGTTACAATAATAACTGTTAGAAATAATTAGTCGCCACTAGGAAGCTAGCTATAAATCTGTCCGCGGATTGCCAACACCCTTCCACTACCTAGAGTTAACGTTTGTGTTTCTTCCTTGTCACACGCTTGCTTCTGTCAATAAACAAATTGTGTTAACTATTTTGTGTAACTGGTTGCAATATTTTGTTCTCGTGATTTTTACAGCGACAGAGTATTCAGGCGAATGAATTAAACGAAATTAAACACTGATTGTCGTGTTATGACTTTTGTAGCTAGAATATATTCTTGTGATCGAATTAATCGAAATTAAACACACAATGTCGTGCTGCGATTTTTACAGCGCAAAAGTATTCTTATGAACGAATTAATTGAAATTATACATCGAATGCCACGTTGTGATTTTTATAGCAGAAAATTATTCTTGTGAACAAATTAAACGAAATTAAACACAGAATTTCGTGGTGTGATTTTTACGACGAAAAACTCATCTTATAAATGAATTAAACGAAATTAAACACTGAATATCGTGCTGCGATTTATACAGCGACAGAGTATTTTTATGAACTAATTAATCGAAATTAAATATAGAATATCGTGCTGTGATTCAAAAAAAGTATTCTTACGAACGAATTAAATGAAATTAAACACAGAATGTCGTATTGTGATTTTTACAGCAATACTTGTAAACTTGTGAACGAATTAAGTGAAATGAAACACAGAACGTCGTGTCGACAATTTCAAGCACCGATCAGGTGATTGTGAATTTTTAGAAATAGATTTTAAGTAGTTGTTTGTGAAATTAGTGTTACGTGTTGACGTTGTGTGCACATTTAATGCGCCGAACAAGCATGAGACACCTCTTAGCGGTGGCTCAACACGAACCGTTGACATTAATTAAGCAGAGCGTCAACGCTGCGCGGATTACCATTTTAATGGATAGTCTCAATTAACGGGTGAACACCAATTTAGTGGTGGTCGATGGTGGTTAGTCCTCTGATGCAATGGCACGCGAACACCGCTGACCACCTAAGCTTCTCGCACCTTTGGTAAGATTGATTTTCTTTGGTCGACTGGAATTTCCGTGAAGTGAGAATAAATCTAACAGGTTCCGAACATTATACGCGATCGACTGCAAATTATAAATGATTGTTTTTAATACACCTTGGGATCACCGTTTAGAAGTCTTTGAAATTACACAGAGGATTCGTTCAACCCTGTCACGTTGATAATTATGAAATAAAAAACTATTGCAACGACAAAATTATATGTAGCATAATTTTACCGATGATTTATAGTTTTAACCTTTTAGGCACGGCTGAATTTTTCACGGGACTGTTTCTCTGTACGGCAAAGCACATTGGAATTAAGTTTTTGATACATAAATTATAATTTTTCTCAAAGATATGATGCATATACTTTAACTTTAATAATTTTAGAATGAGATTTTTCATAACTAAATTGTAATTTTTCTAAAAAATATGATGCATATACTTTAATATTAATAATTTACTGTGATAATTAACACTTCACCGACTGGCCATTATTTTAGAATTCTGCAAGGTCCATGGTTCATGACTGAAAACTTTTTAATGGATCTCTCAACGTTGACAGCCATTTTTATTGCGAAACAATTGGGCAACCTCAATAACATTGCCTAATAATTTCATTATAAAGTTACAACATAAAGGCAATTTTAAAACTTCGTTTTTTCTACCGAAAAAGTAATGGATTACTTTTTCCCCAATCTAATATTTTAACGTTAATAATTTATTGTAATAATTAATAATTGAATCGAATGTGCTCAAGCCACTATAGTGACGCATTGTAATGTAAGATGACATCCGGAAAGCCACTATAGTGACGCATCGTGCCTAAGAGATTAAATGTCACCACCTCGAGTCCGAAACGTTCTACAGCTAAGTCGTTTGAAGTGCTAGAATAATTGCACGATAACTGGCACGATGATATCCCCACTACCAAGGGCTTTATTCCTCGGGATGCCACGAATCTCGATTCGCGTTTCTACGAGATGCCTCGAAACTTGTATGCGACAACATAGACAATATTCAAAATTTGAAGCTTTTGAAACTCTTGCAATATTTTGAGAGATCGACAAAATATTCGAGTCGCTTCGAGTCTCGTCTGAAAGCTTCTAAAATTCCTACAAATTTTGACGGATCTTCTAAAAAAGATTTTGTCTTATAAAAATGCCAAGATTTAATTTAAGAAATATAAAAGCAATACGATTTCGTTGCTTCGAGCGATTTGCCTGCGTTTCGATCGCAGAGAAAAATTGAATAAAACTGTGACAAAGTGGTAACATGAGTTTTACAAAGTGCGCGATGGTAAACAGTTTTACATCGTATTCCGATTCGCTGAGTGGTAAAAGTAAAAAGGGAGTCGAAGATTTAACGACCTGAAAAAGATGGCAGTAAAGAACTGTCGATTTGAATCGGCGTTTTAAGACGCCGTACCGTGACGCAAAAAGAAGTCCGAACAATGATGTGAAATCTGAACTTTATTTGACGGAAACGAGACTCTCCCGCGACGGATTAAGGGTAATTTACGATCCGGTGTTACAACACTGCGTAACGTTAACAGCGCCGGTGAAATACCGTCCGAAGACCACGGCGAATCGTATATCAGCGCAATTAAGAGCGATTTCTCGTGCAAGAACGGCGAAATAAAGCAGACGGGCCACAGTTTGCAACAGAGACTAGCAGTTTCGTACCGTAGCCGGATCGTTGGATAGATATATTGCTTGAATTATGACCGACTAGTCTCGCGGGTCGCAAGAAAAATTTTGGGTAACGGTGTACAGGCCATTTTTGCCGTCTACGATTTTATGACATTGTAACAACCGTTCGAATTACCGTAATTACGCGAGCTTTTATTCTCATCCACTTTTACTTTCGTAATCTTAATCCCTTACATCGACGCGACGTTAAAAATTCATATTGCTGCGCGTTTTATGTTCTTCATTCTGCGGCAAACCATTTATTTAATAATTATGTTTCTACAAATTAACACTAAATCTACCATAAGCGGTCAAATGGCCCTTTCCAGATTTTCTATTTGCTAATTACTGATGGTATAAAATTGTCTTCGCAGAAATCGATTCGACGAATTTTTATATTCCAACATACACTGTAATAAACATTGCACAAAATCCAAATAAATTGATTCTTGTCACTTTTGTAGGAGAATATACATTAGCCAAGTTTACTGCTAGGTAGATTTAGCGTTAATAACTATTTACAATAAAAGTAGAATTTGGATAAAACTGATCAATTTGCTGTCCAGTCTGCTCGACTGGCAAACTTCGACATCTCTCGATTGTCTGTTGTACCGACAACAGTTCCGTGACAACCCCTATCTTCTATTATTTTCTTAAGGGTTGTTGATCATGAAGTAACTCTTCATTATGGCGACTCCATATGGACAACCGCCGTAACAATATAATCGAAGACAGAAACTTTTGTTTCTGCAATAAAATGAAGAAATTCGAACGTTAGTATATTTTGGCTGCAGGAAAATTAGCTGAAGCGATGCGAGTAATGGAGAGAACTTAATTTACCCGAAAGCCGAAGGTATCGCGGAAGGAATAGTAAAACACTTGATAGAAATTGATCGCCAGCATAGAAGGAAAATCTCGAATCGTTATCCCGGTGCTAATACCCAATCGAGCTCGTCGTCGATTATTTTAAGTGCTTCGAACTACGACCAGAATCCCTTTCGAACCTCGGGGAGCCGAAACCTTCCAAGAATCCGATTCCGATCATTACCGTGGTGCATCGGTAGCCAATCGAACATTCAATTCCTCTCGCCGAAATTAGCCACGCAGATTACTCCGAGAATACTGAGCCATAGATCACGCACGTCTTAACGAAAGATGGGGTTACGTGCGTGAAATTAAAGGACAATTACCAGTCGATGTCCATTTCCTCGTTCCGCCTCGCAATCAACCCTTTGAACATTTTTCCCCATTCGGCGAATCAATCGTTTCTGTCGATTAACGTCGACAAAAATCAAAATTTTATGCTTTTTAAAATCGTATCGACGTTCTCGAGCGAAAACCAACGAGTATGTCGGAATCTTGAATTGAAAGCTGATGCTGAGTCACTTGGAGCCACGTGTACCGTCAATTCCACTTGATAAAAAGGCAATTTAATGACGCGCCTCTCTCTCTCTCGATGAAATCCATTAACGCGTTGAGGGCCGGCCACTTGAATTGAATCCGAAAGCTTGAACGATTTTGTTTCTATTTTGCGTTTCTGTTAACACTTTGACTGCCATGCCATCCATATGTGGGTGACAGAATTATTTGTCCATGTTTAAACGTAAATTTTTACGTTAATATATTCGTTGCACTCAATTTAGTTGATATCTAGAGAATACAAGAAGGTTGAAAGTGAATCATTTGTCATACATTTTAAATTGTTGCTTTATTAAATAAATTATTTTGATTTTGTGGAATTTTTGAGGTTGTTAGTTCGGCAGTTAAAGTGCTAAATTGTACATGCCGAATATTCAATCAGAATATAAATATAAGATTTTTAATATTTTCTTTAGCTACTCGTTTTGGTCAGAAACAAGCAAATGAGCTCAGAATTAATTGAATGGCTCATATGTCGCCGGCGCTAAATTCTGGTTCTAAATGGTTCTGGTTTTAAATGGTGTGGGGAGAGAGAGAGAGAGAGAGAAATAAAGGAGAAAAGGAAGAGGGAGCGTTTCGTCCTGTGTCCGATAGAGGACTCATCGGTGAGGTTATCTAGTGGACCTTGCCTTAGACGCTGGGATACTGGAAGGCGGTTAAGGACGGTATACTAGCGAGAAAGTCTCATTCTACTATCCCTCTGTCGGTGAGCGCAGGAGGTACAGCCGCCACAAAAGCACGGCGACATAAAAGTTAGAATAATAGTTCCGACAGCGAAAGTGACAACGATTTAGACAGTGGGAACGATGTCAAATTAAATTAAAAAATAAGTGACTATATCGGTAATTAGTGACTCTGAAAGGGACAAAGAGAGTTCTTTGACACACGATTGGTCGGAAATTGATTTTGAAACAGGCTTCCATATTTTTAAAAATATTTATTACATTGCAATTGCTTATGTTACGAACAATTGCGTGAATCTCGCCGGTGGCAGCGTAACGGCGATAAATGAGTGGCCGGCAAAGTGTTAATCAAGATTCAGTTACTCGAAAGTTTCTTGCATTCGATCCCAACTATTCTCAAGCTGCAAAAGATAGGTCGAAAAATGTCGCCGTGACGGGATGCATCAAAACGCGTGGAAGAAAAGTTGACTTCGAATCGGTTTACAATGATTTTTTGTTAAAAATCTTGTTAGAAGCGGAGTACGACCGTCGATTTCAATGCGTGCGAAAATAGAGCAACGGGGACGACTTAATCAAGCGGTTCTCATTCCCGGCGATCATCTCGAGCGTTTTACGCAACCGTACGCCATTATCGAATATCTTCTTTCTCGCCGTTTCTTCTGCGAGTTCGCCGCCGCCTCTTTCTTTCTTTCTTCGTTCGCTAACGATCGCCGGTCGTTACGTCTGTACGACGGGTACCAACGAGCAACGACCAACGACCAACGACCAGAGAGTAAACCTGACTGGTCCACGGGCTGCTTTGCAACCTGCCCACCAACAGTAATCACCTGCCACTAGGCTCTTCCTAGCCAGGCTAGAGAAAAAATTCGCCAATCGCCATCAATCATGGAGAATTAGAGAAAACAGCTCCGTCTACGATCCTCCTTCTGCCGCGCGTCCTCCTCCCTCCACCTGTCTACCTGTCCTCCTCCTTTCATCTTCATCCTCCGTTTATTTTCGCCCCGTCGACTTTGCCAATTCACTGTCTTCATTCCCTCTTCCGACTGCTTTTTTCCGCTGTCCGGTCTATGGGGCACCATCGGGCTCGACCCCCTTCTCGACCCCTCTTCCCTTCTCGTCGTGACCAGCTCAGACACCGAGATTTCCTCGCTGCGCCGCGTTAAATTCCCCGTGAACGAAAGAAACATGGGAACCTCATTTGATACCACGTCACCAGGATTGCAGTTGTTGCGATTGGATTAGGGGAGTGGGAGGACGGTGCCGTGATCGTGTTCGGACGGAGCGCATCTTCGGGGACTTTGGTTGCGAACGGTTGAACGTCGTTTGGTCCCGGAAACCAGCCTCAGATAATTATATCTTTCGGTTTAGGTAAAGAGGTTCGGTGATTTTCAATGCAACGCGTTTAACGTGTTTGATTTTTAATACGAATCTATTCTATTTGATAACGTTTCCCCTCTGCAGTTGTTAATAGGCACTTGTCGTGGGAGGTGCAACCTCGTTTGTTCGCGAAAATATACCGTATACTTGACAGTGTGGTATTTTATTTAAATTGTTTGTTTATTAAAAATACGTAGAAAGGTATTGAATAGAAAATAAACTCTCACTCTAACTCAAGCAGCGCACACGTCTTTCATTCTCCACGGTTAAACAAGATTTCTGCCTTCTCCCAAAAATGTCCCTTTCCAGCCCTCACTCACACACTCACACTCATCACCATAGTCTCCGCGTTTCCCTGGAAAATCCCAGCCTACCTTTGGGTTGGTTTTTTATGAGGGACTCTCTCACTCTCTCTCTATTTTGGGAAATACAGCTAGCCGAACAGGTAAGCGTCAGGTGCAAGTGGCGCAAAGCAGAAACGAAAGGTGAATTAGATAATTTTAATCATCCTAGTCCACTTCACCCAGATGCCCTTAAACATTTAAAACCGATATATGAAGAACTTTCAAAGGAGGATTTATTAACCAGGTGTCTAGGTGGGCGCACGCAGAATTGCAATGAAAGTTTCAATTCAACGGTTTGGCGCCTAAATCCAAAGCATCGAAATTCTGGAGCAAAAATGATCGAAACCTCCGCCTTTATTGCGGCTGGCATTTTTAACGAGGGCTACTTAGCTATATTAAAAACAATGAATGTATTAAATATTAATGTCGGGCAACAATGCAAATTCCTTGTCGATACGTATGACGCGCAGCGCATAACGAGACAGGAACGCCGCAGACAAAGCAGCACAAAAGAGGCACGAATCTCTCGTAGGATGCACCAAATGGAGCAAAATGAATTTTTTGAAGCCACGGAAGGCTTACTACATGGCCCTGGTATAGCGGATTAGTTCCCTCCAGAAGGTAAGTGTTCAATAACTACTACTCTAACAGTCGAAAAACTTTAAACGCGTTTTTCTCAATATCATAATTCTGAATCTTGTGTACACGATACAGAACGATCTATTGGACCAATTGAGCTCCTAAGGCGATTTTTCGTTAGGTAATGATAAAATGTCGTCGATAAACTAAAAAAATTCCTAAATAGTTGCATTTTTCCTTTCAATTTACATTATAAAGTCGAAATTTTTAGCGAAAAATCGTAACTTTTTCAATGAAGCTCAAAATTGTTGCATTTTTGTAGTTTTTGTTGGGATTTTTGTAGTTCCTCGACGACATAATTTTATAAGGATTAAAAGAAGCTTTTGTTTTCCTGTTTCAGATGAAAATTAGAGGCTCCAGGATGTACACAAACTGACGATGCGCGGAGCTGTGAAGATTTATAAATATTGCGAAAAAGAATACATTAATCATTAAAATAGAAAATGTTTTGTATTGTTTAAATATAGAACATAATATCATGAAAGTTTGAGAATGATTCGCTTTGTAGTTATTGAGAATATAATTCCTAAAAATCACTATTTTTTAGGCGCTGTAAAGTGTATTCTCCTCTTAATAGCCCTCTTTCTTTGGGCCTATTCCCTTGGGCCTGGTTTCCGCCAGGCCTCAACGACACTATAGCTACGATACTACAATAGTATCTTGGATATTTTAAGAGAACGTTCGCTAATTATTAATGTAATTTACGTTTGATTCTTAATGCCTTGTACGCTCAATTTCCTGACAATATTATATCTGTGATTACGAATAGACTAGTTTGCTCCCATAAATGCGATGCAAATAATTATACTCCTAATTTTCTTCAAGATTTAGTAACTTTCAATTCAGAATGCGCTTAACATTCGTTGGAGGACATATTTAACCCTTAGCACTCCAGGCAATTTTAAGCCCAAAATCGAAACATATTTTTGAGTTGAAACAATTCCGTTGAACGTGGTTTATCTACTTTCGTGAATATAAAGATTCTTACTATCACTCGTAAATGTAACATTCCAATTTTTACTGACTTCGTAACTGCAAACGCGGCGATGTGTAAACTATTTTAAATAACAGTAAGGAATGTTTAGTGTCACGTCAGTGGCGCCATTGGAGCGCTAAGGGTTAATTTTTTTACAGCAATTTCTGATTTCAGTTACCGACAGCACTCACAATTTGTTGCAGTCAGTGCATCGCCGTTTGTGGAATAAATATCATTGCATTATGTACGATATTTAGATGCTTGACTGCTTTGTAGACTGTAGTTACCTGTCGGGCCTGGCTGAAGGCGCAGAATGTTGAATGGAATGTCTGTCCGATTGTTTATCAGTGGGTACTTTAATATGACAGTGACAAATAGCTATTAATTAATTTCCCCGTTGAATAAAAATCGAAGAAGGTTTGAGACTTCACGCGTTAAGAGGTATTTATATTATTCGAGTTTTAGCAAATTTTCTGCAGAGATACCTGAATGGGAAGCTCGCCACTTGTGTCCGCTGCTAATCCCTGTTTATTGGCTACAATTTGTAGATAGGATCGCTACTAGTTAGCAGCGTCGTCGCCTCGGGCAAAGGTGTCTTAAATATCGGTAAATAATGTAGCCTGTCGAGCAGTGTCAATTTCACTGCCGGCACACGCAGGTGTGAAAATTGCTTTTGACGCGGTTATCCACTTTGCAACACCGCCGTTGGGTCGCCTTGCTGGACGTCACTCGAAATGACGTCCCCTGACGTACAGTGCTTCCCTCACTGTCCGACCAGCGCGTCGCACTGTTCGATGCTGCGTTCATGTTTGGCTAAACATCGTTCCACGGAAAGAGGAGGAGTGCCGTGGCTCGCGTGATCGTAACACGTTAAGGAAAGAGTGTCAAAATTGTTTAAGAGATACGAAGTGATATCTACATGATTATAAACCACGATGACGTTCCGTGTGAACGGTGTATACGCTTACAGCGATCGTAATCGAAAAATAAATTAACATACATTCTTGTAATAGTATTGATCAAAATTCTCTTAAAACAGAAACGCAATTTTATTCTTCACAATTGTGGAACTTTGCACTCTGAGCAATTTTAATTCCAAAGTAAAGACATTTTTTTCTACATAGAATAGTTCCATTTTACATGGTTCATTTTCTTTCGTGCATATCAAATTTATTACTATTACTCGTACGCACAACAATTTAATTTCTACTGATTTTTTAAACGCAACCACAGTGAGGTCAAATTTATTTTAGCTAACAGTATGGCAATATTTAGTGTCGCCACAGAGGCGCCATTGGAGTGCTAAGGGTTAAAACGTTCCGTGCCAATACTTTTCATGACAGACCATTTAATACGTAAGTAAAGATTTATATATTATTACAAATTTATTTGCTTCGTTCTATACTATATTTTCTATAATATCTTATTCTTTTGATCTGGATTATATATGCTTTAGTTATAAACTTGCTATAAAATATATCGGTTTAGCAGATTAAATAAATATGTGATCGTGTACCACCGGTGGTGTACACGAAGCGTGTTAATTTTTCACAATAATGTATCACGACATACGTATCAAGACATAAATGTTTAGAACAAGAGAAATTGAGCGATACTGCTTCGATGCAAGTAGAAACAAAAAGCAACGAACAGCGACGTAGCTGTCTCTCAAAGTGTCTAACCTCTTCAACTATTAAAATACCATGAATCGATTAGCACCTTCTTTCGTGTTTCTATTAAATAATTAGTTGGCTGCTGCATTACAAATCACGACGGAACCGTAGTACGTTAAGTAACGCATCGCAAGATAAAAATCAAGATATAAATTTAGATAAAGTCGATAGAAACCGAGTAGAATTACCGCTGCTTTGTTCCAAGTAGAAACGGACAGTGACGTTCAGACACATTGGCCGATCCTGTCTTTCCAAACGCCCATGCAACGATTAGCACTACAAATTAATTAGAACCATGAATCAATCAACACTTTCCTCTGCTCTCGCATTAAACAATTCCTTGCCTCCGTTCCTCCGCAAACTATGGTTAACCTTGTACAATAAACGATCATTCCAGATCCCTAAATCATCCGATCGAGCGTCGCAGCCACAGACTTTCCCAATCATGGCAACGCAACACGGCGCGTGATCGAGAAAATATCGAGGCGCATAACAATAGATTTTTCCCTCGTTCATTTATGGCATCGAATTAAGGGCGATAAATTATTAATTGCAGGAAAGGGATCGGTTCACCTGCAAGCGTGGGAACGCTCGTACGGCCTTGGGGAACCTCCGCGAATGTCGGGCCCGTAAAAACGCTAATGATATCTGATTGCTCCCTATTCACGATGATACCTGGCTGCACGCCGGTCGTGCAGACTCGCCTTCGGGTACCCGTTCCTCGCTCTTATCTACGTGTTATCATCAAGCAGTCTCCCGGCGTGCCTCGCCCCGTCAAACGCTGCCAGTCCCATTAAAATAGCGCCAGACAGGCGTTCGCCGTCTGACAAATGTCATACCGTGGCAGCATGATTAAAAGAAAAACCAAAATGTTACTCTGGAACTTCATTTTTCAATCGTATCTGCGAAAAGATTGGACTCTGGCCATTTTCAAACCTCTACGTCTTTTGATATTTCGACCACCAGTAGCTTGTTAACATTTCTTTCGCAGTCGAAACTTGCATCACTGATCATTATATAAACTCGAAAAATATTATTGCAATCGGTTTATAATTTTTTAAAATCAAACCATTTCTTTCTGTTTCCTGCATTTTTAGAGTTACGCGAAAAAGGAATCGAGTGTCGACGTAACTTTGGAATTATTTTTTAATCTCTTACGGTGCGGTAAAATTAAAACGAATACCACAATAATTTTCGATATAAATAGCAGTACAATCCAACAAAGTTTCATTGTAATCGGGGTGCATGAACTCGTACAGTTCGTTATTCAAATAATTTCCATCTTTTACATTTTTAGAGTTACACGAAACAGAAATCGAGTACCGACATAACTTTAGAATTATTTTTAAATCCCTTATGGCGCGATAAAGTTAAAACCAATACCACCATAATTTTCGACATAAACCACAGTACAATCCAACAAAGTTTCATTCCAATCGGTGTGCATGAACTCGCATGATTCGCTGTTTAAATAATTTCCATCTTTTACATTGTTAGAGTTACACGAAAAAGAAATCGAGTGTCGAAATAACTTTAGAAATATTTATAAATCCCTTATGGCGCGATAAAATTGAAACGAATACCACCATAATTTTCGACATAAGTCGCAGTACAATGTAACAAAGTTTCATTCCAATCGGTGTGCATGAACTCGTACAGTTCGTTATTTAAATAATTTCCATCTTCTACATTTTTAGAGTTACATAAAACAGAAATCGAGTGTCGACATAACTAGTCTATCAATACATACGAAAGACGTAAATATACGTCGACATGTATCCATCAATATATACGAAAGGCATAAATTTACGCCCTCTGCATTTTGTTTACTATAACACTTTTTACTGTTTTACCAATTGATTCGACATGGAATTTAACACTCTAAGTAACATAGCAACCAGGTATCGGCAATTGTTTCAATATTATTCAGTTAATTGTCTTCATATTGTTCAGTTACATTGCTCTCGTACGTACGCTCTCGCATCGTGCACTGATTCGTGCAAACCTATATCTTTACTGCATATGTAAGTGTTTATTTATTTAA
Organism: Agapostemon virescens; assembly: GCA_028453745.1. Classification (NCBI taxonomy): domain Eukaryota; kingdom Metazoa; phylum Arthropoda; class Insecta; order Hymenoptera; family Halictidae; genus Agapostemon; species Agapostemon virescens. The sequence goes on along the minus strand of CM052091.1, from coordinate 7,622,406 downwards.
TTTTGCGTTTAATTTTTGATTTTATCCATTCGATATTTTTTTAAATAATATAGTACACCCATAAAATGTTTGGCCAGACGAAAAGAAAACGTTCATACAGAAATGCTAGTGCAGAGAAAGAAATGGAGTTTCTTGATAAATCATTCTCCTCGTCTGAAGAAGAGAATTTAATTCGACGAAAAAGAAAACGCGTTTTGCGCTTATTAAGTTCTGATTGAGAATCAGAAATTGAGGAACAAGATGTTCTACAATCGCAAGAAATAAATGGGAACGAATTTACATCGGCCGTGCCATTTGAGGATATCAGTTGGTCGCACCAAAATTTAAATCCAAAAGTACACAATTTTAATGAAAAAGATTCTGGATGCAAAGCAGCCCTGGACAAGACGTCAAAACCACTAGATTATTTTCAATTATTTTTTCCAGAATCTTTAGTAAATTTCATTGTAAAAGAAACAAATAACTACCATAATTATTTGAAAACAACGCGTAACTGGAAGACTAGTTCGCGAATAAGGTCATGGCACAATAAGGACTGGCATGTGACGATCGCGCCGTATATATTGATGGATTCCTCCAAAAACGTGCCACAGTCAAAGGGTTAACGAATAGGAAAGTTAGCAGTCCAATGGCGCCTCTGAAGCGACACTAAAACTTGCCACACTATCATTTAACACTTTGACTGCCGTGTCACCCATATACGGGTGACAGAATTATTTGTCCATGTTTAAAAATAAATTTGTACCTTAATATATTCGTTGCACTCAATTTAGTCGATATCTGGAGAATACAAGGAGGTTGAAGAACATCTATGTGTCGTACATTTTCTGTTTTCAATTGTTGGTTCATTAACACTAGAACTACCGAACAATAAATCCAACGATATACATTTCTTTATAACAATAACGAGACTGCATCTATTAAAACTTCATACATTACATATTGTAAGGTATACGTCATTAAAGAAGTACGTCCGAAAATTTCTGACGAAAACATTTTTATAATTTCAATAATTACGAAAGAAAAAACTAGGGACCAGTCAAATTGACTGGTTTGGTAGTTTTAGTGTTAAATAAATTACTTTGATTTTCTATAATTTTTGAGGTCGTCGGTTGGCAGCCAAAGTGTTAAATCAGCTCTTGCATTATTACGCTTATTTTAGGTCATGGCACAATAAGGACTGTCATGTGACAATCGCGCCGTATATATCGATGAATTCTTCCAAAAATGCGTCGCAGTCAAAGTACAATTACGTATAGATAAAGTACGCCATAATTTTTGTCACTGAGCACAGTATAATGGCACAGAGTTTCACACCGATCACTGTGTAAAAGCTCGTACCGTTCCCATGCGAATGCGTATTTAGGGTCTGACCAATTTTCCGCAAATTCCGAACCGTCGAGGCGGCGATTACTACGCTCGTCGGCGGCTCGCTAATTTTCCGCAACGGCCGGCGACGTAATTGAGGCGTGCAGGCCACGGAAAGGAGGGATTTTCAACGATCGACGAGTTTCCCGAGGACATTATCGCCCGTGTGAACTGGGAATGGCACGTTCACGCGCCGCGTCGCTGCCGTGTAATGAGTTGGCGGCGGCTGTAAAAGGATTATTCCACTTTTCAGCGCGGCTGGCTCGCGTCTTCGCGTCTCCGTTCCGTTTACGTTGGCCAGGCCAACGAAAAAATGTCGCCTCTCTTGATTGCGGTTCTGATCGGACCGCCAATGGCTTCGAATAATTCGTTCAGCCGACACACGCGCCGACGAAAAAATCCTAAAGAGCCGAGCCTTTGGAACAGTTTCTTCGGCTCGCTTCGGCTAAATGGTTTCAATAATACAGTCGGCGAAGCAGATCGTTAGAAAAACCACCTCCGGGGCTTGGACTGCTCTTTCATTAACCATGTATGCTCTGAATTATACCTTTTTTCGATGAAATTGCTGTGTTTAGCGAACATATTCAGTTTAAGGCTGCTCGAATGATGCGTCGGGTAGACATTAAACCTTTTTCTTGTGCTTTGTGGGTGTAAGCGATGCGAGGGCTGATAGGCTGAAAGCTGCCAGTTAGAGTATCAATTTCGACACTATCGTAAATCGTATTTAACGTCTCGAGGCTTAAGATAAAATCTCGAAACTCCGTTTGCTCATTTAACGAAGATTCTTGCGCGGTTTCGATATACAGAAAATTGATCCAAGCGGTTTAATTTAATTAATTATGAGCACGTTTGCTTGTTTCTGAACAAAATCAGTAGCTAAAGAAAATATTGAAAACCTTATATATATATATATTCAGCATGTGCAATTTAACATAAACGCAAAATAGAAACAAAATCGTTCGAGCTTTCGGATTCAATTTGAGCGACAGACATACAAACCCGCAGTATCGCGGCGCTCAATTTGTTAAGATTATAATTTGAACGGCGTAAAGTTGATGTAACGTAATTCAATGTAGAGTAATTCAATGGCAAACTGTATGAATGTTAAACTATTTTTAGTGAGACGGATGTCAATTTGTGGACGTGCAATTTTCAGTTTTCACGGACGTATTCGTAAATTGCGAAGATTCGAGTAAAAATGCAATTCAGATGAGAACATAGAGGGCCGCAAAAATAACCGACAATCACCCGGTGCATAAAGTAACTAAAGGGTTCCTGATACTTCACTATTTCACGACAGACCCAGCAAACCTGCACTTTCCCGTCCCAAGACCATCATAGACTTGGAATTACAGCCTACGGTACACCTCAACTAGATCGATCCCACTAGAAGACAAACTTTATAGTTGAAGAAGTTGGAACGTGGGAAACCCGGAAGTTTAGTTTGCGAACTTCCGTATGTTATCTCGCAAAGAAGTTGCGATGCGTGGCCTCTCGTGCGAAAAACGTGGACAGAGCATTCTTCTTTGCGAAACCGAAGAATCGATATCATTGCAACTATCCGATACGCGAAATCGGAAGATAAAGTGCGTCTGACAAAAATAATATTTCATGTTCGACTAAGAGCACTTGAGCGGAACAAACAACTGCTATTATTTTATTAAAAAATACTTAACCCTTTGAGCGCTACGAACTCATATATGCGTTTTCGCATAACCATTCGATTTTGGCTATGAACTCATATATGCGTTTTCGCATAACCATTCAATTTTGGCTATGAACTCATATATGCGTTTTCGCATAACCATTCGATTTTGG
>CM052091.1:7588430-7603401 GCA_028453745.1 Agapostemon virescens | reverse complement strand
GTGCCAAAAGTTCAATGAATTCTAAAGGACTGTATCGTGATGAAGTTTTTCGACAATTGTATTGTGGTAGAATTTGACTATTCCTTAATTCTTCTCTGTTGTTCAACTAGTTATTGAGTCATTTTTGAGCTAGGTGACATTTTTAGCTGGGTGCCAAAAGTTCAATGAATTCTAAGGGACTGTATCGTGATGAAGTTCTTCGACAATTGTATTGTAGTAGAATTTGAATATTCCATAATTCTTCTGTGTTATCTAACTGGTTATTGAACAATTTTTGCACAATGTGACATTTTTAACTAGATGCCAAAAGTTCAACGAATTCTGAAGGACATTATCGCGATGAAGTTCTGTTCCCTCATGTCATAAATCTATGAAATTAGTTTACAATTAAATTAGATCGTACTCAACATCTGATGGGATGAAGAACTTCTGGTGAAACAATTTAAACGTGCAATATAAACTAGTAGTATTCAAAGCATATATCTCCACAGCGAGAAGTATTCGTAGTGTTACTAAATATTGCTTAAAAAATCAAAGATCAACAGGTTCCCGAATGAATTGAAAAACGACAATAGCAATTTCACCCATAAATAGACACATTATCTCGAGTGATATAATCGATCAAGTGAACTTCAGGATATTATATGCAAGAAAACTGATAAACTTCTTTTAGAAATAGTGCGATCATTAAGAACCCATTAAACAGACTTCCAGCAGCCGAAGCGCCACCATCGACGAATAAAAGAGGATTAATAGTCAATTTCGCTGGAATCGTATTCATAAAATATTGACATAATCATCGCCCAGGCTCGACTCGGTAGTCTGGCACACTGGAGGCCTAACTGCAACAACATTATCACCCGTTCCCGCCTCGACTTCCCAACGTTCTGCCGTCTCCTCGGCCGAAGAAAATATAACCAGAACTGAAAAGCCAATCAAAAACAAGAGAATGGCGAGCATTAGGGTTAAAGCGTCGTATAAATATCAATTCGAATCAATTACGGCGTTCAAGTAGGAACGAGTGGAAGGCCGCGGTGTAAATTGCGAGCCATGGAAGCTGACCAATTCTTGTTAGCCGGGAGTTAGCCCAACCCTCATTAGAAGTGGCAACGAATGATCCTGAAGCGGTATAACTGATGAAATACAATAATCATCAAGGCGTAAGCGCTCGGAGGAGGTGGTTCGCTGTCTCGTTGCGTATCATCGACTCTCACAGGTTTCGCAGTCACCCGAGCAAGAGAGAAAGAGAGAACGAAAGAATGAAACAGGGACAGAGAAAGAGAGACAGAGAGCGAGAGAGAATGGTGCGATTTGCTAATCCCGCCGGCTAGCTCTAAATAATAACCCTTCCCCCGGGGAAAATATGTTTTATTGGGGTCATCCGCGGCGCTGAAAGTCACTCGGTTATCGTTAACGCTTAAAGAACCGCGTGTCCCGTTAATCACGAGTTCCAATATTTCTCAATGTCTTAATGAGAAGAAGCATTATCGCGGCTGATGCGGCCTGATGCGGCTCAAATCGCATATATAGATCGCGTGTTCACGTGCTATCATACTCGCGCGCGCGAGAGAGAGAGACCCCGGTGTATCTAAATATCCTTTCTGAAGGGAGGACACGGACTTCGTGATACTCATCGATGATCCCGGCGACCTCTCGTGTAACGATAACACCGAGGCAACCACCTATATCCGATGATTTACTAGCCGATCCCTGTTTCGGAGATACCGACGATTAATTGACTTACTCCGCCGTCCAAGTGACACAAACCCGGAAAACGCGGTTATTTTTTCTCGAAAAGATAATCCTTCTTTGGTATCGATCCAGTCGTGCGGGTTCAACGATGGGGATGATGAATGTCCGACACGCAACATGCTGCTGCCTCTTTGCATCGATAGGACGCAGGATTTCATGTTTTTCGCATGATCGATAGCCCCCGGAGAAAATTTGTATAATTTTCTGCGAAATGTGGGCGTCGGAATTACCGATGATCGTTTAACCCCTTGTCTTGTAATTTCTTTGGTAAATAAACGTAATGGCGACGCTTTATTGCTAATGTTCTGTATAAATCTGTCTAGTTTGCTATTAGGCGACGCGTAGATATGCAAATAAAAATGCTGTCGATCAATTTCTCCAATAATTTTAGGAAATTGATAAGGTAGCGGGATTCTGAAATTCTTCTAATACTTTTTCAGTTTTGTTTTCTAAATTTATTTAGTAGTTTATTTGTTATCAATGTTAATGCTATTACGATTTATCTATCTATTTTGTGCAATCAAAATCGTAATGTGCTGTTTGATGTTGCAATGTACATGCTAATGACTCCATTGGTTTAATGTCGCTTCAAACATATATTATCACTCTATGGGCCGAATTTTTGTTTTTAACACTTTGACTGCCACGTCACTCATATATGGGTGACAGAATTGTTTGTCCATTTTTAAAAATAAATTTGTACCTTAATATATTCGTTACACTCAATTTAGTTGATATCTGGAGTATACAAAAAGGTTTAAGGATAACTTTATGTCATACGTTCTAGATTTTTAATCGTTGCTTCATTGTGTAAATTACTTTGATTTTGTGGAATTTTTTAGGTTGTTGGTTCGGCAGTTAAAGTGTTAAGCCAAATAAATTGGGAGAACGAAAAATCAGAAATTATAAACCTATATATGCAAATGAAAAAAAATTTTTCCTTCTAACACTTTGACCGCCATGTCACCCATATGTGGGTGACGGAATTATTTATATCGTTTCTAAATGAATTTTAACGTTGATACATTTATTGTATCAAAATTGATGGTGATCTAGAAAGTACAAGAAAGTAGCAGGAGTATTCTACATTATACATTTTATTTTTTCAATTTTTAATTCATTCAACATCTCATTTCGATTTTCCAAAATTTTCTTGGCTGTTAGCTTGGCAATCAACGTGTTAAACGATTTTATTGCAATATATTCACTATGTGACTTTCAGGTAACAACAGCCTATAAAGTTTGCACTTCTGTGCATAAAAGCTTAAGCGTGAAATTCCATAAAACAATTTGCACTTGACGTTAAACATTTTATTTTTGAAATCTCTTTGTTGGATCACATTGCAGTGCATACATATTGGTATAGTCAACTATATTGCTTATAATTTCTTTGTCAAATAGTTTTCGAAAATAGGTCACAGAAGAATGGGGTGCTTCGGGGACATTAGGGCAATCTCCTTCCCAAGGGCGATAACAACTATTATTATTCGTCTGGGATAGTGGTTGCCAAACAATTCTTTGTGGTCCTGCATCTTCCTCATCTGACGAGGATCGAGTACTAAATTCTTCGTCACTGTCAATGACATTTATCCGTCGTCGGGGAAATACTATTGCATCTTCATCGGACTCGGAATCTAATAAGGAATCATCGGATCTATTACCGCTAATGCGTCTAATTCTAATTTCTCTGTTATTTCTATCTGATTTTGTATTCATATTTTGGGTATACGATGTATAAATCTGAAAACAGGAGAAAGCACAAGCTTCATCCTAAATGTACCGAAATCTGCCATAATAGCCCACTGTAACCTCAAAGTTACAAAATTGTATCATAAAAAAACAGTAACAAATTGAAAATTGAAATGCAAACAAATAGGTTGTTATTGATATACGAACCCAGAGCTATTATGTGCACTATTTTTAGTTTGGTAATCACTGACAAACGCACAAATAATATCAATTGGATCAAATGGTTTCGCTTATTTTTACTACAGACAGTTTGCACAGTATTTATTTTGTTATTTCAGTTTGATGAGCCTAGCAACGGTCATAAATATTAATATTGGTTGTCTTGGCAATGTTATAGAATTAAGATTTACGGGCCGTCTCATGAAAAAGCTATAATTATTTTGTAAAATGTCGATAAATTAAAATGTGACCTGAAAGTTTCTCGGGTCCATAGAGGGTTAAGACAAGCACGCGAGATGTCCGATTTTATAATGCAAAAGTTACGCAGCGTTTTGATAAAGAATTATCATTCGTATTTACTAGTTTATCATACATCGTTTTAGGGTGCAAAGCTGATCTTTAAGATTTTTACATCTTACACAAAATTTACCAAACATACATGGCATGTTCCTACGCTTTTGCGACGTCACCTAACCAGTTTAACTGAACATTAAGTTAATAGATCCTTGTATATCGTACCAAGCTTCAATGTATTCAACATATTCTACAAAAAATTGGTTTTCAAACCTGATAAAGCCACGTGTACGCGCGATCGACGCGTCAATCGAACCGACAAAGATGAAAAGACGAAAAATGTCGGTCATTTCCCTGGGGCATGGAAACAGAAGGTACCTTATCGAGTCCTCAAAGTACACTGGAAGGGTCAGCACGTGTCCGAAGCGTGTTGCCATTAATATTCATGAAAAGCTCGCGAGTTGCGTCGGTTGGTAATCAATTACCCATTTCGTATCGATCGTTTCGCGGACCACCGAGCGTTTCCATTTCCCATGGTCGCCGTAAATTTTCCCATCCGTTCGCCTTTGCCCTCCCTCCCGCCTCCCCGTTAATTAACGAATCCCGGGCAGGCCGCGTAATTTCTCTTCGTCGACGGCGGCGTCTCTTCAGCATTCGAAAAGGAAAAAGAAAAAGAAGAGAGACCCGCAAGCGCGCCGGAAAAGAAGCGCCGCGTGCTTAATAACTTCCACGGCGACATGGACAACCGCCCACCTAGGACGTGCGCGCAATTGATGGTTATAATTAAGAAGCAATTAAACGTGCTTATTTGCGCGTCGTCGGTGGACCGTTATGCGAGGAGGAAGATTGCCGGAGTCCGCCGCTAATTAAGGGTTAACGTTTCAATCCGACGGGTAAGCGCGGCCGTTGCGCAAATAATTGTACAATACCGGGCACCGGTGAAACCGTCGCCTTTTGTCGCGTTATCCTTCTTTCCCGCCTCTTCCTCCCGCGCCCTCTCCTCCTCTTTACATTCGCAATCTGTTCCTACATCTGCCCGCGCTGCTCGACAAAAGTTTCAGCTCCATTCAAAGGGCTGAGAAAACCGAGCGTCGCGTCTACACAATACTAAATTTTGCGAAACGGACGGGGATCCGGAACTGCCATTTTTTGGCTAGCCGTGGGAGAGACCTCGGCGATCGCAGACTTTCGAAATTCCCGCGTTGCTCGTTCCTAACACTCAAGTGTCGCGATTCTGAAGCAGCGCTATTCAAGATACTGCTCGCATTATTACATTTCTATTTGATAAATTTGTTACTAAACAATTAAGTAACCGAAGAAGTACAAACGAAACTGATGCATTTTCAAAGTTAGAAGAAACTGTATTGGTCTGGAACCACCATAAAGAAACATTCTAAAAATAAAAAATATGCTGAGAACAATTAAAAGTTGAAATACTTCTTGAAGGGGTTGATTGCTTAGATCGTTCGAAGCAATTCTTCCTTTTACAAAAATCTTCTCCGCGATTGCGTTAGGAAGTTATTAACGGAAAACGTGGGCCAATCCGAATGGTTCTCTGCGTAGGCGCAGGCCCAGCCGGACTCCTCCCACCGCTCCGCGATTGGCCCGCGTTTTTCGCGAATAACTCCTTAACGAAGCCACGGAGAAGATTCTCGCAGAGGGAAAAGTTTCTTCGAATAACCTAAGGAATCACCGGTTTCACGATATTCGAACATTTTTCGGACACCCTGTATACATCGCGAGGCGGTACCGCGCAGATACATGTGAATTCCGAGTCCGGACAAGCCGTATGTAGTCCAAGAACACGTCCGAAATCGTCGGAGGAAGCGCGCAGAAGAGGGTAACACAATCCGGCATGGTGGAGGCTGTCGAAAAAAAGGTCGAACGGCCAGTAAAAATCAGGTGTGTGCGTGGTGCGGTATGCACGTATGTACAACGGGTCGGAGGATCGAGCGATGGTGTCGTCCCGAACCGGTTTTAATTGCGATAGCGATCGAGGGATGATGGGGACTATTGTAACCCCGGGGGCCGCGAAAACGAACGACACGCGCGTTACGCGGCAGAGTTACAGCACCGTTTTCTGTGACGTCCCGTACGGTTCCAGTTTCCAGGATCAGATACCAAATGCGGTGTAACCGATCCACCGGCCGTGCCTCTTCGATTTAGTCCCCGCGGCTCATTTGAATTTCGCCGTCTAGGCGTATCTCTACGCGTAATCTTTACCCGGCTCGTTCCTCTCCTTCTCTTCGCTTCTTCCGTCTTTCTGGGCCCCCCTCCGATCCCCTTGGGCCCCTAACCGCTCTCCGGACCATCCCCTTTCTTTTCCTCTTTCGAAACCCGTCTTCCCCGTGGACCCCCTTAACGGCCGAGTCTCTATTTCCAGCTATAGACTTAACCTCACGACCGATGATCCTGCCGGGATAAGGATTCACCTCGACCGCGACATAATCGTAGGGACAGAATGCTGACATTCCACGGAACTTCCTGATCGCGGTCCCGTCGTTTCCTGATAAAAGTTCACCGGTCTCGCTTCCTCTTTCTTCTCTTCTCGCTGCTACACCTGGTATCCCCCGTCCCGTTAAACCCCCCCGCGTTTCGTTCCTTCTCGAGGATCTTCTTATCGTTACGACCTTCGCATGGATTTTGATCCGACCACCGGGATACCGATAAAACGATTTTCTGGCATAATACGCGGTAATGCTGACCTCGATACCATCGCTTTTGATTTACATATGTATGATCCGCGAGAACGACGGGTTAAATCTGTTCACGGGGTGGGTGTGGAAAGAAACGAGTCGTTTGCGAGGATTTCTGGTTCCTGGTTTGCCGACTAATTTTTAACCCGTTGGCCCTTCGACTTCTTTTACATTAACCGTTTGAGTCCCATTAAATCGACACCATTCACAGCCTTTCAATTTATACTTCTGTAATGCAAATAAATCTAGTTTAGTGATGAAACCGTTTCATAAAGGAATACCAACTGTATATGAGGACTCTTTTCCATTAAATGTTACTGAAAAATTTAATTTAGATATATTTGAGAAAAACAAGCTAGTATATCTCTCACCAGATGCTCCGAAAGTTTTACATAGTTTTGATAGTGATACGGTATGTATAAAATAAAATATATATAAAGTAAAATTGTATAAACTATTCGCAAACTGTTCCCAGTGTCATCGTTTTCAAGCTGGATATTCTCGTTGAATGTCAAATAGTCAGAAAACGACATTCTGATCGAAAGGAAAATATAAATGTATCCTGTAAACTGTGAATTAAGAGTATCAAACAAGTATAGGTTGGAAAGAATAACTCGAAGTCGATAAATATATTTTTCCTCAACTGAATTATTTAGTAACGATGTGGACACGCTGGCTTATGGACGATTATAAAATTTGAAAGACTAGGGGTGGCTTTTTTGGGTTAAGTATATCGTTTCTATCACAGAAATTGATTTTCAAAGAATGTATTGTGTCGTCGAAGAGCTTGAGGCTACCGTTGGCAGAATATATTCCTGGAAGGAATTTTTGTTAGCACAGAACGTTCAAGGGGTGGTTTCTGGTATTCGTGGATCGCAACATCGTACACGCATCGATGTTGCATAAAATATTCTTGAAACATTGTATGGCGCTGTGAAGAACTTTGAAACGCATCTAGGACCAATCATAAACATATTTTTAAGCCTAGGAACTGTGCAGGGTGACTTCCGGAATCCGCAAGCTACGCGATCCTGAAACTATACTATGAATTGTCGATGTAACTTGCAGATGCGCGTTCGCGACAACGATAAATGCGTACAGAGAGCGAGAACATAGAATTCCGAACGGATTCTGAGAATCTGATTTTCTAAAATCAAATTGCAATTCTATAAAAATCGTGGAACCGTAAAATGGTCGGGTACAATGCACGGAAAACAATTCAGGAAGAGACAGTCGCGTGCACGCTACGCATGCGAGGCAGGTACAAACTCGCGTACAATTTTGTCGGCAGCGACGCCGAGAGGGAGGGACAAGGAAGAAGGAGAATAGGCGTACCCTTGCTCACAGTTTTTCCAGGTGTGCTACTACAATGGTAGCCGATGAGTACGACACGGACGGCAGTTTGCTCGGGCCAAGCACAAGTCGAAGAATTATGCATCGCGTGAGTGCGGGCCTTAGGATCCAATCCTCGCGACTTCTTGCCTGGAAGGCTCCCCAGCCGGGACTCCCCATAAGTCATGCTAGGTGTTCCTTCGGTAATGACCGACTCTCTCTCTCTCTCTCTCTCTCTCTCTCTCTCTCTCTCTCTCTCTCGATTCTTCCCTTCAGCTATTCTTCCAGCGGGCATCAGCTTCTCGTTTTACCCACTGCGACGCCGTGATCATGACCACGGTGTGCACCGTCGCGAATCGTAATCTCGACGCCGTTGGTTCGCTCGTCGTTCGAACTAATGACGGTTCTTCTGCTACGCGGCTCGAATTGAAATCTATTTTGGAAGAAATACGCGGCGGGCTGTCGAACCATTACCCGTTGGTCGCGCGTAGCGACCGTCGATACGGAGATATTGGTCCCGGTAGAACCGCGAGTGCGTGCATCGAAGGGTGCGATGGTCCAAGGGTGATTCGTTACCATTCTCTTCAAACGAGAGGACTCGAGAAGGTTAGCGTGACAATTTTTACTTTCCACCAGGCATATTTAACTAATTGAAATTGTTGAGGCGCCCGTCCCGCGGTTCGGGGAGGCGGTCCATTTGTTTTTACAACAGTGTTTAACCCTTTGCACTCCGAGCAATTTTAATTCCAAAACCTGTACATTTTTTGTCATAGAATAATTCCATTGTGCGTGATTCATTTCCTCTCATGCATATCAAATTTGTTACTATTAATCGTACGTGCAACACTTCAATTTTTAACAATTTCTTAAATACAAATATTGTAATGTAAAGATTGCTTTGAATAACGGTCTGACAATTTTTAGTGTCGCCTTAGAGGAGTTATTGCAGTGTTAAGGGGGGAATATACTTTATAAGATGAAAAATTGATTTTAGTATGTGTCTAGAATACGTGTACAAAGTTACGGAGCAAACTTTTATGTATTTTGGGAGATACAGCTAGCCGAACAGGTAAGCGTCAGGTACAAGTGGCGCAAAGCTGAAGCGAAAGGTGAATTAGATAATTTTAATCATCCTAGTCCACTTCACCCAGATGTCCTTAAATATTTAAAACCGATATATGAAGAACTTTCAAAGGAGGATTTATTAACCAGGTGTCTAGGTGGACACACACAGAATTGCAATGAAAGTTTCAATTCAACGGTTTGGCGCCTAGATCCAAAGCATCTAAATTCCGGAGCAAAAATTATCGGAACCTCCGCCTTTATTGCGGCTGGCATTTTTAACAAGGGCTACTCAGCTATATTAAAAATAATGAATGTATTAAATATTAATATCGGGCAACAATGCAAATTCTTTGCCGATACGTTTGACGCGCAGCGCATAACGAGACAGGAACGCCGCAGACAAAGCAGCACAAAAGAGGCACGAATCTCTCGTAGGATGCACCAAATGGAGCAAAATGAATTTTTTGAAGCCACGGAAGGCTTACTACATGGCCCTGGTATAGCGGATTAGTTTCCTCCAGACGTAAGTGTTCAATAACTACTACTCTAACAGTCGAAAATCTTTAAACGCGTTTTTCTCAATATCATATTTCTGAATCTTGTGTACACGATACAAAACGACCTATTGAACCAATTGAGCTCCTAAGGCGATTTTTCGTTAGGTAATGATAAAATGTCGTCGATGAACTAAAACTATTCCTAAATAGTTGCATTTTTCCTTTCAATTTACATTATACAGTAGAAATTTTTAGCGAAAAATCGTAACTTTTTCAATAAAGCTCAAAATTGTTGCATTTTTGTACTTTTTGTTGGAATTTTTTTAGTTCATCGACGAGATAATTTTATAAGGATTAAAAAGAACTTTTGTTTTCCTGTTTCAGATGAAAATTAGAGGCTCTAGGATGTATACAAACTGACGATGCGCGTGGCGCGGAGCTGTGAAGATTTATAAGTATTGCGAAAAAAAATACATTAATCTTTAAAATAGAAAATATTTTGTATTGTTTAAATATAGAACATAATATCATGAAAGTTTGAGAATGATTCGCTTTGTAGTTATTGAGAAAACAATTCCTAAAAATCACTATTTTTTAGGCATTATAAAGTGTATTCCCCCCTTAATGGTCAGTGTAGGCCGACTAATTTATGATTTAACTAATTTATTTAACAAAAATCCATTTTTACAAGTCAATTCGTCAAAGGTTAAGCGAAAACTGCTAATAATTTCGGTTCACCTTTGTCTCCTTAAACAAACATTAGAATAGTAATATACAAACTTCTCATTGATCGCATTTCACAGTAGACAAGATGTAACGCATTCTACAATACATTAGCTGCTTATATGTATAGCACTTTCGGTGACCAAGTATTATCCAATGGTGGTGCTTGAATTTTGTCCTTTGTTTGGAGCGTTAAGGGTAGTGGAAACGCGGGTTTTCTCGGCCGGCGGTGACGTAAGCCCGGCGGCGGGCCTCGGCAGGTAAAAACAGTATGGTTGTACTTTGTAACGTTTGAAGCTATAGTAAATTCAAGAGGCGAGCTTCAACAGAAATCATTGAGAAGTAGAAGTAAAGGTTCGTATAGCATCTGTATCTTTCAATTGATGCTCGGTTAGATAATAGACATCTAGCGATTGAACTCGAAATTTGTAAATTATCTTAATTACGTACGTCCACCGTAATATTGTCAGCTAAATACATCAGAGTGTCGATAAAGATGACATTATTAATCTTTATTATAAGAAGAGGGAATGTATCACGAAGTATAATATCCGATTCTGCTCTGCTCTCTTCACAACGCCGTTACCAAAACGCTGCTGTAACTCGAATCACTTCGCGTACTGTATCGATACCTAAACGAACATCGATAGTCTCTATATTCGTAACAATGTACACGAGTTCGACAGCCCAGAGATGCGCTTTTCTGCCAAGTCAACGAAACAAGGATGAACAGCCGAAGACTTTCTCTCCGCCAAAAGAGACAATCCCTTTGAAAAGACCGTTTACCCGGCAGGAGCGAGAGTATCAAAGACAATTTAAAAAATTCCGCTCGTAAGAATTATTTCCCGTCGTCGGAATAAATTACTTCCGCGCGACTTTTATCGACGCTGGCTGGACAGCGAACGTGCTAAAGCTACCCGTGCGATTGAACGCAATGTCAGCAATTTGTAATCAGCGAAATTCGTTCGAGCCGGTGGGATCCGGCATTCGGTCGTCAACAGGCCAATAATTTTCGGTTAACCGTCGAGGACGGTTCCTGGGGGCCGAAGTATTTCAACGGATAAAAGCGAGAGAGAGAGAGAGAGAGAGAGAGAACCTTTGACCGTGGTGGGCCGTTTTCAACGAGACGACGAGACGGCAGGATCGAATGCGACAGGATGGAACTCGTGGTATTTCGGGTTTTGCGAGCGTCCTCGAATTAAATGCATCGCTAATGAGCCCGCTCGTGAAATTGCGTCGCGGCACGCCGGCCGCACGAATGCGTCACGCATTTGCCACCTTTAACGAGCGTGCTTAATAGGGACGGAGCCGGTAATCGCGGCGGAAAGAAAAACGCCGATAAATCACCGGGCAACTGGCCAGCATGCAAAACCGCCTAACAGAAAACTGGCCGACGTAGTGGGCATTGTTTCGAACCCGACCGCCATGGAATTCTCCCTTCCACCCTTCTTCCCCTGTCCCGCGCACCGTCACTTTTAACAGAGCCAGTGATAATCATTCTCGCAGCTTCCTCGATACACCTGCGCGAGAGACGCGCCAGGATCTCCAAGAATTTTTCTGCCTCTCATAGGTGCACTCAACAGCTTTCGCTGCATCAGACTTTTTACCACTCGGCTAAGTTTTACAACACAATTTTATACAGTCATGCTGATGCAACGATTTGGGATTTCGTTTGCGTTGCGATAGAATTGAAATGCAACAGCGAGCGATATTTGATGCACTCGACGCGTGGTTAAACCATGAACAGAGGCTCGGTGTTTTAATTCGTTGGTATTAAAAGTGTCCCACCTTTTTAACCCTTTGCATTTGAACGGTGACTCGGTGGCACCAGTCAAAATCCACGCCATTGTTTGAAGTTCTTTTTACACGATCGACGTTCATATTTTATAAATTGCCGAAAGCACGGTTGTATGAGAAAACATGTTCACTTTTATCCGCACAATATAAGAAATATTGCAAGATTGAAAATGTTCGAGATTAAACAACGAACGTCTTGATTTTGGAACGGCAATTGCTTCGAGCGCAAAGGGTTGATAAAGATATATTTAAAAAAAAATGATGAACAGAATAATTGCTAGTTCGATACACTATCAATTACAAAATTGTGAAAATGACCCCCAGTCCGAGGGTTAAACAATTTTAAAGAAGGCGCAAGAGCTCCCTCGAAGCAAACGAAGCTTTCTACTAAAAGAAAATAGACAGACCAGTTAGCTAATCTTTGTAATAGTAAATAAATCTCGTATGCATAAAATGCCTTGGGGTTGGAGTTGAAACAGCTTTGAGTGCAAAGGGTTAAGTAAATCGAATGCAACGAATATATGAAAGTACAGATTTATTTTTGAATATGGACAAAGTATTGAACGCAGCAAGCAAAATGTAAAGACTTGTTCAGGTTCTTTAAATCTCCGAACGCGGTACCCGAGTTATTTCCGTTTAGTTGTTCAGTTTCCATAGATTGAGTTAAACGAACTTCTATTAACATTAACATCAAGACTATTTTATCTGCAAGGAATATCACTAAAGATATATTTAAAAAAATCGATGAACAGAGAAATCGTTAGAGTTAAATACTACTTAAAATGATCCTCAGTTCGAGGGTTAAACAGTTTTAACCCCTCGTCCTACAACAACGAGTCAGATTCGTGATCAAGATTTCGTACAGAATCTTTTAAGCGTGCGTTTCCTTAATTTTCTATAAACTGAAATAACAGTCTATTTAATTTTTTATCGCATACAATCGGCGGAGAATAGCTACGCAAGCGGTAACTATAAATTTGACTTTTCTTTTTGTCGTTTCGCGAAAGATAAAGAAATAAATCGTAGGCCAAGGGGTTAAAGAAGGCACAAGAGTTTCCTCGAAGCAAGCGCCACTTTCTACTAACACGGGAACATATTCAAATGCGAAATATTATAGTATATATATCATAGTTCATGAAAAATATTTGACACGTGTTTTTTTATCGGCAACCATCCACTTTGAAGGGGTGAAAACAGCCCTCAAAGTTGTGGTATTTTTGAGATATCTCGGAAACCAGAGGTCGAAAAAATTTGAATTTTTTTTTCAAATTGTGTGTTTTTAATGGAAAATGTAGTCGCGCAAGAAAATTTTAACAAAAGTTCTTTGTTTAAACAATAAAGCTATAAGCTCCCACAAGTTTCATCGAAATCGGATTTTCGCATCCGAATGTGTTCCCTTGTAAGAGAAAATAGACAGACCAGTTATATTAATCTTTGAAAAGTTCATATTTCGAATTCTAGCGGAGCATAAACGCTGTACATAAAACGCTATAAATAACGAAACCATGAGAAACGTTTCACTTGCTACAATAGCTACAAAGTATAGCTTTATGAATATCCTCATAGAAACGAACATCGACTGGATTCGAGTATTAAATTCGAAAGAACGATAGTGTCCTGGCAGCAATCAAAGGATTTGTTCCCCCGTCACTTTATTGGTCACAGATCCCAGATGTAAATCAGCGTGGAAAATCCCGGCGAGACAAATGATGCCGGATAATCTATTAGAATAGTTGGACACGGCCGCAAAAGGGGAAACACGGTCGACCTCCCCCACGTTTCATTCGCCACACCTCATGCGAACAGGCCAAAGAAGCGTATTATTATTCCGTTATTAATCAAGTTTTCTTACTACTGCTTGCGAAATGCTCTTCTTGCGTGGCAGCAGTGCAAACACCGCGGCGAGTATCGACGCAAGAATATGATGCATGGGGCGCCATGCGGCGTCAACCGTTTCTTGCGGTACGCTTGGCTAATGCCTGGAAACCGATTACTTGCTTGCATTCCGCCTTGCATCTCTCCGACCCAGAAAGAAACCGCTGGTCCCCTTTAGACAACACTTTTTTCAGTCCCCGTTTGCGCACCGGCATCAACATATTATTTATAAAATATTAGGGAATTCATTCGCTTTGTGGCTCCATTTGCAACTGTGCTCGTTCTGCTGTTCTCGTCGTGGGAACATGAAGCTTGGTAGCAAATTCAATGAACTTTCGAAATCTTTGTCAGCAAATGAAAATAATATTACGTGTTGTTATGAATTTGTAACCAAAAAACAATCTGGTGCAATCTAAAACGATAGAATGATGAACGTTGATTTTCAAGCGATTAAAATCGTTAAAGAGAGAAAGCCGCTCTTGAAAAGATTGTTGTTTCTTGATACTGTTGCAGACTTTCTTTTTCTTCATTCTTCGCAGAGTTTCCCAGATTTTTTGGACATTAGCGTATTATTCTTAACATCTTGCTATACAACATCGTGTCGGAATCGTGACGTAGATTTTGTACAGAGCCTGATAAATACTTATGTTAAAAATTTCCCTTAGATCGGAATAATAGTGTATTTGGTTGGTGTTAATGTATGTCAATTAGAGAAGACATAGGCATGCAATAGTTATAAATTTTCTTTATCTTTTAGCAAATTGTGAACGACAAAGAATTTCTAATCACTGTAACTCTATCGCTAAAATGTACCTTCAAAAATCTAAGAAAAATATATTTCGTATGTGAATTGACGTCAATATAATTTTTAATATAAAATTTCTTCCAAAGAGAAGAATGCATTGACACTAAACCCAGCGAGCATTAAAATCGACTAGTGTTCATTTTCTTATAAAAATGACAAGATACAATTTATTTAAAATTTCTGGAATTTTTATTGCAATATACGATTGCATAAAGAAATTTATTGAA